>VWZE01024837.1:0-83385 GCA_013396675.1 Eubucco bourcierii
TCCAACCTTACCATTCTATGATTCTATGACTCTATTCATGCTGCCTCCTCCTCCCAATCTACATTCTCTATACCAGAAAGAACATAAAATTCTAGGCCTCCTAACCCCAAAGGCCCAGAAGGCTCACTCTCTAAACCTCTGGGATTCCAAAAGACTTAACTGGTAGACAAACCAAACAAGGACACAATTTAACCCTGAGTGTTGACACTGGCAGGTTAAGATCAGAGAAATGCAGCAACATGCCGCAAGAACTAAAGCTAAACCACCTCATCCATTCTGTTTCCTTTCTGGCCTTTTCCCTAACTTGAGTCAGGATTCAATTCACATCTGAGAGTTAATTGAATGCATTTTTTTTTTCTTCATGGACATTTTAATTCCAGCTGCATTTTAAAAGCTTATTGTTGAACTTCTAAGAGTATGTACATACATGCATTGAAAAGTTGGTGGGTGTCTTATGTTCTGTTTTGAGAGCAAACACATAGCCTTAAGGGCTCTTCTGTTAAATATGTTAACCCAACATACTCCATTTTAGGCCCTGCATTATGTGACAAAATGCTTTTTTGTTTTAGTCATTCAGTGCTGCCAGCACCAACTTGAAAGAAATTATTCAAGTTAACTCAAGGCAGCATTTGCAACTACAAAACACTCAGGAGGCTGCAAGGTTTAAACGTGATGGCATCACTCTCAGTTCAAAAAGGGATCTGAGCAGAGCCAGAGAGTGAAAGAGGACAGCACCTCTTGAGATCTTTGCAGAGCAGGTGGTGTGATTGCAAAGTCAACTACGTTCAAAGCTTCTGATATTATTTAGAGTTGCTATGCTAGTTATGAGTCCAGACTACCCAGTACTTCATTAGGTTTCACAGAACCACAGAATGTTAGAGTTTGGAGGGGACCTCTAGAGATCATTGAGTCCAGTCACTCTGCCAAAGCAGGGTCACCTAGGGCAGGTTGCACAGAAACATGTTCAGGCAGATTTTGGAAGTCTCCAGAGAGACTTTACAACCTCTCTGGGCAGCCTGCTCAAGGACTTCAGCACCAAGAAACATCCAGACCACACAGAGGTGACACCCAGCTGAGCAAAGAACACAGAGCCAAGAGGCCAATTGCATTAAGTAGGTCCCATATTCCAGGGCGGACAAAGCAGTGGCCACCACTAATGGTGTGCAGGAGACAGGCACTCAGCACAGGTTTGAAGGGTGCAACTCTAAGAAGCACCTTGTTGTAAAGCTGCTCCATCTGAGAATCACAGAATCACTCTGATTGGGAAAGACCTTCAAGATCATTGTGTCCAACCATTCTCTAACTCTGCCAAGGCTGGTGTTAAACCATGTCCCTCAGCATCACATCCTTGCCTCTCTGAAACACCTGTGGGGATGGTGACTCCACCAGCTCCCTGGGTGTGACAGTTTGGGAGTTCCCTGCCCCCACACTTTGTAAAATGACCCAGATTAGAACTCAGCCAGCTGGAAGTTAAGGACTGAAGCTCTATTTACAGCTCAGCACAATGTACAAGCAGAGATATACACTATAGACAGGAATAGTTACAGAAATATACAAGTTAAAGGGAATACAGAAACACAACTCCCCTCCCAGAAATCAGAGACCCCAGGAGGGGCTCCCAACAACCCTTCCACCTTCTCCCCACCCCTGTACCTTACCCCAAGGTTTGTCTTACGCGCAAGGTAAATTAGGAGGATCGGCCAGAGGGGGTTAGAAGGAAAGTGGTTAGTGAAGACTAATCTGCAAAGAGGAGCCAGAAGCTAGACTGCCCAAGATGCTGTGCCCCTACAGACTGACTTATCTAATGTTTTGGTTTCTTCTCTTAAACATCTCAGCAAGCCTATGAGTGAAGCAGACATCACCACTGTTTTCCTTTCACAGCCTGTAGTGTCATTTTCTCTATTAAAATATTCCAATTAGCCTCAAACCAGAACACTGGGCAACTTGTTCCAATGCCTGACCACTCTCGCAGGAAAGACATTTTTCCTAATTGCCAAACTGGTGCAACTTAAGTTCATTTCCTCTCATATCACCTGATTCTAGGGAGATCATCATTCACCTCACTCCAACCTCTTTTCAGGGAGCTGTAGAGAACAGTGAGGTTTCCCCTCAGCCTCCTTGTCTTCTGGCTAAACAACCTCAGTTCCCTCAGCTGCTCCGCACCAGACCTTTCTCCAGGCCCTTCACCAGCTTTGCTGCCCTTCTCTGGACACACTCAAGCACCTCAATGTCCTTCTTGGAGTGAGGGCTAAGTACAGGGGACAATCTCTGTCCTAGTCCTGTTGGGTCACACTATTGCTGATTCAGGCCAGGATGCTGGTGGCCTTCTTGGCCACCTGGGCACACATTGGCCTGTTTACAGCTGTCTGTCAATCAGCACCCCTAGGTCTTTCTCTGCTGGGCAGCCTCCAGCCACTCTGCTCCAAGCCTGGAGCATTCATGGGGTTGTTTTCACACAAACGAAGGACCCAGCACTTGGCCTTATTGAACCTCATCCCACTGGCCCTGACCTATCAATCCAGCTTGGCCAGGTCTCTCTGCAGAGCCTTCCTGCTCTCCAGCAGATCAACACTGCCGCTCCGCTCAGTGCCATCTGCAGACTTACTATGAAGACTCTTTATAGCCAGCAGTGTCTGAATGCTGCTCTAGAGACTTCCCCAAAGCACTGAGGAGGAGTGGCCACCAGTTCTCCTTCAGCCATTTTATGGCACTGCATGACTTGTTAGACAAGCAGACTGCTTAGCTGTGCGAGAGATGTTATGGACAACTGTGCTGACATAAAACACAGCATAGGAATGAGAAGCTCGGAACTCTGTGAGCTGTCTATGACGTTGTCAAGGGAAAGAAGCAGATGGCAGCTATCTGCTAAAATAGGAGGGGAAAGGGCAGTGACAAGGACAGTTCATCTGACAATCACAGCCTCAAGTACATTTGTAAATGGTTCATTGGTAAAAAGATGCTGGAAAAAGACCAAAGCCCACAGTCATCAGATGCTCTGAAGGGGAATTCCTTGGAAAAAAAAAAAAAAATCAAGATGCCTAATTATAGCTGTAATTACCCTTCTAGACAGGGTTTTTGATATGTTGACTTCAATTTATCCTGTTTAGCATTCATGAAATTTTTAGTTCTTAACAGTTATGTGGGTTTATGTCCTCTGGTTATAAACTTTACTAGTAACACACACTTGCATATGCCAACCCACGAGAGCCAAACTTGGGTCTTGAAACATTAAACTCCTCAACTTGCACAAGACAAAGGAGTCTACTGGACCTCACACAGTGCTCAGCAACATGATGGCAAACTCTCCTCACGTGCTGGGGTTACTTACCATGAGTAAGTCACCCTGGTATAAAGGCTTAGTTTTCATAAATACTCTCATTCAGCTGCTGTCTGATGTCATTTTACATCAGGCTCCAAATCTCACTCTGCAGAGAGATTACATTGGATTTTCAGTGCTGGATCTGTGTCACTCACTCTGACAGCATAAGAAGTGTTCTCCCTTTCAGACATGTCAATGCAGCCTTAATGTGGACATGTTTAACGTGTACCCAGCACTTGCTGCAGGCAAGAACACTAAAAATACAAATTATCACTACCATTATTTTAAAAGGCATTATTTAATCTCTAGCCAAGTTCTTACACTTACCTGCGTAACATTACTCTGAACTGATAAATGGGTGATGTCTTTGCTCTCTTAGGTCTTCTTTTTTGTGGTATTTGTCATTACATGTACTACAGATTTATATAAATTGAGTGAGTGAAAAATGTATTCCTTTCTCCTTGACATGAAATTGCTGGAGTGAGTCCAGAGGAGGACATGAAGATGATCCTGAGAGAGTTGGGGCTCTGCAGTCTGGAGAAGAGAAGGCTTCCAGGAGACCTGAGAGTAGCCTTCCAGGATATGAAGGGCCTACTGGAAGGTTGGGGAGGGACTATTTACAAGGTCTTGCAACGACAGGACAAGGGGCAATGGGTTTAAACTGGTAGAGGGAAGATTTAGACTGGATGTTAGGAGGAAGCTCTTTACAGTCAGGATGGTGAGGCACTGGAACAGGTTGCCCAGGGAGGCTGTGGCTGCTCCCTCCCTGGAGGTGTTCAAGGCCAGGTTGGATGAGGCCTTGAGTGACCTGTACTAGTGGGAAGTGTCCCTGTCTATGGCAGGGGGTTGGAACTAGATGATCCTTGAGGTCCTTTCCAACCTCACCATTCTATGATTCTATGATCCTCTAGAGGTCTGGAGTACCTTCCCTATGGGGACAGGTTGAGAGAGTTGGGGCTGTTCAACCTGGAGAAGAGAAGGCTCCAGAGAGACCTTATCCCTGTAAGGGCTAAAGAAATCTGAGCAAGGACTTCTTATAAGGGGTTGTAGTGAGAGGATGAGGGACAATGGATTGAGGTTTGAGGAAGGTAGATTCAGACTGGAGATTAGGAAGAAATTCTTTATAGGAAGGGTGGTGAGACATTGAAGCAGGTTGCCCAGGGAGGTCATGGATGTGCCCTCTCTGGGGGTGTTCAAGGCCAGGCTGGAGAGGGCCTTGAGCAAGATGGTTTAGTGGAAGGAGTCTCTGCCCATGGCAGGGAGGTTGGAACTAGATGATTTTTTAAGCCCCTTCCAACCCAAACCATTCTATGAATCCAGGCTACCTTTACAGTGCATCTGTCTAAACCTTTGAAGCCAACTTTAATTTCCTCATCTGCACTCCTTTCGTTCCCATAATCTCGCACAGCACATTTCAGATTACAAAACATTCGAGAAGATTATCAAGGACAAACATAAACAAGTCATTTAGCTTGCCTTCCAAATGTATGCAAATACTTCTACTAATAGAGTTGTGTAAAGACATGAAAGTAACCAAACATGTTTAGGGTAAACATGTTTCTATTGTGCCACAGCTTCAGAATTTAGCAGATCTTAAAATATAACTTTATTATGAGACATGCGCCACACAGAAACCAAAATTAGAGCTCCTCCACCTCTCATTTTGTGCTGACAAAGACCTGAAGCTCAACACTCAGCACTTTAAAGTCTTTCAAGTCTGCAAGCAGCTCCTCTGGTGTTTAAAAATGTATTATTATGGGCAACAGCAGGAAAAGTATTTTCTATGTAATGAATCAAATCCAAAAGTACTTCTGTGCCTGTCCCCTCTGCGAAAGCTCTACTTAACCACAAGATCTCTGCTACAAGAGACTGCAAATAGGCAGGAATTTCCTTCCACATTCCAAGAAGTGCATTAAAGCCTCCAGGATTTCTACAGCCCAAGCAACACACAGCTGTCTGAGAGGCAATTTGGTACTTCATGAAGTGCACGTTTCAGAAAAGAGGTAACTCATCCACTTGCAGGAAGTGTTAAGACACTGTAGCCAAAATCTTTACTTCAGGCAACAAATTAGTCTTTGTTTTACAGCTTCACAGACTGCACTGGGTTGGAAGGGACCCTCAAAGGTCATCTTGGACAACCCTCCTGCAGTCAGCAGGGACACCTCCAACTAGATCAGGCTGCCCAGGGCCACTTCAAGTCTGATGTTGAATGTCTTCAGGGATAGGGTTTCCCTTGGCACCTGTGTTCCAGTATTTCACCACTCTCATTGTGAAGAACTTCCCTCTGATGTCTAACCTAAATCTACCCTGCTCCGATTTCAAACCATTGCCCCTCCTCCTATCACCAAAAGTCCATCTGAACAGTCCCTCTCCAGTCTTTCTGTACATCCCCTTCAGATATTGAAATGCAGCTCTAGGGTCTTCCTGGAGTCTTCTCTTCTCCAAGTTGAACAGCTCCAATTGTTTCAGCCTATCTTTGCAGGAGAGGTGCTCTGGCCCCCAATCATCTTTGTGGCCTCCTCTCTCCCGTGTTGGGGGCCCCATAGCTGGACACAATACTCCAGGTGAGGTCTCACCAGAGCAGAGCAAAGAGGCAGAATCATCTCTCTCAACCTGCTGGCCACGCTTCTTTTGATGGGGCCCAGGATACCATTGGCCCTCTGGGCTGCAAGTGCCCATTGCTGGCCCAAGTCCAGCTTCTCATCCAGCAGCACTCCCAAGTCCTTTTCTGCAGGGCTGCTCTAAAGCTCATCATCCCCCAGCCTGTGCTGATATCATGGGTTGCCCTGACCTAGGTGCAGGACTTTATTTCAGAGGACAGAGCTACCAGGAAGCACAGCCTGCCCACCACAGGATATATGGCTGCAGAGAAGCAGAGGCATTTAACAGCTCCTCAGATCAACGAGTAGACAAGCAGGGATGATCCAAATCCCCATCTACCAAGGCCTAAAATAACTCAGGTGCTCACACTTGCCATAAAGGCTCACCCACGCAGCCAGTCTGTGTGGAATGGGTGACATGCTACAGCTTGGTACACTCTGCATTGTTGCCTGTCTGATCCCAAGACATCTTGGTTTTCAGCCCCAGACAACACATTCCAACCCAGCCAGGATAGCAAAACTCTTCCACCCACGCTGGCTGAGAATCAACTCAGTCAGCACTCGGTGGCTGCAGTGAAAACCTGTCCAGAGCAGGCATATTGTGAGGAGAGTCACAGTCATCTCCTGACGCCCCTGCTGTCCTCCAGGACCTCTTTTCCCTGTCTGAAGAAAAGGAAATCACCAACTCTTACTAAAGGAATCTTTAAATACAGAGTCTGGATCTACCCTAACAACACACCATCACCTTTAAGACTGACTGAGTGGGTCAGAACTGCTTCATCTCAGTAGGTTTCCAGATGGCACTAAGCTGGAAGGAAGTGTTGATCTGCTGGAGGACAGGAAGGCTTTACAGAGAGATCTGGCCAGAATGGATCAATGGGTTGAGAACAATTGAGATTCTACAAGGCCAAGTGCTGGGTCCTGTGCTTGGGTCACGACAACTCCATGAAGGCTCCAGACTTGGAACAAAGTGGCTGGAAACTGCCCAGCAGAGAAAGGCCTGGGGGTGTTCATCAACAAAAGCTGAACATGAGCCAGTGTGTGCCAAGAAGGTCACCGGCATCCTGACCTTCAGCATGAGTAAGAAGAGTAGAAGCAAGACTGAAAATAACTTATAAGATAGTGGGCAAGAAGATTTTGTCTTTTCATGGCAAAGTTTGCTATGGATAACTCTGACCATCAGTTGAGGAGCAGAACAGGAAGGACGCAGCTTGGAAAGAAGTCTCTGTCACCCCCACAACACAACAGGTAGGCATCAGAGCTATTCACCAACAATTTGTAGAGTAATGCTCCTAACAGGTTTGTGTGCTCTACAGGGAATTCACAGAATGGTCAGGTTGGAAGGGACCTCTGGAGACTATCAAGTCCAACCCCCCTGCTAGAGCAAGATCACCTAGGGCAGGTCACACAGGAATGCATTCAAGTGGGTCTTGAAAGTCTCCAGAGAAGGAGACTCCACAACCTCTCTGGGCAGCTTGCTACAGGGCTCCAGCAGCCTCATGGCAAAGAAGGTTTTACCTCCTGTTGAGGTGGAACCTCCTGTGTTCTAGCTCGTACCCGTTACTCCTTGTCCTATCACTGGGCACCAGCTGAGTGTTGGTAGTCATGATGACACCCCTACAGCAAATGCTGTCTCTGCAACACAGGTTAAATTCCAAATACAATTCCCACTTTGGGTCAGAAACAAAGTTCCCAGTCAAAGGTAGGTCAAGGTTGATGTTATGCAGAACTGACACACATTATTTTTCTCCTCTTGTTCTCCTAGAAGCTAGTCAGAGCATGCAAGTGCTAATTGTAGATACAAAGCAGTAGGAACTCACATAATCAGAGCTTCCCATTCAAAGAAGTTCTCTTCATTCATTGGACCTATTAAGAAAAAAAACAAAACAAAACTCAGCACTGCTTGAACACTAAACAACTACAGCTTCACAGGGAAGCAGCTCCTCACCTGCTACGATTCCTTCTGGTGGGTTCAGGGTCAGCTCTGCAAAAACAAAAACACGCAAGGTTAACACAACCTACAAATCCAAGTCTGGCCACACTTAGCACAGAGGTCCCACCAGCAAATGCCCTTGGAGAAAAAATTGAGGACACCATAGAAAGAATCATAGAATTCATAGAATGGTAGAGGATGGAAGTGACCTCTGGACATAGAACGGTAAGGTTGGAAGGGACCTCAAGGATCATCTAGTTCCAACCCCCTGACATAGGCAGGGACACCTCCCACTAGTACAGGTCACTCAAGGCCTCATCCAACCTGGACTTGAATACCTCCAGGGAGGGAGCAGCCACAACCTCCCTGGGCAACCTGTTCCAGTGCCTCACCACCCTCACTGGAAACAACTTCCTCCTGACATCCAGTCTAAACCTTCCCTCTGCCAGTTTAAACCCATTGCCTCTTGTCCTGTCACTGCAAGACCTTGTAAATAGTCCCTCCCCAGCCTTCCTGTAGGCCCCCTTCAGATACTGCAAGGCTACTATCAGGTCCCCTCAAAGCCTTCTGTTCTCCAGGCTGCAGAGCCCCAACTCTCTCAGTCTGTCCTCACAGGAGAGCTGCTCCAGCCTTCTGATCATCTTCATGGCCTCCTCTGGACCCATTCCAACACTTCCATGTCCTTCCTGTGCTGAGGGCTCCAGAACTGCACACAGTACTCCAGGTGGGGTCTGACAAGAGCAGAGTAAAGTGGCAGAATCCCCTCCCTTGCCCTGCTGGCCACACTGCTCTTGATGCAGTCCAGCACTGGGCTGCATATGCACACTGCAGGCTCATGTTGAGCTTTTCATCAACCCAGACTCCAAGGTCCTTTTCCTCAGGGCTGCTCTCNTGCTGAGGGTGCACTCCATTCCTCTGTCCATGTCACTGACAAAGATGTTGCACAGCACTGGTCCCAGCACTGACCCCTGAGGGACACCACTTGTCACTGGTCTCCAGGTGGACATTGTGCCCTTGATCACCATGCTCTGTGTGCCACCATCCAGCCAATTCCTTATCCAGCAGTGCTCCACCCATCAAGTCCATGTTTTTCCAGTTTGGTGACCAGGATGTCATGTGGGACAGAGTCAAATGCCTTACTCAGGTCCAGGTAGATGACATCAGTTGCCTTTCCCTTGTCCACTGTTGCTGTGACTTCTTCATAAAAAGCCACTAAATTTGTCAGGCAAGATCTGCCCTTGGTGAAGCCATAGCTGGTTACCACCAATCACCTCTGCTTTGTTTGCCATTTGCCTTAACAGAGCTAAGACATCACAAAGTCCAATCCCACTGCCAGAGCAGGATGACCTAGGGCAGGACACAGAAGAACACATCTGAGTCTTAAAAGTCCCCTGAGGAGACTCCACAACTTCTCTGGGCAGCCTGCTCCAGGGCTCCAGCACCCTCACATCAAAGAAGTTTCTCCTCATGTTCAGGTGGAACATACTGTGCTCCAGCTTGTACTCGTTCCTTGTCCTATCACTGGGCACTACTAAAAAGAGCCTGGCACCTTCACCTTGACACCCACCCCTCAGATATTTATAGATATTCATAAGATTCTCTCTCAGCCTTCTCTTCTCCAGACTAAACAGTCTCGGGTCTCTCAGTCTTTCTTCACAGGAAAGATGTTCCAGTCTCTCCATCATCCTTGTAGTTCTCCGCTGGACTCCCTCCAGCAGGTCCCTGTCTCTCTCGATCTGGGGAGCCCAAAACTGGACACAGTATTCCAACTGTAGTCTCATCAGGGCAGAGTAAAGGAGGAGAAGAACTTCCCTAGACCTGCTGGACACACTTTTCTGGATGCACCTCTAGATATCATTGGCCCTCTTGGCCACAAGGGCACACCACTATCCCATGGATAACTTACCATTCATCAACTTCTCTTCCTGGTGGTTGACAAGGTTCTTCTCCATGGAACTGCATTCCTGCAGGACAACCTCCCTAATCTTCTGGACATGTTTTACTGGGCAAGATCCAACATATGGAAAGGCCAGTCTCTCACTACTGACAACTTCATTTCTTCATGCATTTTTCTAGTAAAATGATTTGGCATTTTCTGCTTTTTCAGGCTTCCCAAGGGCAACAATGTCAAACTGAGAAGGAAGGGAAAAAACAACCCTTCCACAAAACACGGGAAACAACGTTCTTTTGGAGCACTGCAGTAAATGCAGATACAAACTCAATGGCCTGGGTTGTGTTCCCATAACCTCACTGCACCACTTCACACCTGACAGTATCGCAATACAAAAGCCAAATGACAGAAAAAGTTGGAAAAGCAGGAGCAGGAAAAATTTGACAAGAGGCTGCATTCCTTGAATTCAACCCAAATGGCTCTGCAAGGTGTGGAAAATGCAAGCTAAAACAAAAGAAAATAGAGCCAGCAGCAGTCCATCAACACTCACCTTGTCTACCAAACTGGTGTCATTCCCAGTTCACACACCAATCCCCAGCATCAGTGCTTCATTTCAAGCTCACTGAAGCTCAGCACTCTGTGCATTGATACAATAAGAAGCAGCTTTTCTACCACCTCCTGCAATGACCATCAGCTTCCAAAACCCTGAGAGGTGGAAGCAGCTGGTGAAGCAAAGTTCAGCCACACTGACAACCACTGGACCTGCAGTCCCCTGAAGGGCTGAACACCAGCACCACAGCTCTGAGTGAGAACAGGGCAGTTGGTGGGACCAGTGGCAGGAGGTGACACTCTGAAGGTGTCAAACCAAAAGAACTGACAGAAATGAGGCCAACTTGAGGGCTGTGAGCTGCTTATCTAGAATCTAGATAACAGCCAGTGGAATACAGTCTGTTAACACCCAAAACACTGTTGCAGGAAATGCCACATGCATTCTCATACACGGAAACAAGCAGGAACAGGGACCCACGGAACACAGAATCATAGAATGGTTTGTGTTGGAAGGGAGTTTAAAGATCATCTAGTTCCAATTCCCTTAGCATGGACAGGGACATTTCCCACCTCATCCAACCTGGCCTTGAACACCTCCAGGGAGGAGATATCTATGACCTCCCTTGGCAACCTGTTTCAGTGTCTCACCACCCTCACTGGAAAGAAGTTCATGGAAAGCTGGGTTCATGCAGCTTTAAGAAGAAAAGGCTCAGGGGAGACCTTATTACTATGGATCAGTACACAAAGGGTGCCTACCAGGAGGATGCAAACTTCCTTTTTACAAGGAGTCCTATGGAAAAGACAAGGGGAGACTGCTGGGGAGATTCCCATTGGACTCCAGAAGAAAATGTTTCCCCATGAGAACAGTCAAACATTGGAATCACCTCCCAAGGAAAGCAGTGGAGTCCCCTCCATTGAAGAGCTTTAAGACTCAGCTTTACAGGGAGCTGGGCCAGCTCATTTCAGCTAGGCTATCACCTAGAAAGGTTGAGCCAGATGATCCTTGGAGTCCCTTCCAAGCTGGCATTCTGTGATTCAAAAAGCATGCTGAGGTAGGCTGGCAGCAACACTCTTCTGTTCCCTCAAGCTGTCGTCGACTTCGGCACAGAACTCTGACTGAGTTGCAAAGGCAGCAGACTGAAATTCAGTGTTACGGTCTCCCACAAAATCCTGATGTATGGAGCAGGTTTTTTCCAGCTTGATACAGAGTATCTAACAGTTTTTTGTAGACAGAGAGAAATGTCAAACCCAGGTTCCGAAATAATTTTGCTCCATCTTGTGGTTCCCTCTAAGAAAAGCCCTTTGGTATTTCCCACTGTCACATCTGTCTTATGAGGAAAGGCTGAGAGACATGGGGCTGCTTAGTCTGGAGAAGATTGAGAGAGGATCTTAAGAATGTCTATAAATATCTGAGGAGTGGGTGTCAACAAGGTGGTGCCACTCTCTTTTCTGTGGTGTCCTGTGATAGGACACAGAAAACAGAAAGTCTGGCTTACTGTACTTCTGGAAACCTGAGTTCCAGATGAAAAATATTCATACACTTAGTTATTGCTAATAACATTATTTTTCCACAACACTGTATTTTATTAGAGTTGGGAAAGTATTTCTAAAGGAAGACCACAAGCAAGATGTTATCCGAGCTCATGGTGTTACCCTGGGAAAGAATGAAGAGAAGATTCAGGTGAAGTCAACCTGCAGCATTACATCGAATTCTCCGTGGTGCTATTTCATAGAACATTTTCCTACAGAACTCATTCATACAGGACATTCCAGTAAGACCTCAGTGCTTCTCAACCACAAAGGATCAAACCCACTTTTTGTGACTAAGTGGCTTTATAGAATCACAGAATTGTTTTGGTTGGAAAAGAACTCTAAGACCAAGTCCAACCATTGACCCAACACCACCACAGCCATTAAATCATATCCCCAAGTGCCATGGCCACACATTTCTTGAACATCTCTAGGGGTTGTGATTCCACCGCCTCTCTGGGCAGCCTGTTCCAATGCCTATCCATTCTTTTAGGAAATATTTTTTTTCCTAATCTCCAACCTGAACCTCTCCTGGCACAATTTCAGGCCATTCCTCTCATTCTATCACCTGACATTAGGGAGAAGAGATCGACCCCATGTGGCTCAAATCTCCTTTCAGGGAGTTGTAGTGAGCAATATACAAGAGATAAAAGCAGAGTAAAGTTTTCATGCAGCTACCTTTCAGATGAGTGTTTCTAGCTTACAATAGAAAAATGCAGGTTTTTGGGCCATTCCCTGTAGTCACAGCGGTGGCGCTGGCAGCTGCTGGCAGCATTGGGACTGGTGAGGGGCCCCAGACCAGCCCTGATCCTTGCAAACACCTGCACAATGGTTCAGCCTAGAGACCTGTGCTCTGCAGAGGAGCCCGAGAATAAACAGGTATTGGCAGGAAACACATCTATGAACAGTCTGATTTACACAGGCAAAACACAAAACAACTCCTCGGTCCTGGGCACCGTTGGGAGCTTTGTAAAGAACCATCACTTGTGCCTGAGGCCATTCTGCCTCTACCAAACGCTTCTCTTTCTCTCCACTCTGAATCCTTGCCTTAAACAAAAGCCATGACATGAGGCCAAAACTAACTAGGTAAACAAAAAACCAAATGAACAAATTGGTTGCCCAAAAAAAATGTACCTTCAGACACCCCACAAGCTCACCAGAGAGTAGATCACCCAAAGAGGATGTCCCAGAGGGACTCAGCCTCCAGCAGCAGATCCCTGTTCCCTGTGGTGGGGCTGACAAAGATGACCTCTTTGCCACCTCCTGCAAGTCACACCTCGACAGATTTTAAAACAGGCAAGTCTATTTCGTTGATCACTGAATTTGTGTTTAAATGCTCTTCCTAAATGCCAAGTTTCTGTTAAGGTCTTGACAAATATGTTTAATTATATTTGAGGTAACAAAGCTCTGCAGCGTAGGCTTCCAAGGTTCCACTTTGTTCCACCTGGGAAACTTGAGTGTGAAAAAACAGAGAGAATTGGCCACTTGCCCTGGATTCCCAGGCCTCCTTCACGACTCAGCTCATGTGCCACATCACCCTAGACATGCCACCGGGGCATAAACTGCAACTCAAGTGTCACAGAATCACAAAATTACAGCACAGCCCAGGTAGGAAGTGACCTCAAAAGATCATGTGGTCCAACCTGTGATGGGGAAAGGAGTCTAGATGGGACCCTCTAGCACCTAGTCCAACTGCATCCTGAAAACTTCCAGTGACAGGGACTCTACCACGTCGTTGGGGAGGTGCTTCCACTGAAAGATTGTTCTCACTGTAAAACATTTATTTCTGATGCTATTATTTGATACCAGTGTCAGAAAAACTTCTAGGATGACATTTCCAACACATGCCAGCTAGATGTTCCATTGTACTATAACAAAAGACGTTTAGATACCACAGTGCGCCCCATCTGAACTAGTAGGGGCTCACAGCCAGGGTGGCCAAGGCTGGTTTCCCACCCAGGCTCACAGCAGGGAGAACCAGCTAGCAGGGAGAAACGGTGCCCTCAAAGGCTCCGCTGCTCACTAAGCCTCTGCCCCGTTTGTCTCTGCAGGGACGCAGGGAGAGCTCCGCAAGCCGAGGGGAGCAGCCAACAAAGACTGGAAGCCCGCAGCCGGCGGCGCAACGGCGGCTGGGGGAAGGGAAGCCAGCGGCCAGGCCTGCCCCGCCGCCGCTCGTCCGCGGCCGCCAGCTCTTCCGGCCTTTAGGAAGGATCCCGTCAGGCGGGGCAGCACCGTGGACTGAGGGAAAGACGATGGAGTGCCCGGCCCCGCCGCTCCCCCGACTCACGCTTGTATTCGGCCATCAGCCGCTTGAGCGCCGTCCCCGCCATGACGCGGCCCCGCCGCTGCCTCCACCGCTTCCGGGGGGACGGGCAGAGAGAAGAGATGAAACGGCTAGAGCGGCTACAGCGCCAGAGAGCGAACGGCTACGGCGGCCCGCAGGCACCGCGCCCCTCGGTGGTACGTGCCCGGTCCTTCCAGTGCCGGGCGGGGCCGCGCATGCGCAGAGCCCCACGCTGCCTGGGCGGTCGTTCATGTTGAGCTCGTACAGGAGAAGTACCGCATTTGAGGTTGGATGGGGTCTCCAAGATCGAGTCAAACCATCGACCCAGCACCTCCATGGCCGCTAAACCATGTCCCTAAGCGCCACGTCCACACGTTAATTGTACAGCTCCAGGGAGGGTGACTCCACCACCTCCGTGTGGAGCTGTCCCAATACTTGACCATTCTTGCAGGAAGTGAATTTTTCCTAATATCCAAACTAAACTGAACCTGGTACAAGTTGAGTTCATTTCCTCTCGTTCTATCACCTGAAAGGAAGGAGAAGAGACCAGCCCACACCTCACTCCAAATTCCTTTCAGGTAGTTGCAGAGAGCTGAGGCAAGTGAGAATGTTTAGTTTGGAGGCTGAGAGGGGATCTTACTAATGCCTATAAATATCTGAGGGACAAGTGCCAAGATGAAGGTGCCAGGCTCTTTTCAGTGGTGCCCAGTGATAAGACAGGTCAAGGAACAACGGGTACTAGCTGGAACGCAGGAAGTTTCACTTCATCATGAGGACAAACTTCTTTGCTGTGAGTGCTGGAGCCCTCAGAGCAGGCTTCCAGACATGTTGTGGAGTTTCCTTCTCAGAAGACTTTCAAAACCCACCCGGATGTGTTTTTGTGTGATCTGCCCTAGGTGATACTATTTGGCAGTGGAGCTAGACATATCTCCAGAGGTTACTTCCAACCTCTAAAATTCTGTGATTCTGTGTAGCAAAACCCCCAGTGAGGGTGAGTAGTGCTGCAGGAACCTCCCCAAAGCATTTACTCCAGGCCTTGTCCCTTGCTACCTGGAGAGTTTCAAAGGTGCAGTAGGAGCACTGTTGTGCACACCTGCCCTCCAGGCAGCACAGGAGGACTCAAAAGTAAGGGCAGAACGGCCATAGGAAGCACAAGGCAGCAGACAGAGTACCAAACTATATTTACTGTATACAATAGTAAAGGACAACAAAGAAATGTACAAATCAGTGAACAAACAATGAGATCCATGGGAAAATTAAGAGGAGCTTTTCCAGCAAGATTTCCAGCTCTAACATGGCCAAAGGGGTCAGGTAAATACAAAAGGCAGGTAATGATCCCAGGGAGCAGCAGTGGGCAACCTATCAAAGGACAACAAGGTGGCTTTTGTAAAAATCCATCTGGAACAACCACCTCACTTGGCATGAGTTCAAACCCATCACACCAACACATTTACAATTCAGAAAGTTTTGGTAGGCAGTAGAGCAGATCACTGCTTTTTTGAACACAAGTACACTCACATTATCTTTCCTTGCTCATCAAGTTCTTGACCTCATTTATCCTGTTTATCAAAAACGAGCATTAAAGAAAGGATGTAAAGTTCTAGAACCAGAACAGGAGAAGGTGACAGATTCTGTTTGGCATTCAAGCCAACAGCTGAAGTTGCAGTGGTAGGTTTATCTCTGTAAGCCCGCACAACAAAAAATACTGCTGCTCTATGACAAGCACTAGTTTTTGGACCAGCTGCTCTGCTAACTCCATTCCTGACAATAATTAAGGACAAAATTCATTTCAGCATTAAAAAAAGTATATTTCAGACAACTTTATCATAATATGACAAAGCACGCAGAAATCCAAATCTACTCCACCTTATCGCCAGGTACCAGCCTTGTGTCACAGGCTTCGTGCTTCTGAAGGAACTGTGTTTGCAACAGTTAGTAAAAGCTTCAAATCAGCATCTCTCTCTCTTCTCTTAGGCAGCTCTTAAGAGGAAACTTTTATGCTCACAATTGGCATGAAAATATACTGAATTATTTACATGATTGGAATTAAACAGAGGAGCAAGACTGACAAAAGCCAGGAATGAACACTCCATGTCCTAACATGTGGATAAATGTTTAGGCCACAGGTTTAAAGAAAGGGGGAAAAAAAAAAAAAAAAGAAGAGAGAAAACCAAAAAAGGTAACAGTAGAGAGACAATGTATATTACTTAATCTGAACTTAAATCAAATTGGCCCAATTTAAGATATAGATTAATCCCTGCAGATACTGTTTTGACTTGCACACGCAGTACGTCAAAGACAACAAACAATTTTGGTAAATGTCCTCTAAAGTTTAGAAGAATCCTGTGTGATTGGCATGTTCATTTGTCTTCTATTTATCAGCAAATGGAAGGACAGATAAGAGAGTGAGGTGTGATGAGGATCTTTAAAACTCTTCTCAGAAGGACGGCATGTCTTAACACACTCCACCTGTCTGCTGTTGGAACACGTCGATAGTATCTTCATCCTCCATCTCCAGCTGTTAGAGTAATATGGAAAATACAAGGCTTGACACACACCACCTCATGGTTACAAAAGCACTTAGCTCTCTACTCCTTAATCATTGCCAGTAATACAGCACTGAAGGTGTAGATATCACTGACTACTGCATGAAGCACTTTCACCACTCACGCCAGAGCAGGCATCCCAATGTCTCTCCCCTCAGAGCATCACAACCACCAAGGCTGGTTCAGAGGCATGCCTGTCAGTCAGACCATGCTCAGCAATTGTGTGTCTTCCACAGCAAATCACCCAGCCAAGCATCTCCTCTGTTGCTTCCCTCAAGTCAGGCCAAGAAATTTTCTTCCCTCCTATGAACAGTGAAAATGTTCAAGGGAAAAAAACCCATCCTACCCTAAAAAAATGCATTTGCAACATACTATACTTTGACACTGTTTCAGTCATTTTGATTTCAAACCTCTTTGATCTGCAAGCAGACATCAAAATATTTGTATAGCAATTTCCAGGAAAAGTATTTTTCATACCTGTGCAGGCGTGTCTGTTTCACTAATGGGCTGTCCATCAAATCTGAATCTAATCTGCCTCATCGACAAGCCCTGCAAGTTTAACATAATTCATTTGAGAAACCAGTTTTTATTGCTGAATCCAAACAAAACATTTACAGATCTACTGTCAGAACAAAGAGTAACAGAATCAAGACTCAAAAGATTCAACAAGATAGGAAACTGAGAACATCTATCTTGCTCCACAAATTGAGGAAGGGTAGCTGTTAGAGAAACATCCTGCTGCACTGCTGTCACAGCAACGACTCTACACAGAACCACACCTGGTTCTGATTCTGCTCTGCAGGGTACAAATATCAAAAACAAATTTACAAAGGGAACTGAAGATCGACCAGTACACCCATAAAGCCTCAGAAGACATGTCAGGGAGGAGCAGCAATTGTTTTTCACACAGCTACATAGAAGTAACAGTTTGTTAAATTGACTCGAAGAAAAATATTTTATAAAAGACTGAAAACACTCAGAGTTAAGACAAGTTTTCACTCATGCCAGGCACCTGCTCCCAGTTCTAGTTGTTTTATTTTCTGATGAATTACAGACCTTATAAAGAAGACTGTAGTTAGATAATGGTTAGTCAATGATCTTAATTTTTTTCCAACCAAAATGATCCTGTGATTCAGAAAAAAACTTACAGAACTTAGTGTAAATTTTTACTTGCAACTTTATTAAAGGGTCTAGACTAGGGTCTAATGTAAGCTAACAAGGCCTTTAAAACCTGAGTTGAATTCAGACTGCATCCTGGTTTGACAGCATTTAATCACACAATGTAGTCTTTATTCTCCAGCTCAGGGATCAAGGTCTTGCTTTGCCCTCTCAAACCTTTTGAAATGCCTGTGAGTCACACTTCCAGTCATATAGAACCACATGAACCCCAGAACCCCCTACACCTGTCTAAAGAGGTCTACAGACAAAGGGAAATGCTGGAGCCTGGAATATTGTGTCCAGCTCTGGGCTCCACAACACATGAGAGACAGGGATCTGCTGGATAGAGTCCAACGGAGGCTTACGAGGATTATGAAGGGACTGGAACACCTCTCCCATGAAGAAAGACTGAGAGACCTGGAACTGTTTAGTCAGGAGAAGAGAAGACTGAAAGGCAATCTTAGTAATGTCTACAAGTATCTGAGGGGTGGGTGCCAAGAGGAAGTTGCCAGGTTCTTTTCAGCAGTGCCCAGTAATAGGACAAAGGACAACAAGTACAGGTTGGAACACAAAATCCCACCTAAACAAGCAAAAAAACTTCTTTACTGTGAGGCTGACACAGCCTTGGAGCAGAATGCCAAGAGAGGTTGTAGTGTCTCCTCTGGAGACTTTCAAACATTCCTGGATGTGTTCCTGTGTCACCTGCCCTAGATGACCCTGCTGGGGTTAGACTCGATCTCTAGAGGTCTCTTAAAGCCCCTAATATTCTACAATTCTTGGATCTGATGCCATTCACCTCACCATCCTCTGCTCTATGCCACCTGACACAGGTGCTGAGGGGCTACAGACTGAGGACCTGGAGCTAAAACCCTCTTCTATTTAATTCAGAGCAGCACCGAGGAGCGGACTCTGACACAGAGGAATGGACTCTGACACAGAGGAGCCAGCCAGCACCAGTGGAATACAGCAACCTGAACAATGCAGTGGACAACAGGAGAGACATGAACTGGACTGAAAAAAAATCTAAAAGTCATAGCAGAGAAGGATCTAGCTTGTCCAGTCACTCAAATAGAAAACATCTCTACAAAACTAACGAAGCTTTTAGAGATGACACGACTGAGAGGTATGAGGCTACAATTTCAGAGCAATTAAGTCTCAGAGTCTGGACCAGAACTCAAGGAATTTTGGTAACATTTTCATGGCACATTTTTGGAGCTCTAGGAGAGCCTGATAAGGAAGAGGCAGTATTCATGCACCAAAAATTCTTAAGAGCAGCCTGCATCTGGAGTATTCACACTCCTACATGCTTGGACATATGCAGCCAGGTCCCAGCGGTAGTTTTAGCGTTCCAGCGATTTCCAGCACACCAAGAGCTCTTGCTGGGTGAAAGCAGCGAGCCGAGAGGCCCCCACGGCACCGTGCCTACCTGCCGCTCACAATAGGCCTTCATCAGCTTGCTCAGCGGGGTGTGCCGCTTTATTTTGAACTGCACCACAGAGCCGTCCTGTCCCGCCACTTTCAGGTTGATGTGATCGTTTTCTGTTTTCACACCTTCCTAGATAAAAAAACGAGGGGAAAGTGGGTTCCGAGCGCGGCCAGCCGAGCCGTGCTTCGGGTATTCCTCCCGGGGCTGTCTGAACTAAATCCTGGCCCCGCGGCTACCCAACCTCGAGGTGGGACGGAGATCGTACCGGAGCCAGGCACCACCACCTACGGCCTGTGAAGGCTAGGGAGATCTCTCCCGGGGAGGCGGCGGCCCAGGTCTCCGAGGGGCCTCCTCCTCCTACCGCCGCACCCTGGCCCGGCCCACCCCGCCATCTTGGCCGCCGCACGCCGCCGACCGGGGCGGGGCGCCACCAGCAGCCCTGCCCCAGGACCCGGCGAGGGAAGCTTCTTTCCTCCCTTCCAGGGCCCCGTCGTGCCGCACTAGCCCCAGCGTCGCCACGCCTCACCTTGGGCTTTTCCTCCGACATGGCGGCGGGGCCGGAGAACGGACGCCGCGAGCGCTAAGGGAGCGACCCGCGAGCGCTAAGGGAGCGACCCGCGCGCTGGGCTCCCGCCGCCTCCTGCCGCCCGCGAGAGCGAGCGCGCCCCTCAGCTCCGCCCCCTTGCCCGCCGCTCCGAGCGCCCATTGGTCGCACCGCCTCGGTCACGTGAGGGGTGGCTCCGTAGTGGCTCAGGGGAGGAAGGCGACCGCGCGCGCACTTTCTCAGGCGGTCTGGAAGTTACGTCACGGATAACAGGAAGTGCTAATGGCGGAGGGGCAGGGTCTTGAGGCGGGGCAGTTAAGAGTCTGGCTGATCCGCCCGGGGGCGCCGTGTGCCCGGGCGCTTCGTCACCGCGTGTAGATTGCTGCTGCGGGTCGAGACATTCCGGCCTGAGCACAGCGCGCCCGGAGCAGCGACGTTTGCGGTGCTGCCGCCAAGGGGGACCGAAGCAGGAACCTGGAGCCTTCCGGCCTGACCCGGTTCCATGGGCTGCAGGGCTTGGGCAGGCAAGGCTGGAGTCAGCTCCAGGTGTGTCCCGGACCATGAGCACCACACTCAGACTGAAGGGGGAAAGTGTATGGAGTGAGGGAAGCCTCTTGCAAAAAGGCTTCTTCTCACCCTGCTCCTCTGCCCGTCCCGAGGCTGCCTTCCTGATACGTGTGACTGCTACACGTTTTTCTGGGCTGGGCATAACTTTATATATTTTGTATTAACACTGGATCCCGGTCGGCTGTTTCATGAAACCCTTTTCCTGATCCCACTTCCCTGCTGGGGGTCATCGGGTGGCAAAGCAACTGCTGTGGTTCAGCCCCAGATACAGGCTAACGACAGACATGCCCAAAGCACATCGCAGCTGCAGGCTCCCATACGAGCCTATCCAGAAGCACAGCAAGCACTGCCCGACCCGGCCTAGAGTAGCTCCTGCATGCCACAGCCACTTGTGGCCAAGTACAGGACCACCACCTAAGAGCACTTAGCTTCCATCCTCCTTTCCCCAACCCTAGGTCCCTTCAGCAGGTAGCACATCATTTAGTCCGTGCCCAAAGATGCCAGGAGCCTCCAGGCTACATTACTTAGGCAAGGGTTCTGAGGGATGCCAGGGCACACAGGATGAGCTCTTCTAGAAAGAGCCCAGTGCCTTTCTTAGAGAGCAGCATTACTCCCATAACCCAGCTCTCCCCAAAAACTGAACATCTCCCTCAACAGACTCCTCTTTCAAGGTAACAAGAGTTCATGGCAGCCTGGTCTATGCCTCCTTCACCTACCCCATCCTAGCACTTCATAACAGTGACAACTCCATTGCTGCCAACCCACAACTGGTGTGGAAGCATAATTAAACACTTTCAAACTAAGATAGTAATCAAATCAGTTTAATATTCAGTCAACATATTGTAAATCCTACTGCATTGCTATCAGCCATGGCCATCCAGCCCAGGAGACCACCTTTCCAGAAAAGCACAGAGAGGTAGGAAAGTTGGGGGATTTCCCCAGATTAGTTGCAAGTGAGAACACGCAGATAGTATCTTCCTCCTGGAGGCCTGAGATAACCAGAAGCCTGTGCTTTTTGAAAGGAATGCTAATGTGCCAGGGCAGCTACAGGCACCCTGAAGTAACAGCCAAGGCCTCCTGCTGACCAACCAAATCAAGACCCTCTTGCTGGCTTTTGCTTATATTAAAAGAAAAAAAGAAAGAAATGTGGTGTGTGTGCAGAAGAGCCTGGCTGCATGTGTGTGAAGCGTGCATGGTGAGGCAGAAACAAGAAGAGTGCAGGTGGTTGCTTTTGCCCATTGCCAGAGACAAGGGCTGTTACTTGCATTGCTTTGGACTCTTACCACTCCAGGGGTGAGTGAGAAGAAATGTGTCATCCTCCAGTATTACCACATTTTCCTGTACCAGCAGAGCAAGAGGAAAGCTCTGGATCAAAGTGAGCATCTAGAGTGGGGACAATAGTGTCACCAAGCACCTGGCTCATCTTCCTGTGGCAGCTGAAGCAGCAAGTGGCACCACGGTGGTCTCCTTGTGAGAGAGAAGGTGTGGGAGTCCTGCAGCTCTGTGGGAAGGCACTGTTGTTCACCAAGGTGGGCAGGTCTGCAGATGCTAATTCTCAAACTTTGCATAAGGGTTCTCTTCCTTGAACAGGCCTAGAAGAGATTCATTCAGCAGGTGTCATGGCAGCCACAGCCAGCAAGAAATCTAGTTCTTTGTAACAACTGTCATTCATACTTCAGCCAGCTTCCTGTCCTGCAGGCCTTCCAAAAGACCTGCTTTTTCTTGAGCCACACATGCAGTCAGCACTATTTTGCTCCGCACTAAAGGTAAGATCCATTGGGAAGCTCAACCCAATATCAAACTGCTTTCCCAGGCAGTCTGTACAAAGTCCAAGTAAAGCAGCACAACTGATCTTCCAGAGCACCCTTTCTGTATGCTGTTGGACTGGACTCTGAAGTGGAGAGTCCATACCCAAATTAAAACTCTTCTTAGGTTTGGTCCTCTATCCACAGACTGGGACACAGCAAGACAGGGTATGAGGCTGACATCTGGGCCAGTCACCTCCATGCCGCTATTGGCTGCTTTCCCAGCCCAACACTTTTGAGTAAGAACAGCCAGAAAGGACAAGATGGCAAACCCTGCCATCAGGCTGCAGCAAGATAGAGCCCTGGCATGGCAAGACAGTCCTGGAACAGAGTTGTTCCATAAGCAGGTAGGTGCTTTCTCCACTACAAGCTCCTTCAGGCACAGCTTTGCCACCTTTTCCTCCTCCAGGAGCCAGTACAGCTGCAAGCCTCTGGATCTCCTGCAGGCAACAGCTGCAGGCAAAGGAAGGGTCTCCAGCTTTCCCTACAGCCCTCCACAAAGCCCGAGACCACCACACTCAGTGTGCATGAGTCTGACTGCTCCTTGCTCCATGGGCACTCTGGGAGAGCTCCCAGTAGCTCCAGTGAACAGACAGGAGAGACCCCTGTGATGGTTTCAAGTGCCAGGCTGCTGTCCCGTCAGTCAGCTCCCGACCTGCCCCAGGACTGTGGGACTCACTTGAAGGACAGTCCAACCCCAGGCTGCACACTCCCAGGACCTGGGGAGTGAGGTAAGTCCCAGGGCACCACTGCCATCTCTCTGCTTCTGCAGCTGTGGGCACCCAGGCTCCCCCTGGGTCCTCCCATGCAGTTCAGCTCCCCAGCCATTCACTGGCCACAGGGCTATGAGAGCTATGCCTAAAGGGCAGCAGCATTACACCTGTTGCTGTGTCTTCCAGCCTCTGCTGCTCCCCTCTGGTCAATCCCCAGCAGCTTCTCCTCTGGGATGAGTATGGAGGACACAGGTGCCAGGGAATGTTTGGCACTCTCTCCCCTGCCCAAGAGGAGCAGCAGCTGTGTGGGGGTCACACACCATTACCCAAACATCTCTACACTTGCTCCCAGAGGGCAGGAGAGCAATTCCCTAAGACAAGGCAAGCAAAGACTGTTTTCCCTGCTGATCAGGTCTCCTCTGCAACTGTAACCACAGGCAGGAGCAGTTCCTGAGGCTGCTCCATCTAAAGCCTGTGGTGACCACTCATGCCAGCACCTTACCGTATTTCCTTCGGATTTCATCGTGCCGCGACTTCATCTCCGCTCTCCTGCAAGAAGCGGGCCTGAGTCAGGGAGCGGCAACACAAAAACAAGGCTGGAGCTCCAGGCTGCCAGCTTTGCTCAGCCCCTCACCACCCACCTTCTGGAGGTAATGGGGACCACAAAGGGTCAGATACACAGCACCCTTGTGATGCTGCATCCATGAGTCACCTCAGAGGCACACTGCTTGTGAGGTTTACTCCTAAGCTAGGGCTGAAGCAGCCAGTGACTGTGTGTGCCAAGCCCCACATCCCTCTTGGTGTCACACCTGATGGTACAGACAGGAGCCCAGTTGCCCCAAAGCTTGAGGTAATGGCTGTTTGACAGGGGAGCAGGGGCACCTCACCTCTCCTCCTGCCGCACTCGTCTCCTCTCCCGCTCCCGGGCCGCTCTCTCGTCATCCTTGTCTGGCCTGGCAGACAGAAGAGCTGTTAGAGCCCAGCACTCAGCTCAGCACCAGCACATAGCTGCAGCTGAGCTACCCCCGGAGAGCAGGGAACCTCTCTGATACTTGCTTTTTGCTCTTTTTCTTACAACAGCAACAGTAGCAGCAGACCCCCAAGGTGATAAGGATCGTTCCTCCCACCACAGACATCGCAATGATCAGGGCTTCAAAGTTCACTGAAGGATTTGACAAAACACATTTAGGACACAAATCCATGGCTGTCTGGAGGCACAATATTTGCAAACATTTGGCTGCTGTCAACAGCTATTGGGCTAGGACCATGCACAGCAGCCTGGGGAGGCAAGATAGACACGGTTATCTCTGGGTATGCTAAATGTTGGCACCAGAATGTACACATCAACTGGAGCCTGTTACCTACAGCACTCACTGGCTATGAAGCAAGCCAAGAATAAATGTACTCAGGTCAAACTCCTCCAGCAAAGCTGCCTTGATCACTAACCCTGGTGAACAGTAACCCAACAAAGCTAAAAAAACCCAAACAACCCAACAAACCAAAAAACCACACACAACCTGGAGGTTTTAGTGCTGAGCAGCAGCCTCCAATAGACAGGCCATGGCTTGGCACCAGAGTTACTACTCACAGGAGCCAGCCTCAGAAGTCATCTTAGATGAGATGACTGTACCGGAAACACTTACAGGTGTCTGGAATCCTTGGATAAGATGAGATCTGTTGGAATTTGTTGACTTGGGGCCAGTGCTGCTAAAACAACTGAAGGCAGAGGGCTGCTTCATGAACCCCACCCTCACATCTACTCAGGGCTTGGGGGATCTGCTTGCCCATGCACACCACAAAATCTGTTAGGACACAATGGTGAAGTAGCAGCCTTGAGCTCTGGCTGGCAAACATCCTACGCAGCTCCTGTGGAGATATCAGAGATACCAGCCAAGAGACACCACCTGAAATCATCTGCAGCAAAGAGGGAGTTCTTTCAAGTATGATCCAGACTGCTCAGAGACTTGGGTCAGTAGAAATACTGTTCAGGAGCCACTTCACATATAGCTGCCATGTCACAGGAATGTTTCCTAGTGCTCCCAAGCCTGATCAAAAGCATTTCTCATCTCCAGGCAGCTTAGGCTGTGAGCCCAGGGGACAGCCTGAGCACTGCACATGGTACATTTCAGGATATTTCAGAAGACGACTTCCTGTCCCCTCACTGCAGTAGCAGGCTCCAGGCTGATCTGCCTCCACCATTGAAGTTGTTTTCAAAACCTCCAGCTGTCCCAGCAAACAATTTAATTGCTGCCAACCACTGTGCCACCTGACACATCCCTTATCCAGGCTACCATGACAAGCACAATGCAAGGGATGTGATTGCAGATACCAGCTCAGAAAGAGGCACTTGCATTTGTCCCCACTGGTGTGCTTGTGCAGCCTCTCCAGCAGCAGGGAGGCCTGCAGGTCTGTATTCTCAGTAAGGCTTTGAGAAAGGTGGTATTTGAGACCTAGCTGGCCATGGCACTGTCTTGCCTCAGAGCAACATGAAGCTTTTGCTGGCTGCACTGTGCCAGACCTACCGAAGCATGTAGGGAAGAACCCAAAACCCAAGGATCAGAAGTCAGCCCAGTGAGGATGAGAAAACCAAAACAGGCTCTTCAGCTCAGAAGGGAATGTCTCCACCAGCATGTCTCTACTGGTGTTTTGGAAACAGGGTGAGTCTGGGATTCAGATCAGCCCTTCCCAGAGAGGTCTGCGGCAGAGCATTGGGCACTTTACCATCTGATCACAGAATGGTTCCAAAGGAACCTCCACAGGTCATGTAGGCTCCCTGTAGTAAGCAGGGACATCCTCCACTAGATCAGGTTGCTCAGAGCCTTGTCAACCCTCACCTTGAATATTTCCAGGGATGGACAACCTGTTCTAGTCTTCTACCACCC
This sequence comes from Eubucco bourcierii, assembly GCA_013396675.1. Lineage (NCBI taxonomy): Eukaryota > Metazoa > Chordata > Aves > Piciformes > Ramphastidae > Eubucco > Eubucco bourcierii. The sequence goes on from VWZE01024837.1 coordinate 25,748, forward strand.
TCATGGTAAAGAACTTGTTCCTAACATCCAATCTAAATGTCCTCTTCTCTAATTTCAAACCACTGTCCCTCATCCTAACCCTACAGGCCTTTGGAAACAGTCCCTCTGCAGCCTTCCCAAAGCCCTGTTCAAGTACTGGAAGGCTGCTATTAGGCCTCCCTGGAGTCCTCCCTTCTCCAGGCTGAGCAATCCTAGCTTTCTCAGCCTGTCCTTGTAGGAGAGGTGCTCCAGTCCTCCAGTCATCTGATGATAAAGTCACACACACCAAGAAAAGGAGACTTGTTGAAGAGCTGACCTTCCATAGGGCTAATCTCTGGAGCAAGTTTTACAAGTGAAGGAATGTGTCCTTATATAATGAAACCTTTTGTGAAGCTACTCACAGAAAAACTAGAATTTCAAGGTCTTACTCAAACCTCAGAAAAGCATATTGTTACACTTACAAAGAGGAGATTCTTCCTCCACAAGGTATGGGAGCAGTTTTAACTGTTCAGTGGACAGAGAACAGAGCCCAGCCTCAAGCACAACAGATGAGAGGGAACCACAATTCAAATTCATTCTCAAGAGGACAGAAAAGAGAAACCAAGCCCCAGCTTGCTTCATAGATTCTAGATTCTCCAGACCACAAAGGCCAAGTCCAGAAGCTGTCAGTCGTGAAAAACTCCCAGAGGTGACCTGGCTGCAGCACAGCTTATGCAGGGCTAGTTTCTCAGGAGGGTAAAAGCTGAGGAGGACCACAGCACACTCAGCACTAGAAGACCACACAAGCCCCCCAGAAAAAAGTCATATCATTTCTGGTTCCAGGAGTCCTTGTGACTTTTCAGAGTCTGTCTAGTTCAGCAGCCACACTGCTAAAGGTGAAGAGCCAGCAGCTGTGCAGGGAACAATGCAGAGGGTGCAGAGAAAAGGGCTGCCAAAGAGTCAGCCTCTGGTGTCTGGACTTTTAGCACCGGAAAGCGCTGCATAGGCAGCTGCTCAGAGAGTACCTTTGACTCTTGTTGCTAGGCACTAGCCATGTCTGGAAGCCTCAATCACACCAAAGCATAAGAATTGTGTTTAGATCAGCTAAAGCCTCACAAATCCTCCTTGCCAGAAGGCAGACTGCTCACACGCTGCTTCCTTACCCACGCTTCAGGAAGTTTGGAGAACCCTTACTGACTTCAGCCTGTAACTGCTAAACCAGCAGCAAGAAAGGGAAGCAAGGGAAGCCTCCCAGTACCAGCAGCAGGAGCAGCAGCCAGTGCTGTTTATCAAGCATTAAGGGCAGTCCTAGAATCACAGAATGCAGAGGCTGGAAAGGACCTCTAGAGATCAAGTCCAACCCCACTGCCAAAGCAGCGTCACCTAGGGCAGGTCACACAGGAACATGTCCAGGTGGATTTTGAGACTCCACAACCTCTCTGGGCAGCCTGTTCCAGGGCTCCAGTACCCTCACAATAAAGAAGTTTCTCTTCATGTTGAGGTAGAACTTCCTGTGTTTCAGCTTCCACCCACTGTTTCTTGTCCCATCACCAGGCACCACTGAAAAGAGCCTGGCACTTCCATCTTGACACCCACCCCTCAGATGCTTATAGATGTTAATAAGATCCCCTCTCAAGACTAAAAAGCCCCATCTATTGCTCAAGCATCATCCACTTACCCCAGCAGACTCCCCAGCGTGCAGAGCGGAGCTCACACAGGTCAGCCGGGGGGAGGACTCTTCGGACAGGGTACTCCACACACCTTCCACTGCTAACACACCACAGGCACTGGGACACAGCAACCAGGCAGCACAATGTTAACAGTGCACAGCTGTGTTCTGCATTGTTAGCCACAGCAACAGGACCACCATGCCCGTTCCCATGGACCAGGTACCGCCCAGCAGCCAGAGGATGCTCAGGAGCAACAGTTACATTTAGTGGTTGGGCACAACGATCACAAAGGTCTTTTCCAACCAAAGTGATCCTGTGATTCTGTCAGCATGGGCTGCAGCAGGAGAGACAAAGGGAGTGCAGATTCCCAGGGTGAGTAAAGATGCTAAAAAACCTTCTGGCCTGCATGATGGCACTAACCACAAAATCCTTCATGCTTGTCCCACAGAGTGTTTTTGTGAGAAGGGTGGCTTTGAGACAAGCCACACAGCTGATGAGTAAGATTGTGTGCTGTCACTAGTCTATCATAGCCACACTACCTGCAGCAACTCTACACCCTCCTCTCCTGCCAATCACTAACAGCAGTGATGGGGTTGGGTTTGGTCAAACTGGTTTTGGCTATGTCAGTTGCAAGATCTGACTCAAGCTCAAGTTTGCTGATATCAGAGATAAGGCAGTGGAAGCAAACAGGACCTGAGTATGTATCCCACAGTGCTACAGCAACCACAGACTGGTGGAGGGGCAGCTTGACCAGCCAGTCCAGCCTTTTCAGCTCCTTCACCACACACAGTGTCTCCCATCTCTGGAGGAGCTCAGCAGTTTCACCACTCAACTCTAAAAGCACAGAATCACAGAACTGTTTTGGTTGGAAAAGACCTCTAAGACCATCAGGTCCAACCATCAAGCTAACACCACCACATCCATTAAACCACGTCCCTAAGTGCCACAACCACACATTTCTTGACACCTCCAGGGATGATGACTCCACCACCTCCCTGGGCAGCCTGTTCCAATGCCTGATCATTCTTGTGGGAAAGAATTTTTTCCTAATCCCCAACCTAAACCTCCCCTGGCACAATTTCAGGCCATTTCCTCTCTTTCTATCACCTGATACTAGGGAGAAGAGACCAACTCCCACCTCCTTTCAGGGAGTTGAAGAGAGCAATGAGGTCTCCTCTCAGCCTCCTCCTCCCCACACTAAACAACACCAGTCCCCACAGCTGCTCCTCACCAGACCTGTTCTTCAGACCCTTCATCAGCTTTGTTGACCTTCACTGGACGCTCCAGCACTTCAATTTCCTCTTGGAGCGAGAGCCCCAAAACTGATCCCAGTACTCAAGGTGTGGCCACACCAGTGCTGAGTACTGGGAGACAATCAGTGCCCTGGTCCTGCTGGCCACACTATTGCTGATCCATCCCAGGATACTGCTGGCTTTCTTGGTCACAACAAAAGCTAAGCAATTTCTAGCAACCTGTCTCCAGAGCACCAAGTGGTGTTTGTCAAGGGTGGGTGGCATTTGCAGCACACTCAGGACAACAATGGGGGAGCAGTTCCCCCTTCCAGGAGGGAAACTGCTCCCTAAAAGCCCTGCAAAACCCACTGTATGTTTTCAGGTATGACAAAGGGTTGGGATTTTTGCTGCTACTACTTACTGTGACATTTTTCAGACACTCTTCACAGCTCTTGTTTGTATAGTGGTGACAAGCTAGAGAAAGGAAAAAAGACACCTCAGTACTTCAAAGAGCTTCTCAGCGGTTTACAACTCCAGGCTCCTGCTGCTGTACACAGCTTTGCCTGCTCTGGGAGGTGGTCACTCATTCCAGACCAGTGGCGATGCCACATAATGCTGCTGCAAGAGCTGCCAGCCTCAAAACAGTGCCATGGCAGGAGGTCCAAATGGAAGTCATCTGTTTGCCAGTGCTAACCCAAAGGCCTGAACTATGAGTTCCAGTCCCTGGGTCTTATTTCCCTAAAAGCCTGAGCATCTCCTGTGGCTGGCGGGCAGTCAGACGGCTGGTGGCCACTGTCCAGAGGGAGCCTGCAAGGATCAGGACAAGCACTGGGCAGGCAGTGCAGTCTCATATCATCAGATAACAGAGCAGCTAAAGCAAACAAGTCCCAGACAAGGAAAACTACTACCAGGAAAAGCAGCAGATGAGCACAAGGGAGACATGCAGTTTCAGCTCCCGCAGGGGCCACACCCTCCTGCTGCACAAAGGCCATGTCCTCCCCCAGCCAGTTCATCCAAACTCTTCTTCAGTAGGAAACTCCCCAAGTGACAGAAGCTGGACTCTGCGCCCATGTTCATAACCTGTTTCCACTCCGACTTGACCAGAAGACAACCTCTGCTCTATAGACACACATGGCTCTTGGCACCAGTGTCACCGTGGACAATGGCATCCCCAGGGGAATGCAGGTCAGCCGGGTAGGGGGAACAGATCAGGTCTGAATTCAGTAGAGAGTGGTCCAGCCCAGCTGCCTTCTGGGGCTTGCCTGCAGCTCCTGGGAGTTGCAGTGCTTCAGAAAAAGTGTTCCTACAGGAGGCTTCAGTCCTCACTGAGTGAAACCGAGTGAAACTGAGTGAGACCATCTCACTGGTATACAGCCCTAGAGTGGTATGGCGGCCCTTGAGGATCAGCCCTTGAAACCTCACCCCTAAAAGTCCAAGCATCCGCCTGCTTGACTGTGGTTTAAAAAACAATAAACAACCAGCACAAAAAACAAGCCACAAGACAACTTGCCTGATTATTTTGTAATCAGTGGAAGAAGGATCATTGCTTCCCAGCACCTTAATCGGGAAAGAATCACCCCAGAGGTGCTTGTTTTCCAGACTCCCAAGCAGCAGAGCTGCATTTCCTCTCCCCAGCTGGCAGCAGCCCTCAGCTGTGATCCGCTGGCAGCAGTCACATGCTCTGCAGGGCTCTCCAAACAAGAGGGCAATTGATGACCATGGCTCAGATAAGAGTGTTTGCATGCTGTCTGGGGAGCCAAGATTGCAGCTTTCAAATGCTCTAGGAAGCTGTGTCTTCCCCATTTCTCCATGAAGCTAGAAAAGCACCACAGCACCTGTGCTGCCCCGAGATTGGGCAGCAGGTCACTAGTAGGCAAAAGGGAAGCCAGTGGTTTTAACTCTGGTTTCCCTCGGGGTCTGCCTGCTCCTGGCAGCTTCAGCCAAGGTTCACCCTTTGACCCATAAAGTCAACGCCACCGTCTTGCAGTTGTATTGACAGCAGACCATTTCCAGGACCCTGCAGCTCTTCAGGAGTGGGGGTTTGTCCCCATGCCAATCTCAGGAGACCAGCCTGCTCACACAAGACAGCACAGGAAGCACTGTAGTCCTTGGGGACAAAGGTGGGACAGCAATTCTTGCTGCACTATAATCCTGGATAATGCCTTTGCATGTGCCTACAAAAGTGACTTGAATGGCTTGGGGTAGAGTGAGACAGAAAAACACATACTGGACTCTCTCCTCCCAGCTGAAGCCACCATGCAGCCATTAGAGGGATGGCCATCACAGGAAGAGCAATTGTAGCTTGGAAGAGTAGGCAGACTTGGGACACCCTTGAGGAGGGCTGTCCCCACCTTGGGCCTGAGTTTCTCCTCTACCTGGCACAGCACCCATGGGGCTATACCACATTCTCTGCCCACCAAGGAGAAGCAGTTTGCCATCTGGTGTTCTCAACCTGGTCTGATGGCATCCGTCTTCCCTCAGCCAGTCTCTTCTGTTCTGAAGGAGGACTTCCTCCAAAGGGCCATCAGTGGGGACCTGACTACCCAGAGAGTCCTTTGTGCCCAGCACAAGTATTGAATCTGAGCCACCAGGATTGCTAAGCTCCGTTCTGTTGCGGTGGCAGCTGGAACAGCAGCACAGCCACTCTCCAGCACCCCATCTTTCAGACCTCTGAGGGACGTGCTGGTGCCCCATGGCATCGCATTCTGTGGCACTCTCAGCCAGGAGGGGACTTCTCATCACGGCTCCCATTGCCTGTCCCCTCCCCAGTGGCCACCTCCCACCCAGCACACACTTAGTACCCAAGGGGCGACAGCCTACTCCGCGCTGCTTCGCACACCTGACGCCCCGAAAGGGCCGTCCGAAGGAGCCGCAAAGACCCGGGTTTTGCTGCCGGGCCTCGTCCGGTGCCCACAGTGCCTGCGGAGAGACGCGCCCAGCTGCGCCGGGACAGCCGGACTCAGAGCCCACAGGCCCGAGGGGCAAGGGGGCACAAGCGGGCACAAGGGGGTGTCACGGCGCCGGGCAAGGGGCGCCGGGGGTGCTACGGCGCCAAGCCGCGACCCACCCAGCACCGAGCCCGGAGCCGAGGCCGCGCTTACCTCCCGCCACGTCCTGCGCGGCGGCGGGGAGCAGAGCCAGGGCAAAAGCGGCGCAGAGCCGGAGCACCGCGGCCATGGTGAAGGCAGGCAGGCCGAGGCCGGAGCCGGGAGGGGCCCCAGCCTCTGCCTATGTAGGGCCGAGCGCGGGGGCGGGTCGGGGGCGGCCCTGGGAACGGACCGCGCGGAGCTGACGGCCAGCCTCGGCGGGAGGAAGAGGAAGAGGTGTGGGGCCTGAGGTGGGCCGGTGGCCGGAGGGCCTGTCTGGGCACCTGACCTTGCCAACTGGCTGAAGAAACTCCCACGCTGCTGGCCGGCAGAGAGCCGCCCGGCGCCCCCCGCGCAGCCCCGGGCCCGGCCGCAGGAGGGGGCCAAATTCCCGCGGGAGGAGCAGCGGGCGGCAGGGCACAGGTACAACCCTCCGGTGAGATAGTGCCGGCCCAAACTGAGCCCCTGCGCCCTGCGAGGACCCACCGCCAAGGGTCTGCAGGAGCCCTCTCCTTACCGTGACATCGGTCTTGACAGCGTGGAAGTGCATTAGCTTTTAGGACTAGAGGAAACGGCCGCGAGTTGCACCAGGGAAGGTTTAGGTTGGACATTAGAAGAAACCTCTTCGCTGAAAGGGTTCTCGGCTGCTGGCACAGGCTGCCCGGGCAGTTGGTTGGATCCCCACCCCTGGAGGTGTTTCAAAAAGGCAGAGATGTGATGCTGAGGGACATGGTTTAGCACCAGCCTTGTTAGAGTTAGAGAATGGATGAGTGTGATCTTAAAAGTCTTCTAACTGAAACGATTCTCTGATTCTATGATCATAGTGGTCGTTGATACCTCTATTAGTTCTCATGATACACTGTGATGTAATTGAAGTAGTGGAATTTCACTGGAGACTTGTTCATGCTGAAGTGAAACAAACTAAAGGACAGTTTGGCCTGGAAAAGGTGAACTTTGCTTCTGGGAAGCTTGAGCTGTCCCTGAAGGATAAGAGATACTTTGGGACAAAACCAATAATGCCAGCATCCCAGCCCCTCTGACACGTCTTTGAGACCCTCCCAGCATCATCTGGTGTGACAGATCAGTGATTCAAGCAAGACTGACATCCAGGGGTGCCTGGATCAATAGACAAGCAGCAAGAATCACAGACTCATCAAATCATTTTGGTTGGAAAAGACTTCTAAGATCACTGAGTCCAATTGCTCTCTAACTCTGCCAAGGCTGGTGTTAAATCATGTCCCTCAGCACCACATCTTTGTCTCTTTTAAACCTTTCCAGGAATGGTGATTAACAATTAGCACAGGTATTAGTGACTAGTCAAATTGTCTTGTACCCGAGTGCTTGAAGGGTATAAGAACCCTGTGTAAGAACCAGTTTGGCTGGGACATCTCATGTGCATGAATAAATACTTGCCCTTCTAATTCCATGCGTTGCATCCCAGACTCTCTTCATCAGCACAGAGAGGGTGTGAATTTTCATGACTCATGGAATGCTGGGGTCTCCCTTCTGGCCAAAGCAAGAAGCTTGCTGGCCTCAAGCCCACAGGTTCAACTTTTGAGATGTGGGAAGCTGCATAAATGTAAAGTTTGGGTTTTTTTCGTGTGCAGGTCACGAATACAGCTGAGTGCTTTCTTGTGCTGGAGCCAAAGAGATCTGTGCCATTGGATTAATGATCAGCAATGCAGATGATTTTCCAGCTGTCACTGCTAGGAAGATTGTGATTCTGCCAGTGTGAGGCTCCTCTGCAACCTGGTTTTACCCCTAGTCTCTTGGAAGGGGGGTGAGAGTTTCACTATATGCACACAGGCTTCTTGGTAGCAGCAGGAGAAAATTGCTGTCCTTATGAGTACCACCATTCCAGCTTGCAGTCCTGTGCCCAGGCGCAATGGGCCCTGCAGGGTGCAGTATCCCTGCCAGCTTTAGTGATGGCTGAAGCCACTGTCCCTTGAAACTGTGGGAGAATCAGCCTCCAGCATAAAGGCATGCTCCAGCATAAAGGCATGCTCCGGACAGGCTGGTTCAGAGCAAGACCAAACTTTACAGGCAGACGTGGCTGCAAATTCCCAGAATGTATCATGCCTTGAGACTGTCAACCCATCCCTACTCATAATTCATATAATGGTTTGGGCTGAGAGGGACCTTAAAGATCATCTAGTTCAAATCCCCTGCCGTTGGCAGGGACACCTTCCACTAGATCAGCTTGCTCTGTCCAGCCTGCCCTTGAATGCCTGTAGGGAGGGGACATCCACAACCTCCGTGGGCAACCTGTTCTAGTGTCTCACCACCCTCACTGTAAAGAATTTCTTCCTAATCTCCAGTCTCAATCTCCCCTCTTCCAGCTCAAAGCCATCGCCTTTGTCCTGTCACTAAAAGCCCTTGTAAAAAGTCCCTCCCCATCTCTCCTGTAGCCCCTTTCAGACTGTTATAAGGTCTTCTTGGAGCCTTCTCTTCTGCACCCCCAAAATGCACCTTACCCCACTCGAGGCAGCAGTGGTGGCACCTTCAGGTGGTAGCACAGGCAGCAGGATGAGGAGACACAAGTTACCCCTAATGATGCTGTGATCAGGTGTGGTCCTGTGGAGGACCATGTGGTGGTTTCTCCATGGGAAGGCTGGCCAAGCTGCTCACAGCTGGTGGATTTTGGCCATGGGACAGCAGTAGGGCAGCAGGAAGCAGCTCATGGGTGGGAGGCAGGAGATAGCACTGGACATGTGCTGCAGAGCTGAGCGTGAGTGTTGAGGGCAGGGCTTTGGCTTGGCAAATAACTGACAACTCAGCATGGAAGCAGCTCGAAGAGAAGGTAGAAAATGTATGTTGGATTGCCCTAGATTAAGAAGATGACTAATATTTTTCATCAGAATGGAGAACTAAACCTGAAGAAAGCAATGCCATAGCTTGAGTAGGCAGCATTGTTTCCATCACCAGCTTCACTGTGGAGCTTGCTATCTGCCTGCTCTGAAAGCTTTGCTCTCCCTGCTGTATTCCTGGTGCCCTCAAGAGCCAGGTGTGCTGACCACTGGTGATACAGTTCCTGCAGGTTGGGACAGCATTGGATTGACCAAACTGTGAGATGTGAGACCTGAGCTGTGTGATACAAATGATGCAGAGCAGAGAGGGGGCTTCTCTTGATTTTGCCACCTCAGGCAAGTGCTCTGATGCTAGGAGCTGCTTCTTGCAAGTGGTCAAGATGTTGGTAGCTCCATGGGAGAAACATGAGGCTCTTTGCATCTAGTGAGGACTCAGGGGCTGCCAAAAAGGTGTGACATCTGGGAGTTTGTTCCTTCAAAGGCACGTGGTGCTCAAGATTGAGCAGGTAGTGGCATTGCTCTGGTGCTAATGGGCCTCTGGACATCTCCCCAGAGCTGCTTCCTGGGCTGGAGGCAGTTCTTTCAAACCTGCTGAGCGATGCCCTGGCACCAGAGCCACTGGCAACCAGCTTGGACAGCGTGAGGAAGTGTCTCCCTAACCTTTGTAAAGTGCCTCATTCATTTGTCCTGGGTTTATTTGTAAAGCAGTGTTTGGGCTGTAGAGAATCCCAGTGGCATGGGCAGGGACCCAGAGTGAGCACCTGGGCAGCAAGAGTGGGCAAGCTGTCAACAGGTAACCTGGGGGACACCAAAACACCACTCTAATCCTGCCAGCCTTTCCACTTCCTCTCCTTATTTGTCTCTGAAGGGTATTTTCAAACCCTTCAAGATGTCCTCAAGTAGTTTCCAGGGCGACAGTGCTAAAGTCATCACTGCCATGGAAACCCTCTCTTTGGCACAATATAAATATTTCCCTTGAAGGAGGCTGGATGAGTGGGTGATGTGCTATTTTCTAGCACTCCCTGGCTGCAACAGGACAATCTGCAGGAGATGAGAGGAGGATAAAATTAGCTCGCCACGCTGGCCAGCAATGGGAAGAGGTGAATGCCAGCATTTTCTGGTGCAAAACCTGAGTTTGTTTGTGTCAGCTTCAAATGAAAAAGATTTACACTGCAGGGAGAAAAAAAAAAAAAAGAGAGAGGACTTTTTAGGACTTTTTACAAGGGCTTGCAGTGATAGGACAAGGGGGAATAGATTTGAGCTGGCAGAGGGGAGGTTTAGACTGAAGATAGGAAGAAATTCTTTATAGTGAGGGTGGTGAGACACTGCAACAAGTTGCCCAGGGAGGTTGTGGGTGCTCCCTCTCTACAGGTGTTCAAGGCCAGGATGGCAAGTGTCCCTGCCCATGGCATGGGGTTGGAACTAGATGATCTTTAAGGTCCCTTCCAACCCAAACCATTCTATGAAAATAGGTGTTTTTTTCTTGTCTTTCTTCCAAGTTTTCCCTCTTGTCCCAACCCAATGTTCCCTGTGGTCAGCACAGACAGACAGAGCTACTGGAGCATCCCAGGTGCAAAGACTGCTGAGGCAGAGTCAGCCCCTCCTGGGAACATGTGTATAGAGGAGGTTATCCATTTTGGTTTTAATTGCCTCCTTTCTGGCTCATCCATTTGCCAACACCTTCTCTGAGGCCCACCTGCAGCCTTGGGCAGCAGTGGTGGACCAGGAACCCCCTAAACATCCTCTGTAATGCAGCAACTTGCAGTCTGGGGCTGTCTGGAAGGGTGGTGGCTGTGCCACGGGTCCCAGCCCCCAACCTCTGCATCCCACTCCCCCCCACCAGGCTTTTCTCTAGCCACACTGCGCTCAGCACCAGGGCACAGGTCCAAAGAATCATCAGACAGCAAACACCTGTCCCCTAGCACACCATTGTCCCCACTGTCACCATGCCACACCAGCTCTTGTCAGCCACCATGAAGAAAGGATCTCCAAGCTGTCCTGGGAGGTCCTTGCATGGCAGAGAAGATGTTTTCCTAAGCAGAGATGGCTGCATGGGGTGGAGGTGCTGCCAGCACGATGAGGGGCTGGGGACAAGCATCCACAGAGGCCATCTCTGCCCTGGCTGGCAGCGAGGTGTAAACACCACCTGTCCCCAAGCAGATGGGTCTTCTCACATCCACACTCCAGGAAGACACCAAAGGGCTTTCCCAACAGAACCCCCACCGAATGCAGGGACATTCCCAGGCCGGGAGAAGCACTTCACTGGAAGAAGCATTTCCTGGAAGAAGAGAATGCTCTCCTCACGGGACTGCCCAGGCTATTTTTAAATCGCTGTAGCAATCCCAGGATGGGGAGACACAGAGTGCCTCCAGCTCAGGGTGTAGTGCCCTCACCATGCTGTCCTTTGCTGGGGCTAAGGATGAAGATGGGCAGTCCTGGTGGGTGCAGCCCCCACAGACATCTGGGCTGGAGGACAGGAGCTCACTGTCATCCTCTCCAACATTGCTCCAGAAATTCTAGGAGGGCTGAGAGCTGCCTCAATGCCTATTTGCCCTTCCCACCCCAGGAGGTACTGTAAAGGTATTGAGAGGCCAGGAGGGTCAGCCCCTGGTACCTGCTTTTCTTTTTCTTCCTTTGGGGAAAAAACAAACAAACAAACAACCCCCTCAAAAAACCAAACCAACAAAAAGGCACCAAACCCAGAGCAAACAATTAAAATGTTCCAGCTGCTGGCCAGGAGCAGTGATCTCAGATAAAACCCCAAGGATCTGCCAGCTAAATATAGCCTGAGCCCCATAAATTAAACAAAAGCTTTTTGCTGGGCTCTCAGAAAGCTTGTCCCAGCTGCAGTTTTATCTATGTAAGGTATAACTCTGGCAGGACTTGTTATTATTAGTCCTACCTCCCCCGTGTCACCGACCTCCCCCAGTGCTCTTGTTTGGGAACGTGGATTTTGCAGAGCCAGACTTTCCCCTCTTGGCAGCTCCTCTGCTGCCAAGGCTTTCCTGCCTTTTCATAAGAATTTACAAACCCAGGAGGTTTTGGCCTTTTGGACAGCTTCTGATTGTTGCAGTGTCCTGCACCCAGCGAGGAATAAACTTCTGCACCACAGAATCATAGAACCACTAAGGTTGGAAAAGACCTTTAAGATCATTGAGCCCAACCACAACCCAGCTACCATGACCACTAAACTATGTTCTGAAGCACCACATCTACATGATTCTTGAATGTCTTCTTGAACACCAATATAAATTAGGGGCAGACCTGATGGAAATAGAATCACAGAATCATAGCATGGTAAGGTTGGAAGGGACCTCAAGGATCATCTAGTTCCAACCCCCTGCCATAGGCAAGGACACCTCCCACTAGTACAGGTTACTCAAGGCCTCATCCAATCTGGCCTTGAACACCTCCAGGGAGGGAGCATCCACAACCTCCCTGGGCAACCTGTTCCAGTGCCTCACCACCCTCGCTGTAAAGAACTTCCTCCTGACATCCACTCTAAATCTCCCCTCTGCCACTTTAAACCCATTGCCCCTTGTCCTGTCGTTGCAGGACCTTGTAAATAATCCTTCCCCAGCCTTCCTGTAGGCCCCCTTCAGATACTGGAAGGCTACTATCAGGTTCCCTCGAAGCCTCCTCTTCTCCAGGCTGAAGAGCCCCAACTCTCTCAGCCTGTCCTCATAGGAGAGCTGCTCCTATGGAGCAGAAACTCCATGAAAGCAACTCCATGGAGAAGGACCTGAGAGTGCTGGTGCATAGTAAATTATCCATGGGACAGCAATGTGCCCTTGTGGCCAAGAAAGCCAGAGGTTTACTGGGGTGCATTAAGAAGAGTGTGGCCTGCAGGTGGAGGGAGGTCCTCCTCTCCCTCTACTCTGCCTTGGTGAAACTGCGTCTGGAGTATTCTGTTCAGTTCTGGGCTCCTCAGTTCAGGAGAGACAGAGACATACTAGGGAGAGTCCAATGGAGGCTGTGATGATGAAGGGTCTGGAACATCTGTCTGATGATGAAAGCTTGAAAGACCTTGGGCTGTTTAGTCTGAAGAAGAGAAGAATGAGAGGAGGTCCTATGAATATCTATAAGTATCTGAAGGGTCAGTGTCAAGAAGGTGCCAGTCTCTTTTCAGTGGTGACAGGGCAATGGACACAAACTGGAATACAGGAAGTTCCACCTCAATGTGAGAAAAAAACTTCTTTATTGTGAGGGTTCTGGAGCAGGCTGCCCAGAGATGTTGTAGTCTCCTTCTCTGGAGACTTTCAAGACCCATCTGGACACATTCCCTTTGGTGAATGTGACCTGCCTTAGGTGACCTTGCTTTGGCAGGGGGGTTAGACTTGATCACTGGAGGCCACTTCCAAACCCCACCATTCTGCAATTCAATGCCTGCCCATCTCAGATGCCCCATGGTTTGTAGAGCCACTCTCATTTAAGGCCTGTCTCAGGCATCTGCTTCATTTTAAAACCTATTGACTGTCCTAGGAGCTACGAGCCCTTAAGTACTGCCTGCAACACAAAGCTCTTGGGCAGTTCTTGCAGATACTGTGCAAACCAACATGCAAGTAGGTTCTTGTCTTGCCTCCTTTTTCTCATCAAGGTTCTTAACATTACAGAACTGTAGAATCACAGAATCATTTCAGTTGGAAAAGACCTTCTAAGATCATTGAGTCCAACCATCAACCTAGCACCACCATGCCCACTAAACCATCTCCCCAGGTGACATGTCTACATGTTTTTTGAATGCCTCCAGGGATGGTGACTCCACCACCTCCCTGGACAACCTTTTCCAGTGCCTGATCACTCTTACAGAAAATAAATTTTCCTAATATCCAACTTAAACCTCCCCTGAGGCAACTTGAGTCACTTGATGCACGGTTTAGTGGGCATGGTGGTACCAGGTTGATGGTTGAACTCGATCTCAGAGGTCTTTTCCAAATGAAGGAATTCTATGATTGCCTTTGATTTTCTTTCTGCGTTTGCTGGTAGGTGTCTGGCTGAATAATCCAGCCCATGTCTCTGAAAGGTGTGAGCAGGACTGGCAGCCCAGAAAAATCCAAGCTGCCTTTCCCAAGTGAAAGCACCATCTTCCCACTGAGTTGTTCTCAGCCTCCTGTCGCTCCCAGCAGTCCCACAACACAACCAACTCTGCCAAAACCATGCAGCTAAGTTCCCTCTTGCTGAGCTGCAAGTAAGTGAGCCCCTGCAGGCACCAACCTTTCTCCAAGGCCACCTGTTTGCCTTTTGTCCTCCATGGTCTCATCATTCCCTGCAACAGTTTAAAGGTTTGTCCTTTATGGCTCTTTTGGTTCCCTGCAATGGTTTTAAGGCAAAGAGACCTTTTTCAGGCAGGGTGCAAGGAAAAGGAGGCCAAAGCTACATCCTTTGGTTCAGGGAATGAAGGCATCACAAGGGCTGTTTGCCCACAGCACCTCCATCTCTCAGGAGCATCCTAGGGCAGGTGGGAGAAAGAATAAGGTTCCCACTTTCACAATCTCCTTGAGTTTGTACCTCTGTTTATAAACAAGCCTTTGCCTGCCCCCTCAGTAGGGCACAACCCCCCAGCAGGCTACTTTAAGTGAACTTAACCCACCCTCCCCACAACCAAAAAAAAAAAAAAAAAAAAAAAAAAAAAAACCAACAAAAAACAGCCGACACTGAGGCTGTCATGGCTATATTTAGTTGGAACTTTTCTGTCCAGGATTCAGACTCTATTTGGAAACCCTGTGCCTTGGCATGCAGCCAGGCAGCTCGGTTTTATACAGTAATCCCTCAGCATATGGCAAATGTTTCTCATCTCCCAGAGGCTGCAGCACTGGCCCTGGCAGCCTGGCAGCAAAGGGTTTTAAGCTGAAACTGAGACAAGCTGACTGGCTGTGGTTGTGGATTCACTTCTTAGACCCAGAAGGTCTTCTAATAGAAACTTCTTCTTGATGTAGCTCTGAAAAAAAAAAAAACATTTTCCTTGAGCGTTATTGCTGCCTTCTGCCCCAGCCCCTAGTACCTTCTGGATGTTTTTGTGGTGCAGACCTCAGGGTATTTCTACCAGTTGCTGGCCTGGGATGATGCCTGGGAGCAGGATGATGAGGAATAGGATGTTGAGCATCCTGAACTATGCACTCAGGCCATCCAGACTGGTTCAGCTGTCAAGGTGGGAAACAGCTTCTGGGTTATTTTGTCCCTCTCTAAACTGAAAATGTCATGAAAATTCCCATTTCGCATGCCAAGAGTTCTGGAGTTGACATGATGTTTGCTCAGAGCACAGTGTAGTTCCTAGTAACATGATGGTGTTCTGATNAGGCTTGTGACAGCATCTCTTATAGAAACACAGAAAGTAAAACTTCACGTTCCCAAGTGCTGCACACTTTCCCCTGCTCCATGGCAGCTGTGAGATGGAGGGAAGCAGGAGCCAGATGAGAAAAGGTGATCAAACAGTTATTTATACAGCTCTTCTAAATATTTGAGACTCATGACATGCATGATGATGTATAACAAAAATATCTGCTTCAAAACCATCCAAGCTAAATCCCACATCCTTATTTTAATTCGAAAGTTCAAGAGATTTAAGGCAGTCCTTGCTGCTTATCTCTCACAGCAAGGAATGCTTCAGCTAGCCCCAGGGAACAACAGCCCTGGGCACAGACCTACAACCCAGCACCACACCCTGGGGAAGAGAAGCCCCAGTGGGGGCATAGTCTGGACCAGCCATGGGAACAATGTGAAGGACATCAGCAGAGGTGCGTGGGACCACCACCTTAGAGGCAGTTTGATTTGAGGACCCTCTGTTCCTACTGGAGGCCCCATGAAGCCTGCCACAGGGATTCACAGAGCCATAGAATGGTTTCTGTTGGAAGGGAAATTAAAGATCATCTAGTTCCAAACCCCTGCCATGGGCAGGGGCACCTTCTGCTAGACCAGGTTGCTCAAGGCCTCATCCAACCTGGCCTTGAACACCATCAAGGATGGTGCATACACAACCTCCCTGGGCAACCTGCTCCAGTGTCTCCCCTCCCTTACTGTAAAGAATTCCTTCCTAATCTCTAGCCTAAATTTCTCCTCTTCCAGCTCAAAGCCTTTGCCCCTTGTCCTGTTGCTGTAAGTCCCTGTAAAAAAAACCAAGAAACAAACAAAAAACCCTCCCAAAGCATCTTTTCCCAGACCCTTTAGCCTAATAGTGTTTTCAAGGTGTCTAATTCTGCTCCCCTAAGAGATATCAAAGCACCTGCGGAAGCATTCTGGGCTCTGCAGGGCCCAGCATCTGAGGACAGCTGATCTCCCAGCCAGGTGTACCAGAGCAGAGGGGTGCCTTGAGGGTGCTGGTGTCTTGCACCACCCCAGCCTTGCTGCTCCTTGCTTTCCTCCTGCCACATGCACTGCTGCAGCATGCTGAGGCCGAAGGTCTGGTGTGCACAGCCAGGAGTGGGAAAGATGGCAGCAAATGAAGATCTGCTAGCTCCTTCTCCTCCTGTGCAGCAGCAGCCTTCGCTGTGCTCCCTCAGCGGCTTCACAGCTTCTGGAGTAGAGCTGTCCCATCAAAGCTCAACTCATGCCTGTACCACGCTCTGGGACATGCTCCAGGCCTTCAGCTAAGGCTCCTGTGCTGGCCCCGTGTCTCAGGGATGGCAGCACGAAGAGTCACCCACGAGCACCACGGGATTTGGTTCCCCACTCTGCCCCACATTATGTCCCCCAGCTCTGCTGGGAGCAGCCTGGAAGCGGTTGGCAGAGCCTGCTCCTGCAGCGCTCCAGCGTCTGCTGCAAGTGGGGCGAGCTCTACATCTTCGCTTAAACGCCCACCGGCCTGTTCTGCAAAGCGCTGTGATTCATCGATAGCCACTTGGTTCGGCTCTACCCTCTCCTCAGCCCCAGACGTGGCATTTCCCTAACTCACACGGGCTGTTCCTGCTGCCGTCATACACCTACGGGGACAGCTGTTCCCTCGCAGACGCTTTCTGCACGGTGCCAGCCTGCGGGAGAGACTCGCCTGCCTGGCATGTGCTGCCCGCAGGTGAGGCACGGCTTTGGCACTGCGGGCTTCACCGGCGCGCTTGGCTCCTCATCCCCCCTGCCAAAGCACAGGGGGTTTGGGTCCTCATCCCCCTTGCCAGAGGACAGGGGGTTTGGGTCCTCATCCCCCTTGCCACAGGACAGGGGTTTTGGCCTCTCATCCTTCCTGACAGAGGACAGGGGTTTTGAGTTCTAATTCCCCTTGCCAGAGGACAGGGGTTTGAGGTCCTCATCCCCCTTGCCAGAGGACAGAGGTTTTGGTTCCTCATCCCCCTTTCAGAGGACAGGGGTTTTGGGTCCTAATCCCCCCTGCCAGAGGACAGGGGTTTTGGGTCCTAATCCCCCCTGCCAGAGGACAGGGGTTTTGGGTCCTAATCCCCCTTGCCAGAGGACAGGGGTTTTGGGTCCTAATCCCCCCTGCCAGAGGACAGGGGTTTTGGGTCCTAATCCCCCTTGCCAGAGGACAGGGGTTTTGGGTCCTAATCTCCCCTGCCAGAGGACAGGGGTTTTGGGTCCTAATCCCCCTTGCCAGAGGACAGTGGTTTTGGGTCCTAATCCCCCCTGCCAGAGGACAGGGGTTTTGGGTCCTAATCTCACCCTGCCAGAGGACAGGGATTTTGGGTCCTAATCTCACCCTGCCAGAGGACAGTGGTTTTGGGTCCTAATCTCACCCTGCCGGAGGACAGGGTTTTTCACACCGCTGTCATCACCTGGGCACCACATAGGGACATGTGCTGCAGGGATGCAGGATGAGAAGGATGGAGATTGGGAAGGGTGAAGTTGAAGGGTCTGCAGAACAGGTCTGGTGAGGAACAGCTGAGGGAGCTGGGGGTTGGTTAGTCTGGAGGAGACTAAGGGGAGACCTCATTGCTTTCTACAGTTCCCTGAATCGAGGTTGGAGCTAGGTAGGGGTTGGTCTCTTCTCCCTAGTATCAAGTGATAGAATGAGAGAAATGGCCTGAAATTGCACCAGGAGAGGTTCAGGTTGGAGATTATAGAATCATAGAGTGGCAAGTCCTTTGGTTAAGGATGCAGGATCTATATGCCCGCTCCTGGTGAGATGTCTGTGCTACCCAGCTCTGTCTCCAGAAGTGACCTGTAGCCAGGTGGGAGCTTGCAAGCTGTGTGGGGTCGCCATGTCCCTGCAGGTGGAATGTGCTGCCTTGGAGCTCTGCTGTCCAGTCAGGGGGGGTGCTGTAACTGTTTCTTCTCAAAGTCAGCCTGGACAGTCAGAGCTCTCTGTGCCAAACACGGCCTCCATGAGGATGATCAGAGGGCCAGAGCACCTCTCTTATGAGGAGAGACTGAAGGAGTTGGGGCTGTTCTGTCTGGAGAGGAGAAGGCTCCAAAGTGACCTTATTGTGGCTTTTCAGTATCTTAAGGGGCCCTACAAGAAAGCTGGGGAGGGGCTTTTTAGGATGTCAGGCCATGATAGGACTAGGGGGATTGGAAAAAAGCTAGAGGTGGATAGATTCAGACTGGATGTTAGGAAGAAGTTCTTCAACACGAAGGTGGTGAGACCCTGGAACAAGTTGCCCAGGGAGGTGATGCAAGCTCTATCCCTGGAGGTGTTTAAGGCCAGGCTGGATGAGGCTCTGGACAGCCTGATCTAGTGTGAAGTGTCCCTGCCCATGGCAGGGGGGTTGGAACTGGATGATCCTTGTGGTGCCTTCCAACCCTGACTGATTCTGTGATTCTATTAATTCATAGAATTCATAAAAATGTTTGGGTTGAAAGGGCCCTTAAAGATCATCTAGTTCTGACCCCCTGCCATGGGCAGGGACACCTCACACTAGACCAGGTTGCTTTTGGCCCCATTCAAGCTATCCTCCAAGGACACCTCCAAGGAGGGGACGTCCACAACCTCTCTGGGCAGCCTGTTCCAGGGTCTCACCACTCTCACTGTAAAGAATTTCTTCCTAATCTTCAGTTTAGATCTCCCCTTTTCCAGCTCAAAACATTTGTGAAAGTGCTGGAAAGCTGGAATGTGCCTCTCATCCTAGCACTTGTAAAATGTCACTCCCCAGCTCTCTTTGAGGCTCTCTTCAGCTATTATTAGGTCACTCATTGTAAAACCGTGGCAAAAGCTTTCACCATCAGATCTGCAAAAATCCTGCCTCATCTGCTGGCTTCCCACCAGATGGGGCTTATTAAGAGATGTCACACCACTAACAACATCTGACAGCTCTTGGAATCCCTGCTCTGCTCTGCTTTGTGTGTTCTGAGCAAGACAGCAGCATGAGAAGAGAGCCAAGGGCATGGGCACCCCAGATTTGCTTCATGCCCTTTTCCTTCTATCTCCCCTTTCCTGCTAAAGGCATCCAGCTGCATCCAGCTAGGTACAATGAGCCAGATCAGGTTGCCCAGGGCTCCATCAGGTGTAATCTTGGATGTCTCTAGGGATGGGTCCTCAACCACATCCCTGAGCAACATGTTGCAATATTTCACCACTCTCATGATAATTAACTTTCTCCTAAATCTACTCTGCTCCAGTTTCAAACCAGTGCCCCTTGTCCTATCACCACAAACCTTTCTAAACAGTCTCTCTGCAGCCTTCCGGTAGATCAGATATTGAAATGTAGCTCTAAGGTCTACTCTGAACCTTCTCTTCTCCAGGTTGCACAGCCCCAGTCCTTTCAGCCTGTCTTCATAGGATTGGTGCTCCAGCCCCCTGAGCACCCTGCATTTCAAGTGTGCAGCCATCCCTGGTGCTTTCTGCTGATAGCTTCTGATGCTGTGATGCTATGATGCCACCTCTCTCTGAGCCATTGCATTGTCACTGTGGGCATCATCTTCTGCAGACTCAAGGCCACTCTGGGGAAACAGGGCTGGACTGATGTTCAGCCTATGGACTGCTCTTGGCTACCCAGCTCCTCCCACCTGAGTTTCCTCAGCCCACACTTGAATGCACAGGTTCAGGGGGAGCCAGCGTCTCACAGGCTCTGTGATATCACCATCGTGGGGTCCTCCTCCAGCCTCCAGTGGAATGCTGCTTCACTCACATCCCTGACTCACTTGCACCATTCTTCCCTGACAGCAGACTAGCACCATGTAGGAGAAGGGCTTGGCCAAGTGCTGTGCAGTGTTGGAGAGCTGCTGCTGGCACTGCTGCACACATTCCCTCTGATTCCATCGCTGCAGCGCTCACTCGCTGGCTGCGGCCTCTCCCTGATGTGCTACGCCAGCCCCATAGGTTCCAAAATCAGGAATATTTCACCCTCCACAGTGTCATCCTGCCTAAAAATCATGCTCCAGGGGAGAGTCAGGTGTTTTGGAGTCGAGGCACAGGAGGTGGGGATGGGGTCAGCTGTTAGGAAGCAGCAGAGTTGTTGTCTTTGCAGATGAGATGCTGTTGTTGCAGATGAGATGCTGTCATTTCCCCTCCAACGCACGGTACACATAAGCAAAAGAAAGACTTGCCAAGGTGACACCAAGTTCTTCAGAGAACACATGGTGAGGAAAGTGGTCGAGCAGCTGGGTGGCCAGCTGTCCTGTCCTGCCCTGCCATGGGCTTGGTGTCACTGGGCACAGGACTCCCACCACAACGCCCCAGGACACCGCCTATCACCATGACAGTAGCTGGGAAGGGGACAGCTGGGCTGCACTGGTGTGTCCCAGCTCTGCAGCTGAGTGCCTCTCAGGGGACATCCCATCCCTGCCACGCTTTCTCATTTCCAGCCTGACCTGCTGGTCTTCAGCTCAGCTCCATTTAATATAATGCTGGCCACCACCTGCGGGCAGGAGCAGGAGAACTCACCCCTCCTTCATGCTCATGCTCCAGGTGCCACTGTCAAGCAGAATGAAAGCTGTAAATAAAAGAAATCATTCTGGAATTTTATTGAGCTTTCTATTGGTTTGTTTGGTTGATTTTCTTTTTTTCCCCCCCCATTTGAAATTTATCATCTTTCCTCTGGGCACTGAGAAGAAACTGGTGGAGGGCTTTCTGAACAGCCCAGCTTGTCTTTGGAGTAAGAGCTGGGGCCAGAGGGAGCCTGGGCTTATTTTAATTGTATCTCAACAGCAGTGCTCATTACTCAGAGACATAATGGGCTTTGCGGTTCCCATTTGTAATCACATGTTCAGTAAAATGAGTTATAATTGCCAGGGATTCCTTCTCCCCTACGTAATAGAGCCCAGGCAGGGAGGTGGTACTACAATTGAATCAGCATCAAACTTTGGCATTGCCCTGGGTCAACATTTCAACATCAAATTAATCAGAGTTAAAGCAAGAAAAGACCTGATGAAACCTCCCCCAAATCTGCCCAGAAGATGAAAAGACACTTCTAAGCTCTCTTTTCCTTGTTGCACTGAGAAGAGAATCCTCCTCCCTTTGGGTGGCTGTCTCAAGGGAAAGGAGAGATCACAGAATCATGGAGTCAATGGTTTAGATTGGAAGAGACCTGAAAGATTATCTAGTTCAAAACCCCCTGCCACTGGCAGGGACAACTCCCACTAGACCATGTTGCTCAAGGCCTGTCCAACCTGGCCTTGAACACCTCCAGGAAGGAGGCATCTATAGATGCCACACATTTTGCCTGGGTGTTTCTTGATAGGGGTTACAGCTCTTGAGGGAGGTGGTCAGTATGGCAGGGAGCTCCAAGCCCTCTTTCCTCCTCTGTGTTTCACCACAACCATCACCAGGGTCCAGTATATGCTTTGAGAGGATGTAACTCTTGCCTGGGCATAGACATCAGTGCTGCCATCTCCCCTAAATCTCTAGGTACTGCTGGAAGTCTGGGGAATCCTGGGGTGCAGGAGTGTGGCCATCAGGTCAAGAGAGGTTCTCCTCCCCCTCTACTCTGTGCTGGTGAGGCTTCACCAGCAGTACTGTGTCCAGTTCTGGCCTTCCCAATTCAAGAAAGACAAAGAACTACAGAGACCAGTGCATGGGACCAGATCATCTCTAATGTGAGGATAGACTGAGAGACCTGGGGCCGTTTAGCTTGGAGAAGAGAAGACTGAGAGGGGATCTTATTAATGCTAACAAATATCTAAGGTGTGGGTGTCAGGAAGATGGGCCAGACTCTCCTCAGGGACCCTAGTGACAGAACAAGAGGTAATGGGCATAAAGTGAACGTGGAGAAGGAACTTCTTTACTTTGAGGGTGGCAGAGCACTGAAACAGGCTGCCCAGCAAGGTGGTGGAGAATTTATTTCTGGAGACCTTCAAAACCCACCTGGATGTGTTCCTGTATGACCTGCTTCAGGTAATCATGCTCTGTCAGGGGGTGGGGTGTGTGTGGGCTTAATGATCTCCAGAGGTCCATTCCAACCCCTACCATGCTGTGATTCTGCACCTCCACCATCCTCAGAATCCCAACCAGGAGCCCAAATCCCTCTCTCTGGAGCCAGAGACAGGGAAAGTGAGGTTGGGACTGGAGGGATCCCAAGTGTAGAGCAGGAACATGACATGGGAGCAGCAGACGGAGCACAGCTTTTGCTGTGGGACCTGCTGCTCTCTGATCGTTCCTCTCCAGAAGGCTCAGTCTCATCCATCTCCTGCTGCTGCTTTTTTGAAGTTGGGAGAGCAACGTAATTCGGCTGGCGTCTCTAATTAATATAAATAAAGCAAAACGTAAATAATAGACATGCCTGAAATAGTGTCACCCCCGAGCAGGCAAAGCGTCTGCGTCATGGAAAGAAAATAAAAATGCTTTTTTATCTGTTTTTGTTGTTTGTTTGGGGTGGTTTGCTTTTTTTGGTGCTTCGTTCCGTTCCTCAGGAAAGAGACAAAAAAAAGCTGAAGGGGCCGAAGTACAGGACTGGGGCAGGGGGCCCGAGGGGGAGTGGGTTAAAAATCCCCAGGGATCGGGACAGGGACTTGGGGACAAGGATGGGGAAAGCCCTTTCTCTCTAGAAGGGGGTGGGAAATGATAATAAATGAGTGGAAAAGCCGCTCCTCCCGCTCCGGCTGCTCCCCGCCCCGGAGCTCATCGCCGGGGCGGGGAGCAGCCGAAGGCGGGGAGCGGCTCCGCCTGCCTCATCTCGCCGAGGCTAGGAACCGGCAGCCCCGGAGCCAGCCCTGGAACAGAACTGTCTGCTGCCGATGGCACCGCGCTGCTGCCACCAAGTAAGAGGACAGCGGTGGGCTGGGGACACGGGGTGGGATACAGGGAGCGGGGGAAGAAGATGGCTGCTACCGAGCCTTTAAGGCAACCAGGGGTGGTCGTGAGGTCTTCACTGGTGTCTCAGCTTGTGTCGGGTCTCAGCAATGTGTGGTAAAAGCAGACACCCTTCTGATGGCCGCAGATCTCGGCTGTCTCACCGGCTTCCCAGGTGGGGAAAGCTCAGTAAGGGTCATTTCTCATGAAGTAAAAAAAATTCGCTTTGGAGGCAAGGAGGACCAAGGGAGGTGCTCAGCATGTCTTGGCCTCGGGGAAGAGGCAGGTTGTAACTCGTTCTGCAGGTTGTTTCAGGAGATGGAAGGTGGGGGGAAGATATTTATTTCGAAGCTGTGGAAAGCAGCATTACTCCATGAGAGGTGCGGTGAGCCCGGGCGACTCTAGCAGGAAGCCCTGGGTTTGTAGGGATGAGGCGATGGACCCTGGAGCCCAGGCAGGATCCTAGTCCCTGGGCTGCAGGGCTAGCCTCTGTGTGTCCCATCCCGTCCCCTCCCCCTCTGCCAATCTGGCATGGGAAGGGACATTCTTACCAGACAAGCCCTGGTCTGGCTGGGAGCTACTGGAAAGGTGGTGCTTTAGCAGGGAGTTTGGACTAGGTGATCTTTGGAGGTCACTTCCATCCTTCGCCATGCTGGGATTGTGTAGTGAAGGGATTGGGTCTTGCTCGGATCCTGCTAGCTTGTACTCAGCCTACTCCCGACTCAGCCAGCAGAGCAATTCTCTGACAAGGCAACAGTTGCAAAGTTGTTGGTGGCCTCGGGGCGTGAGCTGAGCTTGTCGTGGTGCTGGAGAGCTGTTGGAGGAGAGTGGTGCGAGCTCCAGGAGGGCTGTGCTATGTTCTTGCAAGCCCCACATTGCTGGGCTGAGCTAAGCTGTGCAGGAGCTACTATATTTGCAGCCTGGTCTGGGCCACCATGGCCACCTTGCTACTGTATCACCGCCCAGTTGTGTGGGAGAGACCAGAGCCGGGCATGGTGTTGGCAGATGAAACGTTTTTTTCTCCCCAGCTTTGCCAGTCCTCTGAATGCTTCAGCGGGGGAGAGGGGAGCAAGATGCTGCTCACTTGCTGCTTACAGACTGCAAGGGAAGGACACCTGTGCAGCTGGAAGCAGGAACGGCGGCTCAGCAAGGTGCTCCTGCCAGATGTGTGCACGTCAGGTTTGAGTTTGTGCACCAAAAACCATCTCTGTGTTTGCTGGACTGCTGCTGAAGGTGGGGGAGTGGGCAGCTGGCACCACGCACCAAAAAGCAGCTGCACCACATGGGAAGGAGCATCTCTGCTCCTGTGGGAGATGCTTGGGCTGGAGTGTGCAGGCTTACAGGCAGCTGCCTGCATGGGTGTGGTGGATACCCCTGCCAGCACCTTTCACTGCTCTGGTGCTGCAAGGGTGCTGGGCACCCGAAGTAATGCTGGTGCAGGGTACCTGGGCAGTGTGCCTAGCTCAGCAGGGTGGGTGAGAGGCTGGGCAAAGTGTGGGGAGCAACAGGCAGGGAGAGTGGGAAAAGAAGATCCTGAGTGTCCTCTTGGACTGGCAAAATGCGGAGAATTGCCTTCTCCTGTCATCGCAGAAAATAGTTTGAGCATGACTTGGTTGGGTTTTGTTTGCTGCAGTGGGACAGGAGGGATTTACACTCCACCCACCGCCTCGGGGGCCTCTCCCCAGTCCCAACACAAAAATAGGATGATCTTTCCAAAAGATGAGGCGGGTGTGCTGGAAAATGCCATTCCCACAGGCACCCACCATGCTCCTGCCCTACGAGAAGACGTTGGAAGTGACTTTCAGTGTGCCCAGCCAGGGTTGCAGGGAAGAACCCATCTTTGAGCCATGCCATACCCATGCCATGGTCAGGGAGCTGCAGCCTCTGTACATACCAGTGTGTCCGTGCAGAACAGGAGCTATCTCTCCTTGCTTCATCCTCTGAAAGCTCAAGGAGCCAACACATTTTCTTCCCAAAAGGCATCTGAAGCAGAAACCTCCTGCGGGCAGGGCACGCGCTGGCAGCCCATCTGCACGCTGCCATGGAGCTGAACCAAGGCTGGCGGCTCTACAGGAGAGGCTACTCTGCTGCCAGCTCCTGGCTTATGGGCAGGGGTGGCTGTGTGGGATAGCATCTCCTCTGCCCTCCCAGGAGCCCCCCAGCTCTGGATGCTGGAAATGTCTGTGGGTATCTCATTCTCGGGAATATCAACACATGCCCGCTGCCCATGGCTTGACCAGACTCCTGCCTGCCCAGGCCTCACTTGCCAGCAGGGACTGGCCCATTGCCAGCTTCAGGCTGGCATCTCCCTTGTTGACATGAATGTTTCAGGCTGTACATGGCTGGGCTCTGGTTCCCACTGAGATGTGCCTCTCCCTGCACCAGAACTGCTCCTGAAGGCATCTCCTTCAGCACCCTGACCCAGACTTGGGCTGGCAGCATGCTCTCTGCAGTGGCTTTGGAGGGCTCTGGCATCACTTAATCCCCTGGGGGAGTTTGGGAGGCACCTGGAATGCTTCTGGCTTCCTGCTCTCCATCCTACCCCAGGCACTTCAGCCACCCTGAGTCACGCTGCGCTGCCGCTGCTGGCAGAACAGCAAAGCCCACGCATGTGGCTGGCAGGCAAGGAGTGAGGAGGGGGAGAGGGGCCATGTCCCAGGGAGGGCTTTCAGGCAGGGTAATCCAGTGTTATTTGTAACACTAGCAGGGGAGCTATTTATAGCAAGGTAAATTTGATTTAACAGAATGTAATTTGCCACTGACAATTCAGAGAGTGGCCAAACGAGCAGCAGCTGGATTCCTAAGGAGGCTTTTTTCCGCCTTTGCTGAGATCTGAGGCTGATGTGCCAGAAGTGGCATTTGTTACTCCAACAATTGCTGAGGGAAAGCCCCTGGGGATGGCCCAGTGCTTTGCTTTCCTTCTCTTGCTTCGTGGTGACTCACGTGTTGGGGCCAGTTCTCTTTCCAGTCTATATCAGTGATCCGGAGGAGAGGATCAAGGCACTCTTAGTAAGTTTGCAGATGATACTAAGCTGCGAGGGAACATTGATCTGCTGGGAGGTAGGAAGGCTCTGCTTAGGGACTTGGCCAGACTGAATCAATGGGCCAAGGAGAATGGAATGAGATTCAACAAGGCCAAATACTGGGTCACAACAACCCCATGAATGCTCCAGGCCTGGGACAGAGTGGCTGGAAGCTGCCCAAGGACCTGGGGGTGTTGATTGACATCAGGGTGAACATGAGCCAGCAATGTGTCCAAGGGGCCAAAAAGACCATCAGCATCCTGGCCTACACCAGCAACAGTGCGGCCAGCAGGACCATGGCAGTGATTGTGCCGCTGTACTCAGCACTGGTGAGGCTACACCTAGAGTACTGGGTTCAGTTTTGGGGTCCTCACCCCAAGAAGGACATTGAGGTGCTGGAGTGTGTCCAGAGAAGGGTAACAAAGCTGGTGAAGGGTCTGGAGAGCAGGTCTGGTGAGGAGCAGCTGAGGGAGATGGGGTTGTTTAGTGTGGAGAAGAGAAGGCTGAGAAGAGAGACCTCATTGCTCTCTACAGCTCTGTGGAAGGAGGTTGGAGTGAGGTGGGGTTGGTCTCTTCTCCTTGGTAACAAATGACAGGACAAGAGGAAATGGCCTCAGGTTGCCGCAGGGGAGGTTTAGGTTGGATATCTGAAGAAATTTCTTTGCTGAAAGGGTTCTCAAGCCCTGGAACAGGGTGGCCAGGGAGATGGTGTTTCAAAGAGGCAGAGTTGTGGTTCTGAGGGACTATGCTTTAGCATCATCCTCGGTAGAGTTGATCGATGGTTGAATCTGATGGTCTTACAGATCTTTTTCAACCAAAATTATTCTATAACCTGCCATTAACAGAATTGAGGGATATTTATGCTTGACATCAATCATAGAAGGACTTGATGAATCTGAACTCTTGTCAGGCAGCTGCAGCCAGCTAGGTCCCACAATTGCCTTTTCTTCTGCAGGCTGAACTTGCTCTACTTACTCAGCCTTTCTTTGTATAAATTTAAGATTAAAAAAAAGAAAGGTTTTGGTCAAACCAAACAGCTCATCTGCCAGAAAGGAGAAAGCCTGATAAAGGATTTCTTACAGATTTGAATTTTTATGGACCAGCCTCAGAGGTACCTAAGGAGAAACCTTTCATCCTGGAAAAGTACAAATGCCATATTCCTGCTTGTGCTTTCCCCAAGATGAGACTCCCCAGGAAACCAATGTCAGTGTGGGAAAGCATTGAGTAGCTTTTTTTTAGCCCTGAAACTGTTGTGTCCAGTCTGTCTGGCCCCAGTTGGTGGCATGGAGACAGAATCACCAGGAGGAAGGAGCTGGGATGGCCACAGGCTGGAGGCAAGTTGCCACGGGTTTGACAGGGCTCCAGTGAGGGTGCAGAAATGACATGTCCCTCAGGGTTGTGTGTTGTCCTCACATGAGCGCCCCAAGGGCAGAGCAGTGCAGAAATGTGGCATTGCACCCCCAAGTCCTGGGCCAGCTGTCCCCTCATGGCCCTGGGCAGGAGCAGTAGAAGCATCACAGAATCATAGAACCGTTTCAGTGGGAAAAGACCTCTAAGATCATCAAGTCCAAACATCAGCCTAAAACCACCTTTGGGGATTCCCAGGGCCCTGCCAGTTCAACTCTGCTCCCAGAGCCACATTGAGCTGCAACCAAGAAGTCCCAGGAGATGGGACAGGATTGCCAAGGACCAAAGCCTCAGCAGCACTGCACCCCAGGGCTGTCCTCTGCTAGCAGGCAGGGTTGAGAGAGGCAGGAGCTTTCCTGGGCTGTGGCATCTGCCCAGTTCTTAGAGAGTATCCTCCTAGCCAGCTCCATATTGGCTTCATACTGGGCAAAATTTGTGCAAGGCAAACAAACCCCTTCCAGCCCACCGGCTGGCCCCAGATGGCACAGGGCTGGAGCAGATCTTGGCAGTGGAGCAGTGTGCTCTGAGCTGCAGCGCCTGGCAGACCTCAGGAGGCTCATTCAGCAAGTGTATGTCCAGGCTTTGGTGGGCTTCTCTCCAGATGTGCAGTCCCTCCCTGTGACTGGAGAACACCTCATGTGCCACCCAGCTGGCTGCTTAGCCTTGTGCTGCTTCTCCAAGTGTCATCATTCTCCTGGTAGCCCCAAGGAGGGGTTTGCAGCACTCCCTCCTCTGCCAACACTGGGATTAGCCTGTGGGCTGTGGCTCAGGGGGATGGTGGAGGCACCATCTGTGAAACGTGGGGACATGGCACATTGGGTCATGGTTTGGTGGTCGTGGTGGTGTTAGGTTGATAGTTGGACTTGATGATCTTAGAGGTCTTTACCAACCAAAACATTCTGTGATTCTGTGATTCACAGTGGCTGGAGTTACAGCTAAGGTAACATGGAAGAATTGGATTTGCTGGGAACAGAGCAGCAGTGCTCCCCATACTGCATTCCAAAAACCCCATTGAGTTGGTTACATCTCTGCCACCCCTGGGGCTGCCCTGTATGACTGGGCTGAAGGAGAAGGTCTATCCCAGAGACCAGCTGTGGGGGAAAATCCTGAGGATGAAGAGTTAAGTGCATGCCACTGCTGCATGCCATGTGTGCCACTGTCCCTAGGGACACCAGATGGGATTGGTGTGGCATGTGGGACCTGGTAGACCTGAATGACTCTCTCACTTAGTCATAGTTTTTCCAGTGAATGAAAAAATGCTGTGGGTAGTCCAGCCAGCCACGGAGGACACAGATGGCCCCTGAGCGTCGCCCCAAGTTGTGTGTGGTTCTTCCCAGCTCGCCCATGGTTTGATTTCTCCAGTTCATCAGCTCAGGCTGGAGGAAACTGGGAGCCAATATTTAGCAGGGAGATGGCTCTGTAATCGAGATGAAACTGCTGTAATCCACTACTCGAAGAGCAACCACCTTGAAGGGCAGCTGCCCTTGCCCTCCACAGCCAATTTGCTTAAGTAAAGATGCTAATAAATGTTAAAGCCTGCAGATGGATGGGCTCGAGAAGGCTAATTGGTTGGAAACCCCCTGACACTTCCTTGGTGGTGCAGGTTTTTCCAGCCCGAGCAGGCTCCCTTTCACCCTGTTTTGAATTTGTGGTGTTTCTCAGTGGCAGAGACAGCTAAAGGTCACTACCAGCTCTGGAGATGGAGCCAGGAGCTGGGAATTTCCACTCGTTCAGATCCCCTGCCTGCAAGCACTGCGTCTTCTCTAATTAATTGTGTCTTTCCTTCTGCTCTCATCACGCTGCTGTGTTCCCCTGGAAAAGGCGGGGGGTGGTAAATAAGGCGACAAGCTCCTTTCCCTGCCCGTGGTGTCCCCCTTGCTTCTGCTGAGCCGCTTCCTTCAGCCACCATGAGCTGTGGCTGCTGCAGTTGGCACTGTGCTGGCTTCATGGCAGAGCGGTTCCCCTGCAAGTGCCAAGCCCCAGGCAGGGTTGTATGGTGAGATGCTCTGTGTCCCTCCTTGCCTTCACCCCCCTGTCTGCCAGACCCCTGCTCTGGCTGGAGGCTCCCCTTTCTGCTCCCATGGACCAGGGGTTCCCTTCTGCTGTGGTGGGGAGCCCTCCTCAGCTGGCAAAGCAGCTTTGTGCCCTATTCCAAACTCATGCACCCATGCCAGCCCTATGGCCACAACTGCCGCAGGTGATTATCCCCCTGAGGGCAGCCATGGCAGGACACCACTGACCCTCTCTTTCTATCCCTACTCTAGGAAGGAAGGTGCTGACCCTGTGCTTTCAAGCTCTGAGATTTGCTATCTGGGGGCTCAGCAGGATGGTGTCAACCAGCCAAGAGCCTGCTGCACTCCTGGCAGTGCTGATGTGACCGAGCAGCCGACTGGCACCTCTGTGGCAGCACCTGGCACAGCAAGCTCTGTGGTTTGAGGCCCTGCTGCTTGAAGATGGGTGATGGTGGGTGGATCTCGCTCAGCCCCACTGAGTTTGCCCAGCTCCAGCAGTACACGGACTGTGAGTACCCTGTGCCCTCCACACACCCATCCTGGAGACAGATTTTAAAAGTCAGTATCACAGTATCACCAAGGTTGGAAGAGACCTCAATGATCATCAAGTCCAACCCAAAGTCCTGTTGATTTGAGCTGGTCTGGTGTCCTACATGTCCTTCGTGTCCTCCTGGAGATCTAGATTCACAGATTGCATTGGGTTGGAAGGGACCCTCAGAGGTTGTCTTGGCCAACCCCCCCTGCAGTCAACCAGGACATCTCCAACTAGATTAGGCTGCCCAGGGTCACACCAAGTCTCTGATCCTGAAAGCTGCCCAGGGTCACACCAATTCTCTGATCCTGAAAGCTGCCCAGGGTCACATCAAGACCCTGATCCTGAATGTCTGCCAGGATGGGACCTCAGCCACAGGATCACAGGATGTCAGGGGTTGGAAGGGACCCAAAGAGATCTTTGAGTCCAAGCCGCCTGCCAGAGCAGGACCATACAATCTAGCTCAGGTCACAGATGAACACATCCAGACAGGCCTTGAAAGTCTCCAGAGAAGGAGACTCTACAGCCTCTCTGGGGAACCTGTTCCAGTATCCTGTGATCCTTACAGTAAAGAATTTCCCCCTTGTATAGAGGTGGAATCTCTTGTGCTGCAACTTACACCCATTGCTCCTTCTCCTGTCCCTGGGCAACCTGTTCCAAGATTTCATCACTCTCATTATGAAGAACTTCCCCCTGATGTCCAACCCAAATCTACCCTGCTCCAGTTTCAAGCCGCTGGTCCTCTTCTGTCACCGCAAACTATTCTAAACAGTTCCTCCCCAGCCTTCCTGTAGGTCCCCTTCAGATATTGAAATGCAGCTCTCGGCTGTTAAGCCTGGGGAAGAAAACTGCCTCAATTTTTCCATCCCCTCATCATAGGAGATGTACTCCAGCCCTTTGATCATTTTCGTGTCTTCCTCTGGACCTATTCCAGCAGAGCCATCTAGGTGGCTTCTTAGATTTTGGATGGAGAGGGTGGGAGAGTCCCTGCCTCCCAGTGCTGGCTGATGGGGTATGTCAGATAGGGGTCTCGATGCCTATGTGCTCAGGAGGATTTAGCTGAGCACAGTCCCCACTTTGGGGGATGCACAGATGAGCATGGCGCAGTGCCACTGAAGGCGGCCAGCTCCCACGCCTGGTAGTGAAGCAAAATGCCAGCAAGGAAGCCAGGCTGGCTTTGCCCAAACACATGGAGCGGCTCCACCACCCGCCTTGGGCTGCCAACCCTCTGCAGTAATCTTGCTGCTTTTGCAGAGTGAGCCTCTCCTGCAGCTCATGCCAAGAAGAGGAGGATCGTGGTGATGCTGTGGGATCCTGGGATTGTAAACAGCTGAGGAGGGAGTCAGGGGTCCAAACTCAAGTCCTCAAGGTCCTGCCTCCCGGGAAGCCAGCATGCAGGCATGCTGGCTGTGGCAGGTGGTTGAGAAGTGGTGCGGCCCAGGGAGGGTAATGGGTGCATGTTAATCCTGTGGAGATTCCCATTGGACTCCAGAAGGAAATGTTTCCCCATAAAACCAGTCAGACATTGGAATCATCTGCCAAGGGAAGCAGTGGATTCTCCTGCACTGGACAGTTTAAAGACTCAGTTTGACAGGATGCTGGACCATCTCGTTTCAGCTACACCATTGCCTAGAAAGGTTGGGCCAGATGATCATTGGGGTCCTTGTCAACCTGGCATTCTGTGGTTCTCTGAGGTGCTGAGGGCAGGGAAGGATGGGCAGGAAATGCACCCAGGACTGCAGGATGAGGGCAGAAGGGGTTTACAGTCTCAGGAGCATTGCTTTGTAGGGGTACTGTAACCCTGGAGGTGAGCTGGCTGCTGCAGCTGTGGAGGGGAGGACTGGGAGTCAGAGGGGCCCCCATGAGCCCCCCAGGGTTGTGTTCAGGGCTGCTGTGCATTGTAGGGAAAGATAAGCCTTGTGTGGGCTGGCAGCCTGGGGAGATGCAGTCTGCCAGTCCAAACAGCCCTGTGTAAGCTGCCACCAACCCCTGTGACCCAGGCAGGCATCCCGGTGCAGGTGGGCTGGCAGGACTGCGGGCAGAGGCATGTGTGCAGCGCTCCTGCTGCATCTCCTCCTGCTGCTCCAGAGAGAGTGGGTGCTGCGTTGGTGACTCAGACACACAGCACCATCTGCGATGCCCAGCCCAGAACGCGCCTGGTGTTTGGATTGCTTTGGTCAGAGTGTGGGGAGCAAGGCTGCAGCAGTAGCTGCCCCCTCCCTGGGAGCCTCAGAGGTCCTCCCACAAGTCCTCCCCAGCTCTTTGGCCAGGAGACCCCTTTTTGGGCACATGCTGGCCCCTAGCTGTGCTCTGCAACCCTCGGACCTGCCCCAGGTATCCTGAGCAGTCATGGGCCAGTATCAAGCTCCATTCCCAGCACAGGGCTAGGGGAACAGGAGCCAGTACAGCACCTTGCTTGAGGAGAGGATTTCACAGCAGCTGACAGGGCTGTCCTGTCCAAAAGCCTTCAGTGGACATGCCCAGAAATACCTCTGGAGTTTAGAGCTTAACATCCCCTCCCTTTGATGTTTTTTTTTTCCATTTTGCCCTTATTTGTGAATTTTGGAAGGATCAGTGTCCCTCTGGACACTCAGTTTTGAGGACTCCCAGGCAGGGAGACTTAAGAACCATTTCCTAAATGCCCTGGAAGTTGAGACTGAGCATTACCAGTGCTGTTCATCCCCTGGAGGTGGCCAGCCCAGAGCAGAGTCTGGGAATGAGGTGGGCTGCCAAGGGAGTGTCAGCAGGTGACATTCACCCAAAGCCTGTGCAGAGGGCCAGGGCAGGGACAGCCAGGCTTGGTGCTCAGCATCATGCCAGCTGGGACTGGGGAGTGGTCTGGGCTTCCCTTGCTCAGCACCATAGTTTTGCCCTGGGTCTGCCATTATTTTAATACAGATAACAGGAAGAGGACCCAGCCCAGCTCACTATCTGTGGAGAAAGCAGGGCATGGGCAGCTCCTTCCCAGGCAAAGAAGGATCAGAAATTGTTTATTCAGCAGATAAACTTATCTCCACCATCCTGATAGTGGTCTAATGGTGAAGAGGACTTGTTGGCATCACACTCAGAAAAATGCCTTTGTCTCCACAGACTCCACAAAAAAGCTCAAGGATGTCCTGGAGGAGTTCCATGGGGATGGCATCCTCTCGAAGTACAACCCTGAACAGGTATGGCCCTGTCCCCCCCAGCCTCCCTCCACTCTGCTGGCAGCTCCCAGACACCCCAGCTACCCCAACCCATGGCCCCCAGCTGCAAGCAGCCCCAGCTGAAGTCTGTCTGCCCCTCACCATGGCTATGCTCCTGGGACTGGGAAAGATACTCCCACGGATGGTAGCATGTTCCAGCCATGCTGCTTCTGGCTGTCCTGGGGACCAGGCTTGCTGTGTGCCTCCCCGTCTCAGTGGCACTGTCAGGACTCCATGGCCATGCTGTTGTCCTGTGTTGGCTGCAGGCTTCCTAGCTGAGAGAATGTTGGGGCATCTCCTTGCCAGGCAGGAGCTGGGAGGGATTTTCTCTCCTCAAAAGAGCAAATGAATTTGCTGTTGCTGGCGTGGGGTCAAGGGAAGGCCCTGTGCCTTTGTGCTCTTGCCTGGGGACAGCTGGGCTGTTTTTTCCAAGCCATGCTTTCTGAGAGCTGTTAGTGTGCCAGCAGGAGAGAGCCTTTTACAGGGGCCATCATCACTGGAGAAGAGGCTAACCTGAGGAAAATAAGAGAGCTGAGTGCAGCGAGGAGAGGCAACAAAACTACCTTGCTCTTCAGGGGCACTGATGGAACCCTTGCTCCATCTGAGGCCACCAAAAACATTGGGGAGGCAACGTCTGGATGTGATGGGGATGCTCAGTGGGGAAGGAGGAGGTCAAGAGACCTCAGGAGAATGATGGCCCCCAAGGGCCAGGTTGGAATTGCAGGGTCCTACTGCTCTGCACCCTGCCTTTGGGGAGCAAGAGACTTTCAGGGCACAGCTTGTTAGGCCTTCTGCCTCCAACACCTCTGGCTTCCTTTGGCCGTGCCAGAAGGTCTGTATTTAGTTCCTCAGTTGTTTGCCCGGAGCTGAGTACCCATCAGTGCCTGCTGCCCTCACAGTGAGCTGCCCACCATGCAGGGATCTGCAGACTCCCAAGCAGGCAAGCTGGTTGCTGCCTGCCTCTGCTGAGTCCCGTTCTGCTGCAGGTCTGCCCTTCCCTGCCCTGCCACTCCCCAGCTCCTGCAGCTCCCCAGCTGTGCCCCAAACACCGCTGGCCTGGCATGACTGTGTGTAAAATGACCCAGACCTGCTTCCTCCAGCCAGACCTGGGGATTTCTGGCCCTGCTGAGTCTGGATCCCTTCAGATTGTGTTTCACCACTGAGATTTAGGAAGTTGGCAGTTTTGGGGAGCGTTCTGTAGATGATGTGCCCAGTGAGGAAGACCCAGGGCACAGGACTCACAACGCTGCCAGCAGCTCTGCACCAACATAGCATGCTCAGGGAGCTTCTGTCCTTCTCCTCTGTCCCCTCCCTAGCCCATTGACTATGAGGGATTTTGCCTCTTCATGAAGACCTACCTGGAGGCGGATGTGCCTGAGGAGCTTTGCCAACACCTCTTCACCTCCTTCAGGCGCAAGATATGCCAAGCCTCCCCTGAAGCCCAGCGCCAGAGCACTGGCATCTCACAACTCAACAACCTTGGTGAGCCAGCTCTGCCCCTGCCCCCCAGCCAGGCACACCGTGGCACGGCAGCATGTCCAGCTCGCTCCCACACCACTCTGTAAGGACAAAGGTTGTGGGATGGCACCCGCAGTGGGTGGTATTGGGGTCAGCACAGTGGCAAATGGGCTACCCAGGCCTCTGTGCTACTTCAAGTAGGAGAGGGTTTTTTCCCAGGGAGAGAGACCCACAGGGCATTGTTACCTTATTCTGCTGCGTACTTAGAGCCCAAGTCACTTTATGATGGCATCTCCATCCAGACAGGGGTGGGTTATTCCCCTGTCACAGGTTCCAGAGTGGGCAGCCAGTGAATGTGTGGCTGCACCTAGAGCAGGGAATGTGTGCCAGGCCCCCATCTTCTGTGTCCCCCAGCCCCTGCTCCAGGGGATTGGAGACATTTGCTGAAAGGTGTAACCTGCAAAAGAACAGAGAGAATCCTCCTGGGGTTCTTGGCTGCCATGTTGGAGAATGGTGGCATGGTACAATATCCTACCTGCTCAGTCTCAAGCACCATGGCAGCCTGGGACAGGAGTATTCTTGGAGCTGCTGCACCAGGCAGATGGGTGAGGGGCTGCCCTTGGTGTTCTTTGGAGAGCCCTGGGGCTGGGATGCCAATCTGTGGGTTAGCAAAGGGAGTCTCCAGATGAGCAACTGGCACCCAGACAGGGTTCATTGAGTAAGGGGCTTGCCAGGCACGCCAGGCAGAGGCACCATGGTGTCATGCTGGCAAGGGGAATCTATCTGCATTGCAGGGATCAACGGGAAAATGCTCCTTAGTGCCCTGGGACGACATGCTCCTGAGCCCAAGAGCTGCCAGAGCAATGCAGCTGAGCCACAGCCAGCATCCCTCACCCCATCATCCATCCCCAACACCTCCCCCAGCTGGTCCAGATCATCCTCTCAGAAGTCCACCACTGGCGCCCTTTCTGCTCACAACTCCTCAGGCTCTTCAAAGATCTCTGGGTCCCTGCTCAACCCTCAATCCTCAGGTGAGCTTGGCTGAGGGGGACATCCTCCAGGGGCACATGGGCAGTGACAGTGCCTTCCTGGTTTCTCAAGCCGTGGAGCTGCCGGTGGTGCAGGAACACGGCGCAGTGGATGTGGCCTTCCAAACTCAGTGGGTTCCTGGGATCTTGACGTCTTTGCTTCACAAACTGAAGCCCCTGATCCCACCCCTCGAAGCCCCTGGCCGTCAATGTCTCAATTACCTGGCTGCAGCTCCCGGTGAGGGGAAATTTGAGCGGTGAGTCACATCTGCCACCAGCCCAGCTCCTGCCAGCACCGGCAAGGGGAGTGCTAGGAAGGGTCCCTCTGCCAGGAGCAGCCATCTGCCGAAGGCTGCTGGCAGCATGGGCACCCGCCGGCGTGGGCTGTCCTGGCAGCCCCAAGAGCTGCTACTGCTGCCAGACGAGTTTCTCGCTCCTTCTGGCTGGGCACTAGGCACCAGCAGGACACATCTCTGGGGGCTCCCACCACTCACCCTGCCTATGTCTGCTGTGCTGGAGATATGGAGGTCTATGCCTCAGGGACTGACTGGCAGTGTTGAGCCCTGATCCTGTCATGGCACTCAGCCGAATGTCCCCTTCATGTGTGCAGTCCTGCTCCTGTTACAGCACCCAGCACAGTGTCCTCTTTGTGTGTCCAATCCTACTCCTGTACACAGCCTTACACTCTCTGCTCCTTGCCCACCCTGTTCCAGATGGGTTCTTTCGGGCCCTGTGTCCCTGCTGGGCACAGCTCCTTGTTCTCTCACGCCTGGTCTTCATCACCCTGTCCATGTCCTTGCCTGCAGGTATGAGGAGCATGGAGAAGAGGTTGCCCTTCAGCCTGAGGAAGAGCCACGGCTCCCTGAAAGCTGCTCCTGCACCACCACCTACCCCTCTGGCCCAAGTGGTCCATCTGAAGGACATTGTCTGCTACCTGTCCCTGCTGGAGAGGGGACGGGCAGAGGACAAGCTGGAGTGTAAGTGAGACCCTGGGACCATGGGCTGCCAGTTATAGCTGGTGGAGGAGTGAGCAGTGGCTGGAGGCATTGCCTGAGGGGGTTTGCCCAAGTTGAGGCACAGGGCTGAGTGCTCCTGCTTGCTGTTTGTAGCTGACACCTTAGAAGCACTTGGGAAGCCCTCTTGCCATCACCTGCCTGCCAGCACCTGTGTCCAGCGCAGGAGCACTGAGCAAGGCCATGGCTTTGCTCCCATGTCCCACAGTCTGCAATGGGCTCAGGCCACATCTTGCTTACATGAGCTGGTCTGATGCCACTCCCTTCCCACAGCCCTGGTCAGTGTGCCCCTGAGCTCTGACCAGCAGCTGGCTTCTCCTTTCCTTGCAGTTATGTTTCGCCTCTATGATACTGATGGAAATGGTCTCCTGGACAGCTCGGTAAGTCCTCCTCAGGGGAGGGAGGAGGGAAGAGAAGGGAAAAAGAAAGAAACAAGCTGCCCAGGGAGGTGATGGAGTCCCCATCCCTGGAGGTGTTCAAAAGACACTTGGATGTTGTGCTGAGGGACATGGTTTAGTGGTAGTGGCTTAGCAGTAGTGGTGGGACTGTGGGCTCTGGGTGAGCGATTGGACTTGATGGTCTCAAAGGTCTCTTCCAACCTTAACAGTTCTATGATTCTATGATTGATTCTATGATTCGATGAGGAATACAGCAGCATTTGCTGCAGAGCTGGACTGTGGGGCTGGGGGATGCGTGCCAGCTCTGCAGCATCCAGCAGCAGCTAGAGAAAATCCACCCACCAGTAACTGTAGCTCCACATCAGGTCACAGCGCTTCAGAAAATGCAAAGTCGTGCACAGCTCCCACCCTGGGGTGTTTCCTTTTTGTTCTTTGAGCATCTCCCTCCAAAACCAGTGTGAAAAAACATCTGCTGTGTCAGAACAGCTTTTCTGAAGGCAAACCCACTGCCCATCTTCCGGCAGATTTTGAGAACAGAAAGCAGCAGCCAGCACCTCCTAAGAAGTGGGGTGTCGCTGGCCCTTTGTGTGAGCAGGGGCTCAGGGCAGCGTTGGGTGTAATGGGCTGTGGGCCTGCTGTGTCCCCTGTTGTGGGGTGAGACTAAACACACTACTCATGCCCAAAGCTGTCATGAAGTGGCAGGCACTGTTGTTGTCTTTCTGCGCTCAGGAGCTGGATCGAATCATCAACCAGATGATGCATGTGGCCGAGTATCTGGAGTGGGACTCAGCTGAACTGAAACCTGTGAGTGCTGGTGCTGGGAGCAGCTGATGGGGGTGACAGCTGGGGTTCATAGGAGGCATCACCAAGTCCCTGCATTCTCCACCACCTCCAGATCTTGAAGGAGATGATGGAGGAGATCGACTATGACCACGACGGGACTGTGACACTGGAGGAGTGGATCCGGGGTGGCATGACCACCATTCCCTTGCTGGTCCTCCTGGGGATGGAGACGGTGAGTGCTTGCAGGGCAATATCAGCCCCATCCTCAGCCACATCCAGCTGCCCTGCCCACTCGCGGAGGAAGGATTGGGGTTGGCAGCAGCGGCGGAGGAGGGCGGTGATGGAGGGCGTGCAGGGACCACGGGAGGGCACCATACACTCGGCAATGCATCTCTGGCCGCAGGGAAATAGTTTGCAGGGAAAGTCCAGGTTTTTGTGCCTCGGTGCCTGTTCTGGTGCTCCCTTCCACCAGAAAGGCGAGGGGCGAGGCAGAAAGGATGGCTTCCTGGCAGGAAGATTCAAGCAAATGGGAAATTTGAAGCAGTGCCTACAAAGCACTTGTGCCTGGTGGTGGTGGCCTGGTCCCAGATGTGGAGTCGTCTTCCTGTCAGCCATTAGCAGAGCATCCCTGTGGCCAGACCATGCTGAGGGACCATGGGAAGCTGCATCTCAGTGCCAGGAGCTGGACATACTCAGGCAGCAGGGGAATGTGGTAGCAGGGATCGTAGAATCCTGTAGTCACTATAATCAGGGGAACACGAGGGAAGAGGGGAACAGGGGACAGACCATGATCCCGTTGGGACTGAACTCCCAGTGACAAGGAGGAAACACCTGGTATAAATGGTGGCTTGAGCAGGCAGAGACCCCCAGCAGGGCAGTGACTCCCTCTTGCCCTCCACTCTCCTGCTCTGCAGAACGTGAAGGACGATGGCCAGCACGCCTGGAGGCTGAAGCACTTCAAGAAGCCTGCCTACTGCAACTTCTGCCGCACTATGCTGCTGGGGGTTCGCAAGCAGGGCCTCTGCTGCTCCTGTGAGTCACGCCCAGCACAGCCCCCGGGCTGGCAGCTCTCACTCCTTCCTGGTGCTCCAGGGAGGGGGATAGGTCCCCATCAGTGCTGAGCAGTGTGGGTGCTGTAGGGTGATTGGAAAGGAGTCAGAGCCTGTGCTGCTGAGTGACAAAAGCTGATGAAGGGTCTGGAGAATATCTGGTGAGGAGTAGCTGAGGGAACTGGGGTTGATTACTGTGGAGAAGAGGAGGCCGAGGGGAGACTTCCTTGCTCTCTACAATGCCCTGAAAGCAGGTTGGAGTGAGGTGGGGGTTGCTCTCTTCTACCTAGTAGCAAGAGAGAGGTTGGGAGCAAATGGCCTGAAAGGCCTGGAAAGGTTTGGGTTGGATATTCGGGAAATTGTCTTTGCTGCAAGAGTGCTCAGGAATTGGAACAGGCTGCCCAGGAGGTGGTGGAATCACACCTGGAGGTGTTCAGAAAATGTGTGGCCGTGGCACTTTGGGACATGGTTTAATGGCTGTGGTGGTGGTGTGTTGATGGTTGGACTTGATGATCTTAGAGGTCTTTTCCAACCGAAACAACTCTATGATTCTGTGATTCTATGCTTCTATAATGCTGACCACTTTTTTCTCTCCTGCCAGTCTGCAAGTACACCGTCCATGAGAGGTGTGTGTCGAAAGATATTGCCTCCTGCATCAGCACCTACATGAAATCCAAGAGAAACACCAGTGTGAGTATGCACCCAACATATCTCTGAGCCAGCGGGTCTCCTGAGGAGCCCTTCCTGAGGCAGTACAACCATTAGCAGCTGGGCCATCAATATCCTGCTCTGGTCTCTTATGGCTTTTTCCTCTGGGATTTGCCTGACATGTACTCGGCAGCAGCTCAGGAGCATTCCCAGCATCCAGAGCCTGCCAGGGCAGGCTCCATCCCCATCCCCTGGATACTCACCAGAACCCCTGACTGCAAGGTTTACCATGGCTCCTGGTTTAGGATGGGTGGCCACATGAGGGGCTTGTTTGGATCAGTCAGCATCCCTGCATGGCCAGCCACCCTCTCCAATCACAGTGGCAGCTCAGCACGGAGGAGGTGCCCATAGGCAGGTGGATGCTGTGCCCACAGTGTCCTCCCTCATGCCTGGCAGGTGATGCAGCACACCTGGATCGAGGGCAACTCTCCAGTCAAGTGCGACAGGTGCCACAAAAGCATCAAGTGCTACCAGGGCATCACTGGCCTGCATTGCGTCTGGTGCCAAGTCACTGTGAGTACCATGTGTGGGCAGCCTGGGTGGCCTCTGTGATGCCCTCTGCACAGCCAGTGCTGGATGAGGTGGAGCTCATGGGCTGGTGTCTGCTGCCCAACATCCCTTCCTCTGACCCTTGCAGCTCCACAACAAATGTGCCTCCCATGTGAAGCCAGAGTGTGACGGGGGCCCACTGCGGGACCACATCTTACTGCCTTCCTACATCTGCCCGATTGTCCTGGTAAGTGCCCCACTCCTTGCTGATGGTCAGGGTCCCAGTGGGATGTGGCCGTGGCCCAGCTGTCTCCCCAGCTGTGGCACTGCCCACCTGGCACAGAGCACACACCCCTGCCTCTGCTTCCCAAAGGACAGGCAGTCCCACTGCCGGAGATCTGAGAGTGACTCCCCTGCCACCACCAGCCCTGAGGACAGCCAGGGTTTCAGGTTCAACTCCACCACGGTGGATGGCCAAGGACTCCAGGTGGGTAGGAGTGCTGGGCTGCTGGTGAGCTGTGCCGCAAGGGCATGCTGAGTCCCGTGGTGTCCGGGTGTTGGCAGCAGTGCTTTGTGCCCTCCAGATCAGCCCTCGGCCTGGGACGCACCCCCTCCTGGTGCTGGTGAACCCCAAGAGCGGAGGAAGGCAGGGGGAGCGGTAGGTGTGGTCAGGAGCTGCTTGTCCCCTGGGCTGCCCCAGCACCTCTCTGGAGGGACATGTGCCTCTGCAGCATGTCCCACGCCTCACTTTCCTCAGGGTCCTTCGGAAGTTCCACTACCTGCTCAACCCACGCCAAGTGTACAACCTGGACCGTGGTGGGCCCGCACCAGGGTATGGAGATGCTGTGGCCAGTCCCCTGCCCCCTCCCGCTACCCTTGCTGTCTCACGTCACTCTTGCTCCTGGCTCTCTCCAGGCTGAGCTTCTTTCGGGACACCCCAGATTTCCGTGTCCTGGCCTGTGGAGGGGATGGCACTGTGGGCTGGATCCTGGATTGCATAGGTGAGTGAGGAGCAGCTGTGGTGCTGCACAGCATCATCCACCCACACCATCCACCAACTATCCATCCCTTCCACCTCCCGCAAGCATGCAGTCTGCCAACATTCTCCTGGTGAGAGCAGTGTGAGGGCCCTACCAGCATCATTGCCCTTGGGCCAAAGAACAACATGGAGGGGAGCAAGGAAAGAGCCTTTTTGGCCCAAAATTCTCTTTTCCTTTGTGTTACAGACAAAGCCAACTTGGTGAAGCACCCTCCGGTGGCTGTCCTGCCCCTGGGAACAGGCAATGACCTGGCCAGGTGCCTGCGCTGGGGAGGAGGTGAGGCTGGGTGAGCATTGCTGGGGGTGGTCAGCCCATGGGACCCATCTCAGTGGCTGTAGATTGGCAGGTGCCATCCTGGATGAGGGAGGACCTCTGGGGTGTCAGAATTGTAGAATCTTAGAACTCTTTCAGTGGGAAAAGACTTCCAAGATCATGAAGTCCAACCTTCAACCTGAAGGCTATCATGGCTATTAAACCACGGCCCAGAGTGCCGTGTCCATATGTTTCTTGAACATGCCTGGGGTGGTGACTGCAGCACCTCCCTGGGCAGCCTCTTCCAGTGCCTGACCACTCTTGCAGCAAAGAAATTTTTCCTAATCTCCAAACTAAACCTCCCCTGGCACAATTTCAGGCTGTTTCCTCTCATCCTATCACCTGATAGCAGGGAGAAGAAACCAGCCCCCACCTGGCTCTAACCTCCTTTCAGGGAGCTATAGAGAACCAGTACATCTCCCTCAGCACGCCCTTCTCCAGGCCAAACAACCCCAGTTTCCACAGCTGCTCCTCACCACATCACATTCTCTAGACCCTTCATCAGCTTTGTTGCCCTGCTTTAGATAAGGCTCAGGGCTTTATCTCAGCCTTGATACTTGCTGGTTAGTGCTTCTAACCCCTTCCAGAAAAAGCTTTCCAAATTCCCAACAGTCTTTTCCATCTGGGAGAGTCTTGCCATCAGCTGAAATCCATGCCCCTGCTACAGGGATGAGCTGGGTTGGTCTCTCACTGGTGCCATAGCAGCAGCCCTAGGCTCTTCTGAGTGCTTGGCACCCAACTACTGCCAGCCCTGCAAGACCTGGCTGTGCTCCCCTTCATCATCCTACTTCACCCACTTTCTTTTCCTTACAGGCTATGAAGGAGGCAACCTGATGAAGGTCCTAAAAGACATAGAGCACAGCACAGAGGT
The DNA here is from genome assembly GCA_013396675.1 of Eubucco bourcierii. Taxonomy (NCBI): domain Eukaryota; kingdom Metazoa; phylum Chordata; class Aves; order Piciformes; family Ramphastidae; genus Eubucco; species Eubucco bourcierii. The sequence continues at coordinate 67,913 of VWZE01024837.1, forward strand.
CATGCTAGACCGCTGGCACATAGACATCATTCCCAGTGACAGAGAGGCCAATGGAGACCCTGTCCCATCCACCATCATCAACAACTACTTCTCCATTGGGGTGGTGAGTACTGTGGGGCAGGGATGGGTCTTGGAGGCAGCCCAGAGCACAGCACCCATGTTTCAGCTGGAAAGAGCAGCACAGGGCTGGTAATCAGTGCCCAAATCAGCACTGTGCCATTCCCCCTGGAGCTGCTTAGACATGGCAAAGCAGAGGGAAGAATTTCAGAGGCCAGAGAAGCAGGGAAACTGTCACCTGGGTCCCTGGAGCAGTTGCAGCCTCAAACCCACCTGGATCAAGGGATTCCCAGCTGGTGGGAAATGCCTTGGTTGTCCTGAAGTTGCTGGAGCAATCTATCCCAGCAGGTGCAATCAAGGAGTGCTAATATCCTGTGCTTCCTTCCCTGTCTCCTCTTAGACTCATCCTCTCTTCCAAGCTAGGCCCAAGTTAATTCCCAAGACCAGGAGCTGGTGATGTTCCTCAGAGACCATGAAAGCTTTTCTAAGTGTGATGAAACTCAGTGTTTGAGCTTGAGTCTTCCCAAGCTGGGGACTCTTCCTGTCTGCTCTTCCTTGCTCACATTCCCAACTTCCCACGATCTCCTGGTGTTTTTCTGGTTTTATTAGCATTTGGAATGGCAGCACATCAATGCGTAAGCAGGCAAGGAATCTCTCTTTTCCCAGCCAGAAATGTTGAAAGAGCAAGTGTGCAAGGATCTTTAATGAGGTTCAAGGTATGTTGGATGCTCAGAGGTAGGCTGAGATCTGCTGAACACCCCACCTAAAGCTTTTGCTGAGACAGCTCCCATTGGCAAAGCCCCATTTTGGTGCTTGAACCTGTGGTCTCCTGTTTTCCTAACGTGGGGAGGCCAAGGAGGTTGGCAGCCCTATGCCACGTGGGCTTTCCCCAGTGCCATGTGGCAATCCTGGGAGCAGCAGAGCTTTGGATATCTGCAAAGTGAGTCATAGACTCACAGAATCATAAAGATTGGAAAAACCCTCTGAGATCATTGAGTCCAACCATCATCACCACTGTGGCCATTAAACCACGTCTCCAAGTGCCATCTCTACATGTTCTTTCAAACACCTCCAGGGATGGTGACTCCACCAGCTCTCTGGGCAGCCCGTTCCGATGCCTGGCCACTCTTGCAGGAAAGATTTTTTCCCTTATAGCCAACCTAAACCTCCCCTGGCACAGTTTCATTGCGTGTCCCTGTGCCCTGTCTCCTTGCAGGATGCCTCCATTGCCCACCGCTTTCACATCATGCGGGAAAAGCACCCTGAGAAATTCAACAGCAGGTAAGGGCTGCCCATGGTTCTCCTTGAAAGCTGTTTGTGGGAGAATGCCCCACCACTGCTGTGCACCATAATGAGGGGATGTGCTGATGCATGATGTGGCTGGTGGGCAGGGCCCTTCACGTGATGGGGGTCTAAGGCGCTCCTTCAGGACCCCTGCAGCATGACAGGATGCTGGAACTTGGCTGCACACCCAATTAGGTTCATTCATGCTTTATAATTAGCATTGAATTCCAGGACTGGCAGAAGCAGGCCAGGCAGCCAGGGCAGGGCAGACAGCAGGTCCCAGCTTGCTTCCGCTATACTGAAGATGCATGGAGGTGGTGTGATGGCAACGCAAGCTGTGGCTTGCAACCCCCATCCCTGTGTTTGCAAAAACCTGCTGGAAAAGCCCCAAATGGACACAAGCATCTTGCTCTGCAGCCCTGTCAAGGGATTACAGCTCATGCTCAGCTCTGCTGAGAACTGCTAAAGGCACCCTGTCCCAGTGCTCAAGGACCACTCAGCACCTGCACTCTTTGTGGGGTGTCAGAGTCATGTTTGTCTGACCATCCCCTGTCCCACAGCACACCAGTGGTCCCTCCCTGTGATGGCTCATGTCCCCATTGCAATGGCTCCAGAAAGGCTCTGGGGGCAGCTATGGCAATGTGCTGCTTTTGAGCAGGCTGCTGATGCTTGTCTGTGACGCAGGATGAAGAACAAGCTGTGGTACTTTGAATTTGGGACGTCAGAGACCTTTGCAGCCACCTGCAAGAAGCTCCATGACTATGTTGAGGTGGAGGTGGGTTTCCTGGGATAGTCCCTGGCTCCAGCCACAGCACAGAGGCTTTTTGAGAGATGTTGTCCATTGGTCCCGTGGGCAGAGCTTTAGGCTGTTCAGGAAGAGGGTGCCACAGCATCTCTGACCCCTTATGGTGGCAGGAGGGTGCAGTGGCTAGCATGTCAATTCCAAGTATAAATTCAGGCTGGCCAAGGAGTGGCTTGAGAGCAGTCTCAAGTATGTCAGTTGATGAAACACTCATCATGAGCCAGCAATGGTCTTTGGCAGCCCAAAAGACAAGTGTATGCTGGCCTGTATCAAAAGAAGTGTGACCAGTAGGATGAGGAAGGTGATTCTGCTCCTCTGCTCTATTCTGGTGAGCCCCCACCTGAAGCACTGCATCCAGTTTTGGTGCCTCTAACACAAGGACATAGAACTGCTGGAGTGGGTCCAGAGGAGAGCCATGAAGATGATCAGAGGGCTGGAGAACCGCCTCTGTGAGGACAGGCTGAGAGAGTTTGGCTTGTTCAGCCTGGAGAAGAGAAGGCTCCAGGAACACTTTAGAGCAACCTTCCAGTTCTTGAAGGGGCCTACAGGAGAGCTGGGGAGGGATGTTTTACAAGAGCTTGTAGTGGCAGGACAAGGGGAAATGGCTTTCATCTGGAAAAGGAGAGATTAGGGAAATATTCTTGCCAGTGAGGGTGGTGAGAGATTTGAACAGGGTGCCCAAGAAGGTTGTGGATTTCCCCTCCCTGGAGGTGTTCAAGGCCAGATTGGATGAGGCCTTGAGCAACCTGGTCTAGTGGCAGGTGCCCCATGGTGGTGGAGTTTGAACTAGATGGTCTTTAAGGTCCCTTCCAACCCAAACCACTCTGTGATTCTGTGTCCCATTCTGCTGCAAAGTCAGACAGCCATAGGTGGAAGAATAGCCTTGTATTAACACCCCCCACCCCACCCCCCCCCTTTCCATCTGTGTTTGAGTGTGCCTGGAATATTCTTTCTGCAAACTCCACATCTGCTCCCAGCCCGTGTGGGCTGAGATGGGAACAACCTTTAATTGGAGCTGGGAGGAGGGCCCGAAGTTGCCAGCAGTGCTGTCATTCCTCTGCTCCCGCTACTGCCGTGGGTTTTGTGCTCTGCTGGGAGCTTCAGCCTCTCCTTGTCTCGGCATAAACGACCTTGTTATATCTTAGGCTTGAGGGCAAGGAGAAACAAACCAAAGGGCTGGTTTAAGTGAGACCAGGCAATGGGCACAGGCACACTGGTGGCAGGCAGGGAGAATGCAGAGCTTAAGGAGCTGGCGGTGTGGTGCACGTGGCCATAGGCAGATGGACTTTGAAGTTTGTTTCTTGGTGGGGAGTTGCATCTTTCCCAAATCCTGAGGGGAATAGCTGCACTCTGGGCAGCTGGTGGGATGGAGGAGCAGCAGCATGGCCACCTCACACCCTTCACTGGCCACACACCAGCATCTCGGGACACATAACGTTCATGCTGCTGGAGGCTAGAGTCACTGAGTGGTGGGGCTTGGAAGGGACCTCTGGAGATCACCTAGTCCAGCAAATTGCACAGGAACACAGTCAAGCATATACTGAAGGTATCCAGAAAAGGAGACTCCGTGAGCTCTTTGGGCAGCCTACTCCAGAGCTTCAGCACCCTCACAGAAAGAAGTTTTTCCTTAAGTTCAAGTGAAACCTCCTGGATTCTACTTTGTGCCTGTTGCACCTTTTCTTATTGCCAGGGACCACTGAAAAGAGCCCAGCCCAATCCTCTTGACCTCCACCCTTTAGCTCTTGCTGTGCACTGAGAAGATCCCCTCTCAGTCTCCTCCAGACTAAACAGACCCAGGTCTCTCAGCCTTTCTTCCTCACAGAGATGCTCCAGGTCCCTCAGCATCTTTGTGGCCTCAACTGATTTCCTGCAGCAGTTCCCTGTCCCTCCTTAGCTGAGGAACTCAGAACTGGACACAGTGCTCCAGATGTGGCCTTACCAGGGCAGCGTAGAGGGGGAGGAAATGGACACGAGGTGCCCTGCGTTCCTTGAGAGATGCCCTACGTGCTTCCTACACACTGCCTGCCGAGATGCCATCTGTGGCGATTGCGCTGGGTGTCGCTGCGCTGGTAGGAAAGGGTTAACCGCGCAGTGTTTGAAGTTGAAAGCTTAGCCTGTCCTCCCCCCAGCTCCCAGGCAACTGTCAGCCCTGCAGAGAAATGGCAGTTTTGTGTTGGAAGTTGGCACTCCTTCTCCTACAGCTCCTGGAAATGAATTTGCTTTTTCCCCAGCTGCAAATTTCGACTCGCGGCATCGCTGCCAGCACGCCGTCAGCTGCCCCTGCTCAAAGAGCCCATTGTGGCCCTGCTGGCACGCTGACAAGGGGGCTGCATGGGGAGACATTGCTCCCCACACGTGTGTGCGTGGGCAGCTGTGGTCCTGCCCACCCTGTACCCCCTCGGGCAGCCCCAGGGCGGCTCATTCCCATCCGGCTATGGCCGAATTGGTACCTCACAGGCTGGCAGGAAAGATGCCTGCAGCAAGGGCGGTGCATGGCTGGGCTGGGAGTGGGGTGTGCTGTGCATCCCGCAAGGAGTCAGAGCCCTCCTGCTCAGTATCTGCTGCTTGGAGCTTTGGAGTCTTTTAGGTTCCTACAAATATGAACCCAGTACACAAGGTGTGAATATTTGGGACTCTCGCTCCAGGAAGGACATTGAGGTGCTGGTGTCCAAAGAAGGGCAGTGAAGCTGATGAAGGGTCTGGAGAATAGGTCTGGTGAGAAGTTGAGAGAACTGAGGTTGTTTAGTGTGGAGAAGAGGAGGCTGAGAGGAGGTCTCACTTCTCTGTACAACTCCCTGAAAGGTGGTTGGAGTGAGGTGGGAGTCAGTCACTTCTCACATGTAATGAGTGATAGGATAAGAGGGAATGACCTCGAGTTGTGCCAGGGGAGATTCAGGTTAGATATTAGGAAGAATTTCTTCACAGAAAGGGTTCTCAAGTCCTGTAACAGGCTACCCAGTGAAGTGGTGGAGTCCCCATCCCTGGAGGTATTTAAAAGATGCATGGAAGTTGTGCTGAGGGCTGTGGTTTAGTGGCAGTGACTTAGCAGTAGTGGTGGGGTTGTGAGCTTTAGGGGAGCAGTTGGACTTAATGATCTCAAAGGTTTTTTCCAACCTCAACAGTTCTATGGTTCTGTGATTCTAAATCATAATGCCATTAAAATGCATTGGAAAAGAAGGGATTTACATCCTTTACAAGCCTTGGAGAGACAGCTCTTCACTCCCAGACCAGGCTTTTTACTTTTCAACCTGAAGCTAAAAATAAGATGAGAGAGCAGAGCAGAGCACAGACAACATTTGCTTGTGTGCGCACCCAGCTCCATGTATCTGTGGCTCAGCACTGACAGCACCTTCAAAACAAGATCCAGACTTTCACTCTTTGCCTGAGGAGAACAACGAGCCAGAGCAGAGGCAGCAGTTTCTCAGCCCATTCACATTCCTCTCAGCAAGGCAGGTGAAGGCAGTGATGCCATCACATCACCAAAGCGCAAGGGAAAAACGCTGCTGGTGTCTGAAAGCGTAGTGCTGCACGCTGCTAAGTATGCAGAATGGAAATGCTCTAGAGAAAGTACATTGGAATGGGAAAGCTTCTGCTTCCTCCAGAGCTACCTGGAAAGGGGATCCAGTGTTGTCTGGGTACGATGAGAATCGTAGGATTGTTTTGGTTGGAAAAGAGCTCTAAGACCATCGGGTCCCACTGCTAACCCAACACCACCGTGACTGCTAAATCACGTCCCAAAGTGCCGTGTCCACAATTTTCTTCAACTCTTCCAGGGATGGTGGTTCCACCACCTCCTTGGGCAGCCTGTTCCAATGCCTGACCACTCTTGCAGCAAAGAAATTTTTCCTAATATCCAACCTAAACTTCACCTGGCACAATTTCAGGCCATTTCCTTTCATTCTATCACCTGCTCCTAGGGAGAAGAGACCAACCCCCACCTGGCTTCAACTCCTTTCAGGGAGTTGCAGAGAGACAGGAGGTCTCTCTCCTCAGCCTCCTCTTCTAAACAATACCAGTATTCTCAGCTCTTCACCAGACCTGTTTTCCAGACCCTTCACCAGCTTTGTTGCCCTTCTCTGGAAACACTCCCAGCACCTCAACGTCCTTCTTGGATTGAGGACCCCAAAACTGATCCCAGTAATCAATGTCTGACCTCACTAGTGCCCAGCAGAGGGGCAAGATCACTTCTGTGTTCCTGCTGGCCACGCTGTTGCCAATCTGGGCCAGGATGCTGCTGGCCTTTTTGGCCACCTGAGCACATTGTTGGCTGACATTCAGAGAGCAAGAAGACCCAAAGTTAAAAAATGCATTTCCATAACTACTCCTTCCAGTTCTGTGGGGAAGCCAAAGGTGTCAGTTGTACCTTTCACAGGGAATTTTCAGCTGAGGCAGTGCTGCTGTGCAACAGCAAAGCCTGGCGTAGCAGCTCTGGGAAGTTCTGATTTCTCTCCAAAACCAGATATCTTCCCTATCATTTCCTTCCAGCCTCATTTCTAGTTTCCAAATCACAGTTGAAGACAAACTGGTTTGAGTTTGGTTTTGAGCCAACTTCTTGGTTCTTCAGAGTCAGTTTGAGCAAGGGGAAGTGGGAAAGCACCTGCTGGAGGTGCTTGGGTGGAGGTCGCTCCAAGGCTAAGGTAGTTACTGTCTCCTATTTGGGGTTGCAGCACTGAACCTGACTGAAGCGTTGTGTGGCCTCATAGGGGTTTGCTTTTCAAAACATGTAGTAAATTTACTGTCAAAAGAGAGGGGGAAGTGGTAGTGTCAGCCCAGAGAAGGGGTATTTGTTTCCATTCCCAGACCCAGCCACCCAAGAGCTGCCCTGGGGCAGGTTCATAGATTCATAGAACGGTTTGGATTGGAAGGGACCTTGAAGATCATCCAGTTTCAACCACCCTGCCATAGGCAGGGACACCTGCTAGACCAGCTTACTCAAGGTCTGGTCCAACCTGGCCTTGAACACCTCCAGGGAGGGGGAATCCACAACCACCTGTTCCAGTGTCTCACCACCCTCGCTGTGAAGAATTTCTTCCTAATACCTAGTCTGAAGTCTCAAGTTTGCTCTGGGGGCCACTCAGCAGCATGTTTGGGGAGTCCTGCTCCTTCAGCAGGCAAACAGCAGGCAGGGATGCCATGGCCTGACACTACTCGTGTGTCTGGCAGTGTGATGGGACCCTGCTAGACCTGAGCAACACATCCCTGGAGGGCATTGCCATCCTCAACATCCCCAGCATGTATGGTGGTTCCAACCTCTGGGGTGAGACCAAGAAGCAGCGTGGTTACAACCGGCTGGGCAAGAAAGCACCAGAGAAGCTGCACGCCACGGTGGTCACTGATGCCAAGGAGCTCAAGTTCTGCGTGCAGGGTGAGTGGCAGCTCCTGGTGGTGACTGGGGTTTGTGGGGTGTGCAGTGTGTTCTGGCCACAGGTGCTGGAACAGTAGCACTGGAGAGGTTGCTGTCAGTTCACTGCCTTTTGGGGAGCCAAGGTGACCCCAAGAAAGATCTGGCCAAGCTGGTGGCTCTGCCTGCCTTGGGTATAGTACAGCAGTGCGTTTCTCAGGGCTGACCATGCCATGCCATGGTAGCCAGTCAGGATGTGGCTCTCATGCCCTGCCACCCATCTCTCCTCCGACCCTTTGGGGATCACAGCTTGAGAGATGCCTGGGTGGAATTTGACTGGGCAGCCCTGGGCACCCTGCATGGCTGACAAGCAGTGACTGCTGAGGAAGAGCTGGAAGCAGAGCTGCAGAGCTGGCACCAAGGACTTCTGTAAGCATCTTCCTAGGCTCTGCCACAGTGCTGCCAGCCTGGCTGGGCAGTTTTGGGAGCAGCGTGGTACCCATGCTGTTACCTGGGTGGCACCTTGCACCCTCTGCTGCAGCCACTGGACCCATCCTTGTGGGCATGGGCAGTCCAGAGTGCTGGCAGGGTTTCCCAGCAGAGATTTCCCTGGGTTAGAAAGCAGCAAAATGCCCTCGTTTGCCACCTCCCACCTCCCCCAGCCTGCGGCTGGAATGGGAAGTAGCCCACTTGCTGTATCGGTGCCAGGACAGCCGTGTGCCAGATACCCCAGGCTATCACCAGCTGTCCTTCACTGGGTGAGCTTGTGGGAATGGGCAGAAGGGAGTGGGGCAAAGGCTGTTCCAAAGGGTGGTGAGAGGCAGGAATGCTGGGCACCTGGGCACATCTCCACTTGCAGGGCTGCAGGAAAGCATGGGAGTGCTCAGGAAGTTTCTTTTGGGGAGAGTTCCACCGTGGGTGAAAGAGGACCCTGAAAGAGTGAGAGATTGAGTGAATTGCCCTGGTGTTGGCTGCCTTTGCTGGGGGCCCAGAAAAGCAGGAGGAGCTGGAAAAAGGGCCAGTGGGCCTGAGCAGATCTTACCTTGGGAGGAAGATTCCCCTATTCCTGTACCCTGGGGCAGCTGGGAGACATTCCGCTGCCATTTCACGTAACACTGCAGACAAGCAGTTAAAGAACTGGTGAGGATCCAGGCCACCACCCTGAGCCATGCAGCACTGGGCACTGCTTCAGACCAGGAATATTTGTGCAGCAGGGATTTTGGGCAGCAGCATTGGCCAATACCCAGCTCAATGGTCTGGGGGCACGGGGGACATAAGGACACAGCCCCGCTGTTCCAGCAGCCCCAGTGTGCTGGCCCTGATCACAGAACCACAGAATGGTGGGGGTTGGAGGGGGCCTCTGGATTTTGGGTACAACCCTCCTACAGTTTCACCTAGAGAAAGTAACACAGGAACACATCCAGGTAGGTTTTGAAAGTGTCCAGAGACAGAGACTCCACCACATCTCTGAGGAGCCTGCTTCAATGCTCCATCAGCCTTAAATTAAAGATGTTCCTCCTCACGTTTAGATGGAACTTCTTAGGTTCAAGTTTGTGTCTGTTGCCCCCTGCCCTGTCACTGGGTGCCACCAAAAAAAAGACTGGTGTTTCAAGGTGATGGCAGAAGGCAGGAGGTCTCTGGGAATGGGGGGACTGACTCAGATCCCTCTGTCTTGCAGACCTCAGTGACCACCTGCTGGAGGTGGTGGGGCTGGAAGGTGCAATGGAAATGGGGCAGATCTATACAGGGCTGAAGAGTGCTGGGAAGAGGCTGGCCCAGTGTTCATCTGTCACCATCAGGTACTTGTCCCTGCCCTGGCTGGTCACACACCCAAAAGCAAAAGCTGGCACCTCCGTCACCCTGAGTTCCCTCTCTTTGTACTTTGCAGGACCTCCAAGCTGCTCCCCATGCAGATAGATGGGGAGCCCTGGATGCAGCCATCCTGCACTGTGAGTCCCTGGGTAGGAGCTAGCTCGGCCATGGGTAGAGTGGACAGGGGCTGGCATGCACTGGGAGAGGGCAGGCAGGGGCTGGGGGCATTGTGAGATGGCGTAGACAGGGGCTGGCAGCATGGTGGGATGGGGTAGGCTGCCAGTGCAGTGTGGCAAAGCCTCTGGAGTTGCAGGGAGGCTCTTGCACTTGATGGTGGGTGGCTGCAGAGCTCAGCCACCTGCAGTTTCTGTCTGCCCCCATGCCAGTTCTGGACACGTGGTAAGCTGTTGCAGAAGCTGTGGGCACAGGGACACACTCATCCCTTGCTGGGAAGGTGGATGCAGCAGCATCCCTTCCCAGAGAGGCTGCAGAGGGGTCTCCCAGCAGGCTGCTTGCCCAGAGTGCCTGGAGGTGGCTCTGGAGCTGTTACTCTTGTGCAGCAAAGCACTTGATGGCCCAGCTGAGGGTGGTCCTGGTGCTGGGTGCTGAGCTGCTTCTGGTTCTCTTGAGCAATTTCCTGAGGTCCCTGGGCTGGGGGTGCCCAGGGGCTGAGGCCTCAGGAGCCCACTGCTGAGCTGCGCTTTTCAATTCTTTTTTAGATCAGAATTACACACAAAAGCCAAGTGCCAATGCTGCTGGGGCCCCCACAGAAGAGCAGCTTCTTTTTCCTGAAGAGGAGAAGCCGAACTCGAGATTAAGCAGCACCTGAGGAGCCACAGCCCAGAGTAACCTGGCATCCTGGACACCCACCTGCTGCAGGGAGTCCTCAAATCCCTGCTCCACAGCAGACAGAGGAAACATCTCCACAAGCTTGGTGGGGGTGAACTTTGGCTGGGAAGGCCTTGGAAGCTCCTTTCCAACCACCACAATTATCTCCTCCAGCTGCTAGAGTAGCAGTGGGTGAAGGCAGGCTGGCGGCTGGGGAGCATGTTTGCCAGAGCCGGTGCTGAGGCTGGTGGTTTGCCACCCCTCCTTCATTTACTGCCACCCCCAGCCCCGTGGCAGAGCTGCAGAGGAGCACTCCCCTGAGGAACGTTATGCTTCACTTATTTATTTTTTTACCCTCTCAAAGGACACTCAATGTTCTGCTGTGCTGGCTTCCCCTCCACCAACCCTGAACATGGGAGAAGTTATTTATTTCGTTAGGCTAGAGGAGACAGTTTCTGCCATGCAGTTAGCATCTCTGGGGTGGGTCTGAAACAGATTCAGAGACAACCCTGACTGCTGGCCCTGGTTGCTGCCAGGCATGGGGCGAGCTGGGGACAAGCAGTGCCTGGGCTGTGGGGACAAGCATGGGGTGGACAAGAGGAGACTGTGTTTTGATGTGGAAATGGCAAAAAAGGCTATGAATCCTGGGAACTCCCCCTGCCCCACCTTTGGCCTTTGTGTTCATGTTTATGTATTTATTTAGCAAACTTGTGAGGGACTTTGGGAATTGCCTTCTTCTTGGACACCAACCTTCTCTGCTGGCTTCCCCCATGGTACATCCTGCTGTGTGGATTTTTCTCTCTTGTAAGGCCCACCAGCCTGTGCCAGGGACTGGGGACCCTGAGGACAGACATCCAGAAGCTCTTCTCACATGGAAATGTGTCCCCTCTTGCTTTTTCACTTCTCATGTGCTTTGCCAGGCCTGTGCTCTCCCCATGGCTCCTGGTACTGCTCCAATGCTTATGGATGGCTGCAGGGATAGGGGCAGAGCTGCTGCACCTCAGTTTCTGCATGGCCAGGTCTCCCCTGGCCCCACCCTGAAGCCAAATATCTCCACAGCTGCTACCAGCCCCTTGCCCACACCCAGCCTCTCCTTGTCTCCTCACCCAGCTGGCTGCCAAAGCTCAGCAAAGATACACAGGCAGGTTTCTGTGGCCTCACCTGTGTGTGCTCCACCAGGAGTGTGAGGACAGATCACAGGACGCAACTTCTCCCCAGGATGCAGCAGGGACCAGCACATAGGTGACTACATGAAGGATGCAGTGGTCTGGTTCATGGTGCTCCCAGGACTGGCCCGTGGAAAGGCTGCTGATTGCTTATGCAGGCATCCACTGCCTCCTTTGGTGGCCCTTTCTGGAGGGGACACTCTACTGCCAGGTCAGCCTCTGCTCCCAGGCAGCTCTCCAGGCTCTGGTGGAGGCCCTGTGCTGCTGTGGGTAAGCTGGAAGTGGTGTGTGCCTCGTGCAGGGAAGTTACCACTGCTTGTTCCTGCTATGCCCCTGACAGCACAAAGGCCACCCTGTCCTCCCTAGTGACCCAGCACCTGGTGCCTCCCTGTGAGGCAGGCTCCCATTCAATAGCTTTCCCCTGGCAATGCAGAGGGTACTGCCATCATGATGCTTCCCTCTTCAGACAGGAACGGTGCTGTTGGGCACCTATTCAAGCTTTAGCTCGGCATTGTGGAGTCTGTAGGGCCCTACTGACATGAGAGGAGGCCATGGCACTCCAGGGCCCTCTTAAGTCCCCAAGTCCACCTCAGCCAGGGCACAGAGGGATGTTCTGGTGGGCTGCTGAGGTGTCCTTTTCTCCAACCCTTTCCAACATCAAGGGTGAGCTGGGAAATGAGTGCTGACTGCAGTGCCACACCAGAGAGGCCCCTAGAAGCAAGCTGGCAGGGTAGCTCCTGTAGTGCTTAGTGTGTAGAGGGGGCTCAGCACCACAGGGAAGTGGTCTGAGCACAGGCCTGTGTGGCTGGTGCAGAGGTCACCACAGCTCACTGGAGCAGCTGCCTGCATGATGGGTATGCTCCACCCATAGTGCAACAATCCACTGTCCTCCTTCTTCATCACCCGGGGCAGCCATTAATGAGTAGCCAGGTGAAGATATAGGAGAACAAAGCCAAATAAGCCTCGGGTGCCATGGAGCAGCAGCCTCCCTTTCCCCAGTCTCTCCCCAACAGCAGCTGAGCTCTGCAGCCCACAAGCATGGGGAGGGGGAAAGGGGAAAATCCTCAACTAACTCCAGAGCTTTGCCAGCAGGCAGGGTGATTGGTTTGGCCCGTGAGCTGACATCAGCCGAGGTCAGCAGAGTTTCCAGCAGCAGGTTTGGCTCTGTTTCCCTGCCTGCTTGCCCTCAGCCCTGTATTTTATCCTGGGGCTCTGATTACAAGGTTCCTGTGTAGAATCAGCAGTGGTGTCAACCACAGACCTGTTCCTTGCACCCAGTCATGGTCTGCTGGGCTCTGGGCAAAGAGCAGCTCTCTGACCTCTCTGCCGCAGTTCACTGGTGGCAGAACTTGCGGATGCAAGTGGGCACCGTGCCCGTGGCCATGGGTCCAGAGGTGGGCCATGGGCAAGAAGCACTCATCTGAGCCCCAAGTCAGAGGGGAGCACTCAGAGGCATGTCCTGCAGGGCACAGGGAGCTCAGAGCCACCACTCTGCACCAGCAGGAAGATTATATGCTGGCACTGGTCTACAGATAGTGACGGGCTCTGATCTGGACAGCTCTTCTGACCTCTTCTGACACCTCCTTAGTCCAACAGTACGAAGGTCTCCAGCCCAGAAAGGGGTCTGCAGGGGCTGGGACACCAGCCTGGATGTCCCCAGTTCTGGGGAACAATGAGGCACATATCCAAGAGGTCAATGAGGCTCCCCAACCCCCTTGTCTCTCTTGGTGTTTCCTCAGCCTCGTTCAACCCCCAAAGGCTGTAAGGTGGAGCAGGACACACCTGAGCCCCAGGTACCAGTGCCAGCGTGCTGGGGGACTCCTGAGAGCTGGAGAATGTAATTTCCATGGGATCCCCTCCCAGCCCACTACCAGCCTGTCATCCCCCTGTGCATAGCTGTGGTTGCTTGCATGGAAATGGTGTCTGTAGCCTGCCATGTGTTGCTGTGTCCAGCTGGACTGCTGTGGGCTTGCCTCAAATAAAGATGGTGGTAAAATACTTGGCTGGTCATGGAGTGCACTGGGATTTCCTGATTCCTTGCCAGGCAAGGAGTCCATGGAGTTCCCTGATTTGGGGTGCTGAGGCTGAAGGAGTGTTGTCAGCAGCAGCACAGCGGAGCAATGCTCAGTGGGAGCTGCAACTGGCTAAATTTGGAGCCTGCCAGGTTTTTTTATTTCCCCCCCCCCCCACAGTGGGCTCTATATTTAGCAGATACTGGTCACCGTTCTCTCTCCCATCCCTGGCTCTCCAAGGACTTCATCTCTTTCCAAGGCATCTCTTCAGCCTCCCACCAACCTGCTCCATGGCTGCACTTGGCCCTGTCACCTCTCTCTGCGCTGGATGGCAGCCGGAGGCCCAGGGGTGCTAGAGCAGCCTCTGGCTAGTGTGGCATCATGGACACCTTGGGTCACCATTTGTGCCCAGCTCTGTGATGACCCATCTCGTCCTCAGCAGCCTGCCTTGTTCCCTGGCCCAGGTTTTGCCACTCACCCACCCACCCATGTGTCATCTGCTAATTTTACCAGCAATGATTTCATCCTGGTTGCCTGTGTACAGAAGGGAAGTGAGAATGCCAGCACCTGCAGAGCTCCCCAGGAGCAGTACCCGGGTGGCAAGGACATCCCGTACCTACTGTGCAATTCCTCACCCTTCAGCACACAGGCATTCAGCGGGCAGCATATGCTGGCAGCAGCCCCCCCACCCCACTCCCCTAAATTTCACGTAGAATATGATAGGAGACAAGCTACCTGCAATTACCAGTGTCATTCCTGGGGGACCATGGTTGCCCTGGAGGACTCTAGGAGCTCATCAGCACCCCAACACTGACAGAGAAATTCCGGCCAGCAGCCCAGAGACATGCTGGGCAGCTCCCCCTGGGCACTGCCAAGCCCGTGACCTGAGACTGAGGATTTAAAAATGGTGAGGACAACCCCATACCAAGAGGTGTTCTAACCCGTGGGCATTTTCCCAGGATCCAAGCAGAATGCTCTTCTGCTTCCCAAACTGAGAGAAGTGTGCAACAGAGCATTATCCCTCATCCCCTTGTTTTCCCCTTACCATCATTCATTCCCTAGTCCCAACCTGCAGCACCTTGAGGCCTCCATACAGCTCATTTATCCTGTGCGACCTGCACAAGTGGCCACTGGCAGGCCTCCATAGCCAGTCTCATCACCTTCAGGTGGGAAAACTGAGTCACTCAGCAGCATAACACCAGGGTGGGAGTCCATGGTGGGCCCCAGCAGCATAGCTCTATTCTAAACTCGTTTCCAGTTCTCTGAGTTCTTTGCAATCCTGCAAATGCTCGTCTCTGAACCCACTGTGGAGGGATATCTGTGGCTGGGGCAGCCCTAAAGCCCCTAAAGGTAGGAGCCATTTTTCTTATGGCCTTCTCTAAAGACATCCCCCTCTCAAAGGCTAGCCCATCCTCACGGTGTCTGTAGTGAAAAGGTTGTTAGGAGCAGGTACCCACGCGTGCGTGACCCCGGGCTAGCAAAGGGACCCGCGTGACACTGCCTGGCTGGTGTAGAGAGGGAGGCCCCCAAGGCAGGTGAAGTCCGAGGTCCATACTCTCTGCAGAGCTTGCTGCGCGGCAAGCTCTGGGGCACGACATACAGGGGCTTGACGTTAGCCCAAACCCGGCTCCCCAGGTAGCCCCACCACCCCCCAGGGCCACCCGTTAAATCCCCAACCCTCTGCCGCGGGAGGAAGCCACGGTCCCTTTAACTGCAGCGCTCCCCCGCCTTGCCCGCCGGCCTCTTCCCCCTTCTATTTTTTTATGAATGAAAAACGCTCTAGGCGGGGCCATGTAAATGAGGCTTCGCCCGTTGGCCGTCTCTGGTCCCGCCCACCGAGCCGCCCTCAATGGTGCTCGGCGGAGCGGCGCGCGGGCGGGCACGGAGCGCCGACCGCAGCCAATCATACTGCGCAGGCCGCCGAGCGGCGGCTTGCCATTGGACAGAGCGGAGGGTAAACAAGCGGCGCGGGGCGGGGCGCGGCGCAGCGCAGGCCACTGGCTCGGGTCTTGCGGGCCGGCGCGTGAGCGGCAGTGCGGTACCCCGGCGAGAGCGGCGGCAGCGCCCCCGTCTCGCCTCCGCCTCGCCCTCGGCTCGCTTCCGCGGCGGCCGACCCCGCGGCGCCCCGGCAGAGTACGCGGTGGATGGCGGCGGGGCGCGACGCGGCCCGG
>VWZE01024837.1:83573-148290 GCA_013396675.1 Eubucco bourcierii
CAGGAGGCTGCGATCCGCCACGGCAGGGGTGGGCCGTGGCTCCCCGGGGAGGAGCGCCGGTCCCGCACCGAGCCAGCCCCGGGGGCTGCAGGAACTAGGGCCTGATCCTGTCCTCCCTCCCCTTCACCCCGCAGCCGCGCACCTGCTGGAGCCCGGGCGGGACTCCCATTCCCGGGCCAGCGTCGATGCTGAGCGGGCCGAGGGTGCTGTCTGCCCCCCCCGCACCATGGACGGCTTCTACGACCAGCAGGTTCCCTTCATGGGTCCCGGGGTAAGTTTGCCGTGAGCCTAGCTCCCTGCTGGAACCCCATCGGCCATGGGGATGTCTCCTCTGCCCTGGGGCACCACCACATCCTTAGAGGCTGCCAGCTTCATGGGCTGCTGTCATCCTTGTCCTTGCAGAAGTCCTGCACAGAGGAGGGCCGAGGCCGGCCAGGATCTGATAGGAAAAGGAAATTTTTGGAGACTGACCTGGCCCACGACTCAGAAGGTAGGCAGGACTGGCCTGGGCAACTGTGGCCCCGCTGCAGCCTTGTGAGGCTGCTCGCTTTCTGTTCGCCTGTTAAGAAATAATGCTGTGCATAATAGCAGTTTTATTTATTCTTCTGTGGAGTACATAAGTCTTTCACTCTGTTCCAGAGCTCTTCCAGGATCTCAGCCAGCTCCAAGAGGCCTGGCTAGCCGAAGGCAAGTCTTCACCTCTACTTTTTGCCATATAAAATCTCCCCATGAGCATTTTTCTTTAGACCTGAAAATACTGTGAAATCACTTTTTGTTGTTGTTATTTTAGCTCAGGTCCCTGATGATGAACAATTTGTCCCAGATTTCCNAAAACCTTGTGCTGGGTTTGGAGCCGCCTCTTTGGGAAAGAGACCACTGTAGGGGCTCGAAGCTGTGAACTTTTGGGAGAAAGCATGTGCAGATTTGGATTCATCACCATGAAACTGGCTTTGTGCCAGGGGAGGTTTAGGTTGGATAGTAGGCAAAATTGCTTTCCTCAGAGTGGTCAGGCGTTGGAACAGGCTGCCAAAGGAGGTGGTGAAATCACCATCCCTAGGCATTTTCAAGAATCGTGTGGACATGGCACTTTGGGACATAGTTTAATGGCTGTGGTGGTAGCTGGTCAAGGGCTGGACTTGATGATCTCAGAGGTCTTTTCCAACCAAAACAATTCTATGATTCTATGTCCTGTCTTTTGTAAATGAGGAAAATCGTAGCCACATGCATAGAAATCTCTCTAACTGATCTCTGGGCTCCTCTGAGGCTTGCTGCTCGTTCGTGGTAATAATGTTAGTTTGCTTATCAATGCTCCTTTTCAAGTGGATGTGAGAGGCTGTGCTGGTTAGCCACAATCTCTGCAGCTTCTGGAGCTTTTTACAGCCCCGGCCCAGCGCAGTTGGCAAGAGCAAACCTGAGTGGTGAAACTTGAGCCACTTCAAGCAGCATTAATCACTGGCAAGCAAGCGTGTTTCAAAGGAGGCCAGTGAAAATGCAGTCCCTCTTGAATTGCATAAGAACAAGAGTTGGTTCTGAGCCGCGGTTATTTGCCAGGATGGGTTAGCGGCGAGGGCAGGGGCTGGCTCATGACGCGTGGTGCTTGCACGGCTGGCGGGCGCTGGCTTTCCTGGCGTTGAAGGCTCAGTTGGAGAGGAGGGGAGGGGTGGGGGGACACAGGATGTTTTGAGTTGTTACCTGGCAAACAGAAGTAGTAGCTTGGTGTCGGTGGCTGAGTTTTGGTGGCTGAGCTAGACAGCTACAGAACTTAAAGGAAATCAAATTTAGCCTGCAGTCGAACAGATTTTTTCATTCCAGTTTTGTCACAGCATGCAGCAAGGGTATCTTCTCCTACAGTAAAGGCGTGCTAATTATTGCTCTTTGATTACTTGTGAGTGGGAAGCTTGCCATTAAACTGTTCCAGACAGCCCAAGTTTCAGAGGCTCTTTTCCCCTTGTTTCCCCCGAGATAAAAGATGAGCCCAGAGTCAAACCCAACTGGCTGCCGACATCCCAGTGCAGCCCTGCAGCTCTTGCTTGGAGCAGTAGAAACTGCAGTGTGCGTGGGAGGGTGGCTCTTGGAGTTGAAGCTGTTTCCAGTGCCTTTTGGCAGTCTCTTGTTTCCTTGTAACCTGAAGAGCTCAGGGAGAAGAGACCAACTTCTCTGGGCAATGCAGGGGAGAGGGAAAAAAAAAAAAAAGGAAGCACATTTGGTTGAGACTGTTAAAATGTTCTCCTGATCTGTTCGGTCTCTGCAGAGCTGGTGTTGAAACGACTTTGTCACTTGAAAGGAGAATCTCCCTGAGTGATTCCCTGCTACAATAACCTTTCCTATGTTTCCCAGGGAGAGAAAGCAAAGGTTCCCCTCACTGTGCAAGGGGCTGTGCCGAATCTGGGGGTGCAGAGGCTGGGATGGAGGAGGACAGTGAGTCTAGCTAGTGCTTCCACACCAGCACCAGAGAGTGTTTAAAGAGAAGAGTCTCTATCTTGCAGCTTCTTGGCCTTACCTTCTCATTTCACTCTAGCTTTGAACATGCTTTCAGTAGCAGGGATATGTTCTTCTCCTGGGCTGGGGGTTGTGTTGGGGTTCATTGCTTCTGGGGGGAAAGTAAATGCTTCTCTAGCATGCGTGGACATGCATTCAGTGTGGCTCCCACAGCTTTGTGCCTTTTCCCTGTGGAAGCTGCTGCTCTTTCTTATCCTGTCTCCTGCTCTGTGGCCCTGGTGTTCTCAGGCCATGCTTCTTTGACACAGCTGCAAAAAGGGACAAACCAAGCTGAGTTTGACCCCACTGCCATGGAGAATGCCCTGGTGTGTGTCATGTTGAGTCTCTGAGATGCTCTGAACTGCAGCATCATTTTAAAGCATGCTAAAAGTCCTCGCTGCATGGCAGCTACCCACAGCCCAGCTGCTGCCCGATGGCTGTTCCTGATTTTTGTAGCTGAAGTCCCTGGCTGACATGGGCTTAAAGCTGGGCTTTGGCAGCAAAGTGCTCTAACAGGCCAGAGGAAATCCTGCGATGGGGATGGAGAAACCTGGGCTCCTGAATAAGGACTGTTTCTCTGGGCGTCCTGGGCCAAGCTGCAGGAGGGTAGATTCAGTGCTTATAACTACTCAGAGATGGAGCAGATTCTCCAGGAAGGCGAGGAAGCTGAGGGTGACTCCTGCAGAGCTCACCGTGCTGGCTGTCACACTGCATCGCTGGCCTGGCATCGGGGCAAGGGTGGATGTGTGATGTTGTGTCTCAGTCAGCTGTTTAAGTAGCTGGGAAGCCATGAGGTTGTACCGAGGAGATCAAGCACTAAGAGAGGCTTTGCTTTTTGCAGGGGCTTGCTTCCAGGGGACTTGTGGCCTCCTGCTCAGGCAGTGCAGGGCTAGAGCCACAGGCAGGGTGTGGAGCAGGATTTCTTGCGCACCAAAGATCAAGCAGGAGGTTTGTTTCTGAGGAAGGGTTGTTAGAACAAAGGAAAGCAGGAGCCTGGCTTCTATTTCTGGCTCCTCTCCTGGTGTGACCTTGGGTATGTCCTGCAAGGGGCAGGCAGGGAGCTCGGCTCCCAGGTGACGGCTTGAGTAAGTGCCAAAGTCCCCAGCTGGTAGCTGGGCTGGAAATGGTGGGTTGACGAAATGGTGGGTCGGTTGCCTTCCCTGTGGCTTGGGCAGTGGGTGCCATCAGCAAAGCCAGTGGCCTCCAGGCTTGGCTTCTTAGAAATTCCATCATGCTGATATTGGGAAGTTCTGCCTCCTACCAAGGGATTCACTGACAATTCAAACAGTTTTAGGAGGTCACCTTTTCCATGGGAGACCTCTCAGCTGAAGGCTGACATTTGGAGCATCTCTAGCTTGGCTAACAGTACAACACTGCAGGGGGTTGGTATGCCTGAGGCCCCCATCTTCCCCTCCTGATTGCACACCCAATGTACCTTTGAGGCACTGGGGAAAGAGGATCACCCTCCCTGGGAACCCTCCTGCCATTTTCCCTGTTTCTTGCCTGGCTGGTGAACACAAAGGACCCTAAACCAGCTCCTTCCTCTCACTAGCCTTAGTGTCCCCCTTGGCTCCTGCCATTGGGTGCCGCAACCTCACTGCTGTCACTATTCCCATACTCCCCGAGAACGCTTATGGTAGCTTGGAAGGATTGGAGTTCAGTGGGATGTTTGCCTCTTGAACTCGTACAACTGTGGGATGCCATGATGGGGTCACCTTGCAGCACCATGGCTGGAGGAAGGTGAACGGTATTTAGCTGCTTGCTGACTTTTTGGCTGGCTAACTGGGAGCTGGGCCATTGTGGCCCTGCTCTGTTTCTGTGAGGAACCCAAGTGCTGCACAGAGTCCAGCCCGGGTCAGCTGCTCCGTTAGGATCTTACAACTCATTTCCCATTCCTTGAATGGCAGCCCTGAGCTCTGAGGAAATTTTTCTTCCTTTTTTTTTTTTTTTTTCCCCCTTTCCAAGCCACATGAATGGAGTGCTCCAAATTGTTTGTGAATGGAGGGTGGTGCCACTCGCAGACTTTCCTATATTTTTTTTTCTCTTCTCAATGAATAACCAACCCCCATTGTAGGGCTGGCTGAAAAACAACCGGCTCCAACAACACGGAGCCTGTTAGGCAGAAACATGCCCGCAACAGGCAGCTGGAGCCCTTCCAAGACCGGCTCCCTTTTCGGTGTCCCAAAGCTCATGGGGCGCCCAGGCTTTGCTGCCGGCCCCCCAGTAAGGTTAGAAATGCTGAGAGTGGCAAAACCTCACGGTGGGGTGGGGTGGTGGAAAGGAGGAGGAGGAGGAGGGGGATAAATCTGGCTCGGGAGCGGGGGGGGGGCCGTGCTGGCTCAGCGCTGGGCTTTGTGTTTCAAATCCTCCTTGGGGGAGTTTTATGCCCTTGGTACCAGCTGTGCCGGGCCTTTGGTGGTGGTGGGGAGGTAGAAAGAGAAGTCAGCAGCTCTTTAAAGATTTTGACAAATTAGAGGAGTGGCTAATTACCTGGCAAGCTGGGAACAGTTGTCCTGCAACTATTTGCTCCTCTGTGCTGTAGCTGGGCTGTGTTTAGACTTTGCATGAGGCTAATACTCCACTTCCGATTCCTCTTGGCTGCTCTGCAGGCACTATTTAGGTACAGAGCTCTGAGACGCTTTCCCTTTCCTAGAGCGCCTGCTTATAGCAATTAATTAGCTTAATCCTGTATCACTTGGTTTAAAATTATATATAGTGAGTGGGCTTAGGGGGGGCTGGGAAGGATTTGAGTTCAGTGGGATGTTTGACACTTGAACTCATACCGTTGTGGGACCCTATATTAGGGTCTCTTTGAAGCACCTTGACTGGAGAAAGGTGGATCCTACCTCTTTGTCTGGCTAACCAAGGGCTGGGCATGCCCCTGCAAGGGCAAGCAGGTTGCTGTGCCCTGCTTACAAACTCTTGGAGCTGCAAACTGTCAGGCTCCCTTGATCTTCACCCCTTAGGGAGGCAGGGGCTGCCAGTGCTGCCTGGCTTCATCTCTGCTAACTGAGGGGCTTGTGGCTTGTCCTCGATAGTGTCTCATCTGCAGCTGTCAATGAGCTGCCTGCAACCCTCTTGCCCCATGCCATTCCTGTCTTGAATCCCAGTGGGGAACAACTTCCCCTCTGTGAGCCATGTCACAAATTCACAGATTGCATAGGGTTGGAAGGGACCTTCAAAGGTCATCTTGGCCAACTGCCCTGCAGTCAGCAGGGCCAACTCCAGCTCGATCAGGCTGCCCAGGGCCACATCAAGTCTGATCTTGAATGTGTCCAGGATTGGGACCTCAACCACATCCCTGGGAAACCTGTTCCAGTATTTTACCACTCTCACTGTGAAGAACTTCCTCTTGATGTCCAACCTAAATCTACCCTGCTCCAGTTTCAATGCATTGCCCCTCATCCTATCTCTACAAGCTCTTCTAAACTTAGTCCTTCCCCAGCCTTCCTGCAAGACACCTTCAGATATTGAAGTGCAGCTCTAAGGTCTCCATGGGGTCTTCTCTCCCCAGTTCTTCCATCCTGTCTTTGTAGGAGAGGTGCTCCAGTGCTGTCCTGGGCTGGTGGGACTATCTCAGCCCTGACAGCTCTGCCCTCCTCAGCTTGGTCAACCAGCATGTCAAGGTCTGCTGGGGTACCATATAGCCGTGATGTGGTTGCCTGATGCTCCTGGGGATGGGGTAGTTCAGCACTTCACTCATGACCAAAGAGCACCCATGGGTGATGTCCCACATCACTTTCTCCTCCGTGTGTGAGTCTGTACCCTGGTCTCATTGCAGTGGTCCTGCATGCCCCACCTCCAGCAAAGATCAAGCGGGAGCTGCACAGCCCTTCCTCGGAGCTGTCATCCTGCAGCCATGAGCAGGCTCTGTGTGCCGGCTATGGGGACAAGTGCCTCTACAACTGCTGGTAGGTAGCGCAAAGGCAGCTACTGCCTGCAGACCCCTCGTGTCATGGTGCAGGGTCTGGTCTGGCTTGTCAGCCGGTGCCCTGTGGGGGTGTCCTACGGCATTGCCGTCAGCCCTCAGCCTCTCTCCCCTCTGCAGTGCCTATGACAGGAAGCCCCCTGCCGGGTTCAAGCCATTAACGCCGCCAGCCACGCCGGTGTCCCCTGCACACCAGGGACCAGCCCTGCCACCACCGGCCCCAGCCGTGCAGGTGGCTACCCATGGGGTGGCCCCAGCCCCACACCCTCTGCAAGAACAGAGGCCACAGACCTTCGCCATGCCGCAGCCGCCTCACCCGCCCATGCACATGCCAAAGATGATGTCTGAAAACCAATACCCTGCAGAGCACAGGTAAGGCTTCTCCTGGCCATGCCAGCACTGGCATCTTGCAGGTAGGCATATGGTCCTCCTGGGTTGCATTCGTGGCTTCAAACCATGGGGAAGGAAGGAGGGTGCTTGTCTCCTTGTTCCCTTGCTGTGGTCATGAGCTGTGGGCTGGGTGTTGCTGCTGGAGGGCCTGTGGAAACCAGCACAGCAAAACTTGCCCTTGCCTTTGCAACCTTGTGCCTCTTCCTCTCCATGGGGACCTGCTTCCAGCAGTCTCTGGGGACCATGGGAAGATCCTTCTCCTCTCCCCTGGAAAAGGCGAGGGTGGCAGAGGCTGGTGCGGCAGTCAATGATGGTGCTGAGTCAGGGCTCCTGCTTCCCTCTCCTCCCACCCGCTGCAGCTCTTCTGCTTGAGCTGAATGCTGCCGGGCTGGGATCTGGGAGCATCCTGGTTCTGTCTCTGAGCACCCCTGACCTGAGGGTCTGTCCTTAACTGCCCTCTGTATCATGCAGAAGTCCTGTTATTTTGGGGGCTGTGGAAGAAGAGATCTTGCTCCCTGCTTCCTCTCCAGGCTGTGTCTTTGTTCCCCATCATTCCTGCACTCCCTGAGGCTTTGCCAGGTTTGCTTGAGCAATCAGATGGTGGCATGGCACGGGTCACAGTCAACCTCCATTTTTACTCGTGGCCTCCTGGATGCCCTTTGCTGTGATGATGGCTGATTTCACCACCAACAGTGTTCCCTTTAAGGCATGGGGGTGGATGTGACAGCCCAGCAAAGGCCATCATGCAGTGGGGCCATGGAAACCCCCAGTGGGTAAGCATCCCTCCCAGGCAAAGATGAGCTTGGCTCTGGGAGACTTTGGAGCTGGGGGGAGCTGGCTGTGACCCCTCGGGCAGCACAGTGCCAGTGCAGGTCTTGGGTTTCACTCAGGAAGGGCAGAGGGACATGGCTCGGAAATGGAGTAATCCCAGCTCGGCAGCTGGGAGGGCTCCAGTTACAAAGCCAAATGGCGCACGGCCGGTGAGAGGAGCCCGGTGCAGAGATCAGAGATGGCCTTTCAAGGTGCCAGAGGATGGAGGGATGCATCAGCACCCCCTCGAGATGGTCCCTCATCCACTACCACCACTAGCAGAGACCATGCTGGGGCCGGAGCTGAAAATAGTGCTCGCTGCCACCGAGTCCAAGGTTTAATTCCAACCGTGCAGTGGATTAGCAGCCAGCTGGAGCTCCAGAGTGGATTTGGCTTTGCGTAAGCGCCCGCCTGGGTGCAACATCCTCATGGGCCACACAGCTCTGTTCTGCCACCCTGGGGGAGACTCTGCTGCATCTCAGAGATTTTGCTGTTCTGGGGTGTTTGTTTTGTTTCCTTTTTCCATTCTTGTCCAGATATCTGTCGTGGTGCAGGGCTACCATTACCTGAGGTGCGTGGTGCTTTGCAGTGGTGGCCCATGTGCTGTCCTGCTCCTTCCATGGGGGATCCTCAGCACTTGGAGGGCGACAGGCTCCCCAGCGCACTGTTGGGTTTCCACCTGTCAAGCCCTTGCAGTGGTAATGCTCTTGAGGAGCCATCCCAGCCTGCTGCAGGGCAATGCCACCCAAAACACCCTGAGAACACCCTGGGCTCAGGGCACCTAACGGTAACCTGGCCTGTGTGGGATGAGAGGTGAGGACATGCTGGCAAGACTGGCACCACTACTCCTGGTTAATGCCATGTCCCTCCTCACCACAGGTTTCAGAGGCAGCTGTCTGAGCCCTGCCATCCCTTCCCGCCGCAGCCTGGGGTCCCAGGGGACAACCGCCCTGTCTACCACCGGCAGCTCTCGGAACCCCTGGGCCCTGCTGCCCTTCGCCCCCCTCAGGGATTCAAGCAGGAGTACCATGACCCACTCTACGAGCATGGTGGCCCTGGCCTGCCTGGCCCCCCAGGCCGGAGCTTCCAACCCACCATGGGCATCAAGCAGGAGCCCCGGGACTACTGCATTGACTCAGGTGGGTGTGAGACAGCTATGGCTCAGTGGTGACAACACAGTGGGCACAGGGCTGGGCTGCAGGCAGGAGATGCTGTGTCACCCTGGGGCTGCCGTGGTGCTGGGCTGCTGCTCCACCCGCAGTGGTAGATGGTCTCTTCTCTTTATTTTCCTCCTTTTCAGATCTTTCTTTTTTTCCCCTCCTCTTTCCAAAGCAAAGAGGACATAGTAGGCATTCAAATGCCACACAGTGTGGCCTGTGCCATGCTGTAGCTGCAGGTTGGGGTCTCTCACAGCCCTGGCCTGGGGCCAGCTGCGATTTCTGGCTGCTGGACCCCACCAGCATCACGGAAAAATCCTCTAATCGCCTTAGGACCTAAAAATACCCCGACCTCGGGTTGGAGGGTGGCACAGCCAAGCAGATGGCAGGGGAGGTGCAACGATGCCTCCCTTCCCTTGGGGCCTGAATAACGTGATGAAAACCTGAGCTGACTTAATCCATGCTCCCAGTGCTCATTCCAGTGCCCCCTCTACTAAAATGTACTCAGTTTCCCCCAAAATTGAGGGTGGAGGCTGGAGGTGGTGCAGCAGCCCAGGGTACACAGAGTGGGAGCGAGGAGATGCCAGAGTTTGGCCACAGGACATGCTTAGGGGTGAAAATTCTGCTAAGCACGCAGTAAGACCCACAGGACACACGTCTTTACTGCCGCCTTCATTTTCCTTGCAGAAGTGCCTAACTGCCAGTCCTCGTACCTGCAGGGGGGTGTCTTCCCCAGCAGCCATGATGGTGAGTATGCCACTGGCTTCCTCCTGCTCAGGGGGCATTCCCGGTGTGTCCCGTCCCATCTCTCCCTCTGTGTGGGCAGACGCCCCTGCCCCCCAGCCAGCAGAACTGCCAGGCACACCGAGAACACCCGCAGCAGCCCGCATGCCGCTAAAAATAGCGGCTGTGTTGTGCAACGGCCGGCCCCTGCGAGTGGCAGCACCGTGTAATCTGGGATCACACACCAGATAGAGCTGCTTAGAAGGGTTTGGTTCCCCCAGCTCCTTGGGGCTGAGGGTAGACAGGGCTGTGTGGTGGTCAGATGGTGTACTGGTGCTGTGCCGCCAAAACAATTGGGAACGGCGCTGCTCCTGGCACAGGGGGTGGAATCTTGATGGTGGGTTTGGCTATGCCAGGAGGTTTTTAAGGGGTCTGGCCAAGTTGGTCGAGGGCTGTGCTCACTGTTAATCTTTTTCCCTGTAGGATTTCCATATGAAAAGGACTCAAGGTTGTATTTTGATGACACGTGTGTGGTACCTGAGAGGCTGGAGGGTAAGAATCCAGCCCTGGAGAAGGGCTGAGGGGTAACTGTGGCTCATGGTGTTAGGACAGGGTCTAGAGCCTATGGCAATTAGCTTTTAAGGCCAAGCTGTGCTGGCACCATGCTCTTGAGAGCTGCTGGGCATCATTGCCCAGGGCCTTGCAGCATTGTCACTGTGCCCTGTCCCTACCACGCACCTCTCCTGCCCGCAGCACTTCTCTCTCTGCCCCTCTGGCCTGACCGTGCACAAGGGATCTCTGCCCAGTGTTGCAATTTGCCCCTGCTCGGTGGTGCTGCCAGGGAGAGCCCAGATAGTTAACCAGCTCTGTCTCCATGTGGGCAGGTAAAGTGAAGCAAGAGCCCACCCTGTACCGTGAGGGTCCTCCCTACCAGCGACGTGGGTCCCTGCAGCTCTGGCAGTTCCTGGTTACCCTCCTGGATGACCCTGCCAATGCCCACTTCATTGCCTGGACTGGCCGGGGCATGGAGTTCAAGCTGATTGAGCCTGAGGAGGTATGAGGGTGAGGGATCCTGCCTCAGCACCTATCGTGTCAGAGCCTAGTCACAGGCTAGGAGTGGTGGTGGGATGAGCCTGGGGGTGTGGGGTGGGGCTAGTTCCTTCCCATGCACTACAGCAGTTCAGACTGGTGGTAGAATTGTTGTTTGAGTTGGAAAAGACTTCTGAGATCATCAAGTCCAACTGTCAGTCCAACACCAGCCACTAAGCCATGTCCCAAAGCCAGTTACAGAATTGTGGAATGCACTTTTTGGAAGGCACCTCAGGAGGTCATCTAGTCCAACCCCACTGCAGTGAACAGGGACATCCCCAACTAGGTCAAGATTTCTCAGAGCTCCATCAAGCCTGACCAAGCTTGAAGTGCCATGTCTACATGTTTCTGCTATTCCTCTAGGGATGGTGACTCTACCACCTTTCCAGGCAGCCTGTTCCAATGCCTGACTGCTCTCAGGAAACACATTTTTTCTGATGTCAAACCTAAACCTCCCCTGGCATGTGTCTTACTCTTCAGGTAGCTTTTGAGAATGAGAGGGCAGTGCCAGCTTCCTGCCCACACTGAGCAGCCATAGAAATTTGCCTTTCATCTCCTCTTCTGTCTCTTGGCTTGGCACATGCTCTGTTTCTGGGGTCACCAATGCTCACCAAGTTTGGTGGCCTTGTCTCACCTCTCTGCTGTGCCTTGGCTGTCCTACTGAGATCCATTGCTCAGCCATGGCTTCCTCCTTCTCAAATTGTTCTGACCCTGGTCCCCAGAGGGGGCTGGGTGCAGCACGGTGCCCTGCTGAGGCTGTACGGCTCTGCAGGAGGGTGGCATAGAGGAGGAAGCTGTTTGGGGAGTAATTGAAAGCAGCTGGAGCAGTGAGCTGCATGCTGTGGATGATTACCCATAATATCTCTTATGCCATGCATGGAAATTGTGTTGTTTTGTGAAGCAGCTCTTTTGGCAGACTCCTCTAATCAAATGTCTTTTGATTTGGCCCTTAGTTTATTGTTGGTGGCAGCCAGCACTCGGAGCTGGAGCATTCACAGGATGATAGGAGTTGGAGGGGACCTCTGGAGATAGAGTCCAACCCTCCTGCTAAAGCAGGTCACACTGGAACATGTCCAGGTGGATTTTTAAAGTTTCCAGAGAAGGAGACTCCACAACCTCTCTGGGCAGCCTGCACCAGGGTTCCAGCACTCTTACAGTAAAGAAGTTCCTCCTTATGTTTATATGGAGGTTCCTGTGTTCAAGTTCTCTGACCATTACCTCTTGTCCTGTCACTGGGGACCACTGAGAAGAGTTTTGGCTCATCTTCCTGACACCCACCCATTTAGGTATTTGTGAGCATTAATGAGAACCCTCCTTCAGCCTCTTTTCCAGGCTAAACAGCCCCAGGTCTCTCAGCCTCTCCTTATATGAGAGATGTTCCAGTCCCCTCAGCATCTTAGTGACTCTTTGCTGGACCTTCTTCAGTAGTTCTTTGTCCATGAACTGAAGAGCCCAGAACTGGACTTAGGGTAGGGTAGGTAGGGTCTCACCAGCACAGAATTGGGAGAGAACCTCCCTCAACCTACTGGCCACATTCCTCTTCATGTGCTCCAAGATGCACTTGGTGCAAGGGCAGATTGCTGGCTTATGGGTTATGAGTACTCCCAGCTCCTTCTCCAAAAGGTCAGCTCCCA
This sequence comes from Eubucco bourcierii, assembly GCA_013396675.1. Lineage (NCBI taxonomy): Eukaryota > Metazoa > Chordata > Aves > Piciformes > Ramphastidae > Eubucco > Eubucco bourcierii. Next base: position 95,783 of record VWZE01024837.1, read on the forward strand.
GCCTGTACTGATGTATTTTGCTGCATTTGTTGCAGCAAGCAAGGGACTATTCCAGGACTCTCGTGATGCTTTTGCCCCTGGCTGCTCCAGCCCCTACCCCACATTTTGGTTGTTACTTCCTTCAAGGGTCCAGGTCCAAGCCCTGGATAGGTCCTTTATGGTTGCCTCCTCTCTGTCCACAGGTAGCACGGCGCTGGGGCATCCAGAAGAACCGGCCAGCCATGAACTATGACAAGCTCAGCCGTTCCCTGCGCTACTACTATGAGAAGGGCATCATGCAGAAGGCAAGTGACACTGCTGCTAATAGGGGTTGGGCAGAGAGGCCATGACTGTCCCCCACTGTCATCCTAGCATCTTGGGACACAGCAGGGTGGGTCCAGTGTCACAGCATCGCAGCAAATCCTCAAGGTTGGAAAAGACCTCTCAGACCATCGAGTCCCATCGTCAACCCTCTATCACTGTGGCTGCTAAACCATGTCCCAAAGTGCCATGTTCTACAGGCTTCTCAAACAACTCCAGGGACAGTGACTGCAGCACCACCCTGGGCAGCCTGTTCCAATGCTTGACCACTCCTGCAGCAAAAATAATTTTACTAACATCCAACTTAAACCTCCCCTAGAACAACCTGAGGCCATTTCCCCTTCTGTTGCCACTTGTGAGTGGAGACCAACCCCCACTTCACTCCAGCCTCCCTTCAGGGAGTTGTAGAGAGCCATGGGGTCTGCCATCAGCCTCCTCTTCTCCAGACTAAACATCTGAGTTCCCTCAGCTGCTTCTCAGAAGGCCTGTTCTCCAGACCCTTCAGTCACGCTGTGCATATTGTTCCTTGAAGGGCAAAATATGATGCACTTCTCATGCACTCCTCCTCCTCCTCCTCCCCCCCCCTCCCAGGTGGCCGGTGAGCGGTACGTCTATAAGTTTGTCTGCGACCCTGATGCCCTCTTCTCCATGGCCTACCCCGACAACCAGCGTCCCTTCCTAAAGACGGAGCCTGACTGCCCGGTGCCTGAGGAGGAGACTGTGCCGCTGACGCACTTCGAGGACAGCCCTGCCTACCTTCTGGAGATGGATCCCTGCGGCAGCCTGCCCTACACCGAGGGCTTTGCCTACTGACTGGGCCGGCGGCAGAGCCACGAGCGCTAGCACATCCACTTTTGGGCAAATATGGTTTTGTAAAGAATATTTTTTTGCTGTTCCTAAGGAGAGAGAGAGAGAGAAAAACCCAACCAACAAAACCCAAACCAACAACCCACACGCGCACACACCACTTGGAGGAACCTACCGTGCCCAGTGTGTTGAATTCCCACCCTTACTGTCCAAGGGCTAGTGCATAGGACTGACTGTGGCTGGCACCTCCCACCCAGCATCGCTCTGGTGTCTTGGGGCGGTGGGAGCAAAAGATGCAGTCACTGACCCAAGCCCCATTCCTCACCAGCACCGGGAGGGTGACGGCTCCGCCAGTGCCCCGGGACTCCGCTGGGCTGGCACAGGGCTGCAACAGCCACCACCCAGCCAGTTGGCATGACAATCTGCTTTGCATCGAGCATGCTCTGCGTAGCTGCCTTGTGTGGTGGAAAGGGCTTTGATTTGCACAGAGGATGTGGGGTGGAGGGACCACCTGGGCCAGCATCCCAGGGCTGATGTGTGCAGTGTACTAACCCCAACCCTGAGGAGCCTTCTGACTTCATCCCACATCACTCCTCCCTGGCCCACCCTTGTGATACAACCTGATGTCATGATTTCTCAGCCCCTCCTGGATGCTCTCCCTGCCCCTCTTACTCCTTCCCAGCTCCAGCTGTGGCTCATAGGTTGCATTTCAGAGGAGCAGACTTTGACACTATCTCCCTCTCTATTTTTCTTTTTTCCCCTCCACTTTTTTTTTTTTGTGTTTTGTTTTGTTGATGTTTTAGGAAGAAAAAAAAATGTTTCTAAACTGATTTTTGTAGATTTTTTGTATTTGAAGGCAAAGCTATTTCTTGCAGCCTGGCTGCTCTTCCCAGAGCCCCCTGAGGATGCCCTCCCTGGCTTTCCTGGTGTCATGCTTGCAGGGGGAGCCACTGGTGCCCACAGCTCCCTGGAATGGCTGCCCAAGTACCTGGTCCACTCCATTTCACTGCTCAAGTCCCCTTTCCTGGGGAAGCCAAGGCTGACCCCCAGTGCTGGCTCAGCTGTGCTACCCCTGTCCCGCTCAGCATGGTCTTGGAGCTGGGCTGTAAGGTTGTGGTGGGCGGGGAACTCCGGGGTTCCTCACCCCCTGCCTGGGTACCCAGCTTCCTCCAGCTCCCCCCTCCCTGCAGTGCCTCCTAACACTCCTCCACCACTCATATATCCACCCCTACCTCCTCCACTGGCTACATGGTTTTTGTTGTAAATGCTGTATAGGATTTTTTTTTTCCCCTCTTCCTTAGTTAGCTTTGGTTGGATTTTTTGTTTGTTTGTTTGGGGTTTTTTTGGCTAATTAGTTCTTTTTTGGGGAAGTATGAAGATTAACTCTGGATAGGCTCAGTTGCTCTCTCCATGGTGGCTGCAGTGGCCTGTACCAATGGGGGAGCATTTGGTTGGGGGAACCCCACCTTGGAGGCAGGGGTTTAACTATTTGCTCAGTGTGGCAGGTTAATCTGAGGACTAATCTGAAATAATCTTTACTCCAGCAGGGCTATGTATCTCCTGCAAAGCTGCATTACATTCTGTACTGTGTACAATAAAGGATCTTGCTTTCTGTTCCTCCTGCCTGGCCCTCTGCTTTGCCCTGTGCTGGGGCATTTTCATAGAATTTTTGAGTTTAGAAGAGACCTTTGAGATTATCAAGTCTGACCACTCACTTAGAACTCACAATTCCACCCCTACTGCTAAGCTGCTACTGCTAAACTGTGTCACTCAGCACCAGATCCATGTGTCTTCTAAATACCTCCAGGCATGGGGACTTCACCACCTCCCTGGGCAGCTTGTTCCAGTGCCTGAGAATGCTTTCTCTGAAGAAATTTTTCCTAACACTCAATCTGAACGTTGCCTGGCAGAATTTTGCCTGGCAGAATGTCTTTTCCTCTTCTCCTATCACTTGTATGTGAGAAGAGACTGATCCCCACCTCACTCCATCCTCCTTTTATGGGGTTGTAGAGGGCAAGGATGTCTCCTCTCAGCCTCTTCTGAAGGACCCCCTATTCCCTCAGCCCCTCCTCAGAAGTCTTGTGTTCAAGGCCCTTCATGGTCTTTGTTGCTCTTCAGCACCTCAATGTTCTTGTAGTGGGAGAGGCCTTGAGTAACCTGTACTAGTGGGAGGTGTCCCTGCCTATGGCAGGGGGTTGGAACTAGATGATCCTTGAGTCCCTTCCAACCTTACCATTCTATGATTCTATGATTCTATGGGAGCCCCAGAACTGAACCCAGTATTTGAGGCCCAGCCTTACCAGTGCCATTGCCTGGGCTTGGAGATACACCCTGGGTTGGATGGCAGCCTCTGAGTGTGCTCATGGGGACTGAAGTGGGCCAGGGCATGGCCTGTTGCTCAGGACACATGCAGCTTTGTGTCCTTTGTAGGAGCTGGAACTAGGTGAGGGTCCAGGTCACATGGCAAGGCTGCCCTCTCCCCAGCCCTGGGGATGTTGCTCTTGTGTCAGTGCTGCTGTGGCTGACATCCAGGTCTATCAAGAGAATCCATTTGAAATGGAGGCAACTTCTCCCTAATGAGACTCAGTCTAGTATTATCTCTTCCCTACAGGCTTCTCATCTAGTGGCTCCAGCTCTCTCTGTCTCCTTGGCTGCTCCCTGCAAACACAAGGCAGGGCTGAGGCTGGTGGGAACTGCTCAGCGTTGGCACCCAGAGAAGGAAGAACCTTCATGAGCTTCTGACATTTGTCCCCCAGCACTTACTGCGTTGCTTTCTAGGCTGCAAAAAAATATTGCCATGGACCAGCAAGGTCTTCAAAAGGCTGAAGGAGGTAGGTGGAGGGCAAGGGCTGCTCCATGTCGGCTTGACTCATTTGAAAGGTCTCTGTTTCCCTGGCAGGCTGGAGAAAAGCTTAAACACCCTAGAACTGCCTGCTCATGGTGGCCTATGTTTCAGCTGGTCAAATCATACTGAGCCAGGGTGTCCACTGGCTCCCAGCCCCATCTCTGTCCAGGGTGGTGGGACAGTGCTGCTGCAGACAGCAACAGCTCTTCTCCTGCAGGCTGTTTCCACAGCTCAGCCAAATGCCATCCATTCTTAGATGTGGCAGGGGAGACAAGGAAGGTCCTTACATGCTGCAGTGCTCATGCTAGCCTGGCTCCTAATGGGTCCTTGATCTGTTCTTATTCCACTGTGCCTGAAGGACTAGGCTGAGCAGAGAAGTGTGGTCATCTCCTAGCCCAGACAGGGCAAAGCATTGTCCCAGAACACCCAGCAAAACCAATTCACTGAGCATGAAGCCTTCCAGGAGTTGCTACTAGCTGCTTAGCCCTGGCAGACATCTCCTTGCACTTCCTAGCAAGGTCCACAGCAGTGACCCTTGGTGTTGTGGCAAGCAAACCTCTAACTGACAGGTAAGGTCCCTCATGAACGCAACCTGTGGCCATCTAGCCACAGGGAGTTACTCGGGTGGGAAGAAGCTGCAGCGTGAATGCAGTAGTAAGTGTGTTGGGGCTGGGGGCTGCAGCTGGACCACTGGGCACCCACAGGCAACAGCACTGCCTGCACCCTGCAAGGGTGGTACAGAGAACCTTCCCAGACTGGGCACACACCTATCGCTCCTGCCAGCCCTGGCTCATTCTTTATTTTTCACAAAGCCTTGTCCTCTGTCCAAGGCTGCAAAAATGAAGTTAAGCAGGAGGGGATGTGAAAAACCTTACTGACAATCTGAGCTCCAGACAGTAATCCCATCTTGATGGTGATTTCAGCAGATTGGGTCCTGGTGCTCAGGACAGAGCGAGGGGGAATCAGGGCCACCGGCAGCACTGCCGGCAGGCAGATGGCCTGGGGCAGCAGGACCTCAACTCAGTGGACAGGAGGTGTGTGGGACCAGTTATGGAGGGCGAGGATGAGCAGATAAGGCAAAATCTTCTAAGTCAAAGCCCTCCCCGAGCAGCTTGTGATGTCCCAGCCCAACCAGCCTTGCAAATCCTGCTGCAGGCTGGACTCAGGGGCACAAATAGCATCTCATGCACTGCTCTTGCCAAAGTATGAGGACGGGAAAGGGGACATTTTTTTATTCCTGCCTGTGGGACAATAAAGGTCAGGTCTCAAAGAATTTGATACTACACTGGCTTTTAAGTACTCAAAGCATCAAGAAGGGAGGGGCAGCTGAGGGAACAGGGGTTGATTAGTCTGGAGAAGAGGATACTGAGAGGACACCTCATTGCTCTCTACAACACCCTGAAAAGAGGTCAGAGTCAGGTGGGGGTTGGTCTCCTATGGCAAGTGAAAAGTGATAGGACAGGAATAAATGGCCTCAGGTTGTTCCAGGGGAGGTTTAGGTTGAATACCAGTAAAACTATATTTTGCTGCAAGCATGGTCAGACATTGAAACAGGCTGCTCAAGGAGGTGCTGGAGTCACTGTCCCTGGAGGACAAAGTGTCATGTGTGGACGTGGCACTTTGGGAAATGGTTTAGAGCCTGGAGAAGAGAAGGCTTTGAGGAGACCTTATAGTAGCCTTCCAGGATCTGAAGGGTCTACAGGAAGGCTTGGGAGGGACTATTTACAAGGTCTTACAATGACAGGACAAGGGGCAATGGGTTTAAACTGGCAGAGGGGAGATTTAAACTGGATGTTAGGAGGAAGTTCTTTACAGTGAGGGTGGTGAGGCACTGGAACAGGTTGCCCAGGGAGGTTGTGGCTGCTCCCTCCCTGGAGGTGTTCAAGGCCAGGTTGGATGAGGCCTTGAGTAACCTGTACTAGTGGGAGGTGTCCCTGCCTATGACAGGGGATTGGAACTAGATGATCCTTGAGGTCCCTTCCAACCTTACCATTCTATGATTCTATTAGAGACTATCGTGGTGTTGGGTTGGCATTTGGACTCAATGGTCTTAGAGGTCTTTTCCAACCAAAACAATTCTATGATACTTCATTCTTACAACCTGCACTTAGCTCTTTCCTCCCTGGAACAAGAGCAGAGCCTTACCAGAGTCCAAAAGCCATAAAAATGAGAGGCATGTGTTAAAAATGGTTTGGAAAAGAGGAGTCCATAAATGGGAGAAGATAATTACAGCCCTCTACACATCCATAATTCACAACCTGTGTTTCTGCTTACCCTGCCTCAGAAGGCTGTAGCTGGACTGGAAAAACCTTTGAAAAGCAATTGAAATCACCAGAGGTCTGAAGCAGCACTTACTCAGCAGTATAAATAGTCTATCACTTCTGTCTGTGGCAGGACTTATGGCTCAGAGACTTCATATTTAATAGCTCATGATGGAGCTTTCTATCCCTTACTGGAAGACCATTTGTGGGAAGAGCTACTGCCCATGCAGCTTGTTCTTACAGTATCTGGCAGGACCAGCAAGCTCAGCATGGCTGCTAAGACCAGAGATGCTGCATGATCAGCAGGAGCTTGCTATGAGGAGATACAGCTCCCATCTGGCCCATGTTCCTTTGGCCCTCCTGATGGTTTCATGCCTGGGCTTTGCAGCTTGTCTGAATGGCTGCTGACTGCCCTGGCAGAGGAGGTCAGTCACATCCCACCAACTCCTCTCTTCCTTAGCTCTTCAAACACTGGATTGTTGTTTTCACTAGATGGCTTCATTTGAGCTTTAAATACCTGGAGCAACGAAAGTGGTTGCATCTGTGAGGCCAACTTCAATATGGATGAGCTCCAGCAAAGGAGAAAGAGAAATCTGGACTGGCAAATAATTAAAAGGTGAGGACCACCCACCCACCAGGCACTGTGCTATCACCCAGAGGTGCGCAGGTCATGCAGCTCCCTTCACATCAGTCTGGCACCACCTCGTGGGCATTCATCTTCTGCTCCTGGCCACCATGGTGGGGTTTGGCCCTGTAGCATGACACGGTAGCACAGCTAGAAAGACCTTTAGTATCAAAAATGCCATTGTCTTTATTCTTCCAAGCTGCAGCACTCACATAGCAAAAAGGACTTCACAGCCTTTGTCCTGGGGCTTTATTCTGCTTTAGGCTACAGGCGGTCTGGCTTTCATGGGAGATCATAGAAGCACAGAGTTGCTTTGGTTGGAGAAGATCTCTAAGATCATTGAGTCCAACTGTAAGCCCAACACCACCATGGTGATTAAACCATGCTCCCAAGTGCCAGTTCCACACATTTTTTGGAACACCTCCAGGGATGGTGACTCCAACACCTCCCTGGGCAGCCTGTTCCAATGCCTGAGCACTGTTGCAGCAAAGAAGTTTTTCCTAATATCCAACTTAACCTTCCCCGACACAATTTCAGGCCATTTCCTTGTATTCTGATACTAGGGAAAAGAGACTGAATCCCACCTCACTCCAGCCTCCTTTAAGGGAGTTGTAGATGTGGGTCTTCATTACTGACTCCACCTCTCCCACTTCTGAGCAGCTTGTAGGTGAAACCATCAGTGAAACCACCACCTCCCGTGCTCCTGTTGAAAAGAAAGGCTACACAACTACCTCAGGGTGTCCAGATCCCCCAGTGCTGAGCTCCCAGTCGCTCCCACGGCAATCACACTGTCATAAGACACTAAGTGGCTTTTGAAGCCATTAGCCAACTGCTACATTAGATGCTCACTGTGCCACAGGGGAGGCGTTTTGGAGAGGCAGTATCATCCAGCAGCTTCCTAGAGCCTTGGGTGGAGAGGAGGAGCGCACCTGCCTTATTGCAGCAGAAGCAAGGTGGGGTGAAAGGATGGGTGAAAGGGATGCTGGAGGGGTGGGTGCTCACCTGGCTTGGGGCACAGCCTCTGACCACCATGGGGGAGGCCTGCAGCATGGACAAGCGAGGGACCATCAGCAGGCTTTGTTTCAGCTGGGAGTGAAGTCAGGGTGAGGAGTCAGAGGAAGGATCTGGGAGCTTGTTTGCTGTACAAATAACAGCTAAGCATCTGATTTGGGAGGCTTTTTACCTTAACTAAACTTTTTAACTTAACTAAACCATGCTGGAGAGAACAGACAGCAACTGAGGTCAGAACTATTACCCCTGCAGGTCCCAGCTGAGCTAATCATCCATCTTCTTGCCAGAAACTTCTGCTAGGAGTCATGAACAAATTCAGTGAGAAAAGTGCTTGCAGTGATAGGATGAGGGGCTTGGAGCTGGAAGCAGAGAGATTTAGACTGGAGATTAGGTAGAAGTTCTTTACTGTGAGGGTGGTAAGACATTGGAACAGGTTACCCAGGAAGGCCATGGTTGCCCCCATCCTGGAGGTGTTCAAGGCCAAGTTGGATGAAGCCTTGCACAACCTGGTCTAGCAGAAGGTGTCCCTGCCCACGTCACAGGGATCGGCACTGACGCTAGATGATCTTCCAATCCAAGACATTCTATAAATGCGTTTCTATGATTTTTATGAAAAGGTCTTCAAATGGCACAGCCAGGCCAACCCTGATACCAGCCTGGGATGCATCCCTGGGCCTGGAACCCTCCAAAGGCTCTGATGCCCGCTGCCAGCCCCATGCATTCTTCTGCAAGGCTGCAGGAGCATGTGCAGAGGGTGGCCTGCACTCAAGCTTGACGAATCGGGTTCGAAAAATCCTCTTGGCTTCCTGTCCATCTCAGACCCAGGAGAGGGCAGCAGCAGCCCAGGTTGCAGCTTCAGCCACCCCTCCTGAAGCTCCTCTTTCTACATCCAAGCCGCTCAGAGAAGGCTGAGACCGAAAAGCAGGAGGGAGTAAGCAAAAAGCAAGAACCCAGCGAGCAGTTTAGTGGTACTCCCTTGGACCTCAGAACTGTTTGGTTTCAAGGCGGAAGTGGAAAGAAAAATTATTAAACAAAGCGAAACAAACCAAGCAAGCAAACAAACAAACAAAACCCCAACCCAAAACACAACACCAAACCCCAGGAGTGCCAGGGCCTTCCATGGCAGTTTTCCATTCTTTCAGTATTGCTGATCACCCTACAAGAGCTTTTCACTGCACCAGAAAAGGCAATGATGCTGAGGATGCTCCAAGTAGAGGCTGAAGGTAAGCACAGGCAAGAATATGCAGTCTGAGAACCTTGTGCTGTTGCAGAGATGTTAAATGCCCATGAGATCCTGCTCTGGTGCTCTTGTGCTTCAACCAGAGCACTTCAGGATAACAAAATGTTGATTACCACAGCTTCACAGTCATGCCAGCTGCCTCTCCTCTGCAGAGCTTGCTGCCCCTGAAAGGGAAGGTAGGAAACAGGGGGACTTTCTACTTCTTCACCTTTGTGCCCAAACATGGGCAATGAAGCTGGTGAAGAGAAGGGATCTTGTGAGGAGTGGCTGAGGGAACTGGGATTGCTTAGTCTGGTGAAGAGAAGGGATCTTGTGAGGAGTGGCTGAGGGAACTGGGATTGCTTCGTCTGGAGAAGAGGAGGTTGAAGAGAGATCTTATTGGTCTCTACAATTCCCTGAAAGGAGGCTGGAGTCAGGTGAGGTCACAGTTGGGCTCCTATCCCAGGTATCTGGTAATAGAATGAGAGGGAATGGACTGAAATTGTGCCAGGGGAAGGTTAATTCAAATATTAGGAAAAAAATGCTGCAAGGGTGGTCAGGCATTAGAACAGGCTGCCCAGGGAGGGGATGAAGTCACCATCCCTGGAGGGGTTAAAAAAAATGTGTAGACAAGGCACTTGGGAACATGGTTTAGTGGGTATGTGGTGTTGGGTTGATGGTTAGACTTGATGATCTTAGAGGTCTTTTCCAATTGAAATGATTCTACGAGGTCTTTCCAAGCCTGGCCTGTAGAATTGAACACTGTGGAACTCGTACTGTGTGTTTTCCCTCAAGGCATCAGCTTTTTGGGTCAGCATCTCCACGTACATCTGTGGACCTGCCTTTCAGCCCAGCCAGATGGGAAGCATCCTCCTGGTTTTACTGAATGAGATCACCAGGGTGAGTCATGCAGCAGGTAAATGGGAAGAGGATATTCTTACAGTCACATTGAAATTCTGGCCACCACTTTGGCACCGTGTTGTTACAGAACCAACCTGGCACTTTCATTTCTGCTTGTCTTGGTCTTCCTTATGACACATGGGTGGCAGCATATTAATGTCCTGGGCTGCAGCTCGAGGCTGAGCTTGCAGTCATGTGGGCTCCATCCTTGGTTGGGCTCAATTGATTCTTTTGATTTGATTTTTTTTTTTTTTTTAATGTTTTCCTGAGCTCACACCCTCTGAAATCACAGCAAAGTACAAAATTGTTGCTTACCAAAGCTGTTCTTCTGAAATGAGTCATTAAAGAAGGAGCTTTGTCACTCTGCCAGACACAGCCTGGTTGCATCTCTAAATGTAACTACCAGAGACCAGCTTGCTGCTTCATTTGAGCTTCAAATTGCTTGCACCCAGGATGTTACTCAGCCTTCAGCCAGAGCCTGGACAGAGGAACTTCTGAAATATTCTGACCTCTTCTGATAACCAACCCTTCCCACTCCATTTTTGGGTGAAGGTTCTCCATGTCTGTAAACTGGACATGCAAGAGCTCCTGGAATGGCTTGCCCAGGAAGGAGGTGCTGTCACCATCTCTGGAGGTCAAGAAATGTGTGGACATAGTATTTTGGGACAAGGTCTAATGGCCACAGTAGTGTTAGATTGAAGGTTGGATTTGATGATTTAGAGATGTCTTCCAGCACAAACTATTCTATGATTCTATGTTTGTGTGCACAACCAAAAGCTCCTGCGCATCTTTATGGCTCAAAGCGTTATGGGTGTCCATCAGGGGATCTGCTAAGGAGAGCCTCATGTCCCACTGTGTGTGCTGGGAAAGCCTTTGTGAGATACTGAACTTGAAGTTTTGGGGAAAGTTCCTCAATGCTTGTAGGTGTGGTAACGATTTGGTGATGTTGTGCTTTGTACCAGGCTAGTGGTTTGCTTGGGGAGCTGTCACTGTGTCCATCCTTCCTGCAGAACCACTTCCTTTCAATCTGGTGGCCAAGGTGATCAAGGTGATCATAATTTGAAGCCTGGAGCATTACATGATATTAAGGGATAGAACAAGAGGAAATGTTGCACCAGAGGAGGTTTAAGTTGGATATTAGGAAAAAAATATCTCCTACGAGAGTGATCAGGCATTGGAACAGGTTTTCCAGGGAGGTGGTGGAGTCACCATCCCTGGAGGTGGTCAATATGGACATATGGACATGGCACTATAGGACATGATTTAATGGGTATGGTGGTGTTGGGTCAGTGTTTGGACTCAATCTTGAAGGTCTTTTCCAACCAAAGCAATTTGATGATTCTATAATTCTATGAAAAAATAGTGTAGGCCAAGCAACAGAGGTGTTGGAAAGGAGCTGAGAAGTGGAACTGTGTGGGCACCACACATATCTCACAGCAGCCCCAAAGCTGTCAGAATGACATCGCCACCAAGAATGGTGCCACTTGGACTTAGTGCAAAAACCGGGAGGCAGATGTCAGAGCAGAGCCTTGGCTGTGCCTTGAGCAGATAGAGCCAGTGACAGCTTTGAGAGGTCGGTGGCTCCAGCTGGGACTCGGTGTGCACTCCACTGTGGCTGAGGCAAAGGCAGATGAGCTGCCCCACGTTTGGGCTGTGCTGCTGGTTGTGACAGAGCTATCAACAGGAGCAGGATATTTTTAGCCTGGTTTCTAAAGGAAACAAAGCTACAGCATCCATCTGTCAGCTTCCCTGCGACTTTGAACAGTGGCTGCTTTTAAAGATCCTTCTCTTTTCCTGGGGAGATACAGCTCCAAACCAGCAAATACCTGCACACCTTAAGGACACAGGAGACTGGGAAGAGATAGAAACCTCATCCCTTCCAATGTCACGGAGATGTTGCCACTTGACTGCCCAGCACTGCTACCTTTAAATACCCCATGCACTGAAGAAGCCTTATGGAAGAAGGCCAATGCTCTCCTGGGGTGTATTGAGAAGAGTGTGACCACTAGGTTGAGGGAGGTTCTCTGCCCTTTCTACTCTGCCCTGATGAGGCTGCATCCAGAGGATTGTGTCCAGCATTGGGCTTCCAGTTCCAGAGCAACAGGGAACTACCGGAGAGAGTTCAAAGGAGGCTATGAAGATGCTGAGGGGACTGGAGCATGTCTGTGAGGAGGAGAAGCTGAACGACCTGCAAAAGAGCAGATACAGAGGGGATCTTCTCAATGCTAAAGGGTGGAGATCAAGAGGATCAGGAGGACCAGGAGGTCCAGCTGCTTTGTGGGCAGGAGATCCAGACTTCTCTGGGTCAAGTACTGCTCTCTTCCCTTGGAGTTCCAGCTGTTTCCAGGCCTTTCCTCCTCTGCTCTTCGAACGAGTCCTTCCACTTAATAAACAATTTCTCAAGGTTATTGTAATTTTTAAATTTTTTTTTTTTATTAAGTTGTCTCTGGAAGAATGAAAACAGCAAAGTTCCTTTCAGAGTGCTTCCTGTAGTACATCTGGAAGCTGCACAAGTCCAAGAAGAAGCTCTGACTCCTGGTCTAATCTTGCAGCTAGAGGAATGCAGTCACACTCTTATGGGCATGTGGTTATTTTTGGTTTATTGTTTGCTATTTATTTTTTATGTTTTGTTTAGCTCTTTACTGGGATTTGACTCTGGCCTTTGGAGGCAATCACAGTCGCTACAGAATGACTCTGACAGAGCTTAGACAAAAACAATCCCAGAATTTCAGAGATTCTCAAACTTTTGTTGCAATTTCCCATAGCTGATTAGCAGGATTATCTTGTGCTTCCCTTCTGCTCACTCCTCTCAGGCAGAGATCCCTAGGCCTCTGAAAGCTTTGGCAGCTGAGTGACTTCCTAGGGCATTCACATGTTGCTCCTGGCCCTAGTTCCACTGGTGGTGGCTGGTCCAGGCTGGCAGCTCTGATCTTGCTGCCAGCTCTGATCTGCGCTGACCGTCCCTGCTGCTTCTTATGCAACAGCAGCTCAGGGTGACACTGCAAAGCCAGTTTTGGGCCACTGCAGATAATTCTTTGCCTCAGATGATCATAGGATCAGTAAGACTGGAAAAGACCTTTAAGATCACCAAGTCCAACTGTAACACAACTACCATGACCAATAAAATACATCCTGAAGAACCACATCTACAGTTTCCTGTACACCTTCAGGGATGGTGGTGCCACTACCTTCACGGGCAGCCTGTTTCAGTTCCTGACCACTCTTGCAGGAAAGACATGTGCATGCCTGAAGAAATGTCTGGCAAAGAAGGGGTGGCAGAACCAGCCTGAATAGATCAGCAGTTCCTTGAGGCTCAGATCTCTTCTGAACTTGAACTGAGGGTCCTAAATTCCCTTTGCATCACCTGGGTTGAGGAATGGTCTAACCTGCCCGGGACCAAAGACAACCAAGTAAGTTATGTCTTTGAATTACAAGAATTTGGTTCTTTGCATCGATGAAACTGTGCTGGTTGTAGCGTGTTGATGAACTAAACTGCTGTGGAGAAGGTTTCTCTAGGGTTGCACTGTTGGGTGGGGGCACAGCTGGAAGGTAAATGGATATGGCTGTGATGGCTGAGCAGTAGTAGAGAGAAGTAGGGAGAAAAGCAGAGAGGAGCATTATCAATCATATCATGGAATCATAGAATGGCTTGAGTTGGAAGGGACCTTAAAGATCATTTAGTTCCAATTCCTCTGCTGTGAGCAGGGACACCTTCCACTAGACCAGGTTGCTCAAGGTCTCATCCAGCCTGGTCTTAGAACACTTCCAGGCATGAGGTGTCCACCACTTCTCTGGGAAACCCATTCCAATGTCTCACCACCCTCATAGTAAGGAACTTCTTAATGTCTAGTCTAAAGCAGACATGAGTCTGTTCTTGTATTTGCTTTGCTTTCTGGAGCTGTGGGGTGGCTGGGAAAGTGAGGCAGCTGCCATCTGAAGGGCACAAGCCCCAGATTGAATGGAGTGTTGGAATTTGCACAGATAGTGTCAAGGTGGTAATATATTCCCTGGCTTCAGCTGTGTTCGTGAAGGCCCATAAGTGTTTGAATCTGCAAAAGTGGCACCCTGAGCCTGGAAAGGCAGCTCAAGCTCTTCTTCCTTCTGGTGCATGTTTGGTTTTGCTGTTTTGTTTTGTTTTTCAAGAGCAGTGATGGTTCCTCCACTCTTTAATGGGTTTGTTTGTAGAATTTTATAGGGGAGACATCAGCAGGGAGCCAGGGCTCATAACCACAAATGTTTGGAAAGAAAATGGAGCCTCTTGCTGTGGGTGAGTCTGCTCAGCATCATTGCTGCTGCCCAGGAGACACCACCAGACATCTGCCTGTGGGCTTTAGGGCTGTCTCACAGCAACTGGAGCTGCACAGGTGAGGATGATGTTTAGGTTCCCAGGCTGCATTTTAAGGCAAGTAATGTATTTTAGGGAGGGTGAACTGTGACTAAAGGAGGAGAGGGAGATGTTGGGGTTTGGTTTTTTCCAAACACTCTAAGTTCTCCTTAGGCACCACAGCCCTCCAGCTACCAGCATCATGCACAGCACTGCCCTGCAGCCACGCTGAGACACAAGCTGAAGACCACTCACAACTGGGAGAGACTGAGGAAAAGTCTGCAAGCTCCTTCTGTTTTCCAACAGACCTCGAGACAAACTATCCTGTTTTTCACTCCTTCAAAGCCTGAGGACATCCCTGTCCTAGGAGAGGTTGCTGCAGTAAACTGGAGACACTTTGCTAAATCTTCCAAATGAAAGACAGAAGAATTCAATCTCACTTTTAATATAACCCTCAACCCCATCTTGAAGGGAGGGTCAGCACTGCCTCCAGCCTGGCTGGTGCCTCCATGCTGAATCACTCTGATCCTAAAAGTAAATAAGGCTCTTTGAGAAAGGGCAAATGTTTTCTCAGCTGCTCTTCTTCCCCTCAAAGGAGGGGCTGATTGAAATTTTTATGTCTGCAGACATAAATATATGCAGTCAACAAATGCTTCTTGCTAAGAAGCTATCTTCACAAGACAACCGAGTTTTGGAAAGTACATTGTGAATCCCCAAGATGCTCCTGAAGCACTGTGCATTTTATGAACTCCTAAAGGAGCTGATGTAAATCACTGCAGATTAATCTTAGCATGTTGTCAGTTCTGGCTCCTGGTGTCTTCAAGGCTTTTTTTCCTGCTCAGCCCTGGTGCCCTGGGCAGCAAACAGTCCAGAAATATAAATAGCCCTTTGCCATGAGCAATGATCTGAAGGTCCAAGGCCCTGAGGTAGGTGCCAAGTTGCCTTCTCACCACTGCAGCTGCTTGGGGAGCTGCTGCCCTTCCCCATCCCCTGGATGGTTGGATACTTCTCCTCCAGTTCCAGTTCTGAAACCAGAGCTGAAGCCTAAAAGCAATAGGGCAACCTATCTACCAGCTCTTCTGGCAGCCTAAGGGCAGACTTGCAGCCTGTGCTATGCTCAGGTCTGAACATATGAGCTCCAGCTCAGATCTCCTCCTCTTTGGAAAGTTAGAAACTAGGCACAAGCATCCACTCACACATATCCAACATTTCTCAAGCCAAGAGGGCAAATTCATGTCACCATGAGTCCTCATGTGGCACAGACACGTTTGCAGCCTGGCCCCATGTTGGGGTGGAGATGATGCTGCCTATGGAGCCCTTGAGCCCTGCACAACCTCAGGCTCAAGCCCTCTCTTGCCAGAGGCTCTTACCACAGTGCCTGACCCCAGCACACCTTGGAAGCTTGCAGAGAGCCTGGCTGTTTTTGAAGGCTGCCTTGAACACATCACCCACTACAGAGCATCTGCCTAAGACAGAATCATGGAATGCCAGATTGGAAGACCTTCTACCAGCCCTGAGCCAGTCCTTTTGGAGGCCAGGCTGTCCCATCCAGTTTGGATACTGGCCCACATCTGCTGCAACAATGTTACCATGGCCTTTACCTCCCCTTACATGGCCAGCACAGCACCAGACTTAGCTGTTCCATGGCAGCTCATAGCAGCAGAATTAATGTGCTTACCACAGAGACATCCCACTCAGCTTTCTCACCCCATCCATCCTCACCCCTGCAGAAGACATCAAGGCTGTGAATGCGACATCAGATTAACACAGGGCATTCTGCTGGCTCTTCTAAAAAAAAAATTAAACTGCTTAAATTTAAGAAAAATTGCTCTGCAGTTTTTCCAGTCTTGCTGTTGATGTGCTGCAGGGCCCAGGAAGGGTGTCTCATAATTTAGATCTAGATAGTTACACACCCCAGGAAGGTTTCTTACTTGTGAAAATATACAGCCTTGGCTCAGTTTGTGAACCTGCTGCTCTCCCTCAGAGACAAAATGTTATACTGAATGTGTTAAGTATTTTTAGTAGTGTTCTTGTTCTCAAGATAAGCCATAAAATCCAAGGGCAGAGATGCTCATAGAATCATAGAATGGATTGGGTTGGTCCAATCCCCCTGCCATGGGTAGGGACATGGGACACCTGCCACAAGCCCAGGTTGCTCAAGGCCTCATCTAACCTGGCTGAACAACTTCAGGGAGGGAGCATCCACAGCCTCCCTGGGCAACCTGTTCCAGTGTCTCACTACCCTTGCTGTAAAGATTTTCTTCCTAATTTCCATCCGAAGTCTCCCATCTTCCAGCTCAAATCCCAGTGCTCCTCATCCTATCACTACAAGCCCTTGTAGACAACAAAAATTCAAAGCCTCTTTCCCCAGCTTCAAGAGAGCTCACATCAGCCATAAATTCCAGACTCACAGCATGCATGAGCCCAGTGAGAAGCAACAGGAAATGACAGCAAGTACCCAAACTACTGCAGCATCTTTTCAGTAGGCAGGAGAGGCTCTGAACACAACACAACAGTTTGGGGGTTGTTTGTTTCATTTCAAGTGCCAGTTAAGCTTTGTCCTTCTTCATGCTATATAAAAGGGCCTCTCACTACAAAAAGGAATTGAGGTGCTGGAGTGTGTCCAGAGAAGGGCAATGAAACTGGGGAAGGGTCTGGAGAACAGGTCTGGTGATGGCAAGTGGAAGGAACTGAGCTTGTTTAGTCTGGAGAGATCTCTTCCTCTTTTCCAAACCAGTTCTATGATTCTGCAATTCTAAGCACATGTTGTCAGCCCTCATAAAAAAGGAAAGGAGACAGGCAGTGAGGCCACCACTGCAGGTACAGTGCTGTGCAGGAGAGCACTCAACTCTGCCTAGCACCAGATGTTTTGGAAAGGGTTCCCTTTTCTGGGAGAGTAAACAACCTGCAGGGCTGAATGGCCTTGGAGGTCAGACACCTTTTCCCAGGAGCTCTGGGCAGCCAAGCTTCAGGTATCAAGAAGGAAAGCCTGACAACATGGGCAATGGGTTTGCCAGCAGAAGATTGCCAGGCTTAGAAAGGGCAGGCTGGGCATCTCTTGGCTGAGGAACTAAGAACAGAGTTATGTTCTAGCAGCTTACTGGGGATTTAAGTTTTTCTTTTGAGGTGCCAAGAAAATCAAAATAAAAGGCTAATCTGGAGGGCTTTTTAATTCCCTTCTTAGATTACCAGAAAATCCAGGCTCAATTCTGGTGGGAAACGAACAAACTGTCCCTCTAGCAGCCACTGCACAGCCCCTGACTCCTGCCTCCTGCTTAGAAGGAAAAATGTCACATTTTGATGCTGAGAGAACTCCAAGTTTGGCTTTGGTGTGGCTCTACATAACCTGGACAGTGTTCCAGATCATTGAATGGATCTGAATTGCAGGGACCAGCTTTGGGAACTCCATCTCCTGCCTAACTAAAGTCAGGCAATATATTTAGAATCATAGAACTGCTTTGGTTGAAAAAGACCTCTAAGATCATCAAGTCCAACTGTCAACCCAACACCACCATAACCATTAAAACACATCCTGAAGTACCATTTCCACACATTTCTGGTGACTCCACCACCTTCCTGGGCAGCCTGTTCCAACGCTTGACCACTCCTGCTGCAAAGTTTTCAAAATATCCAACCTAAACATCCCCTGGCACAGTTTCAGGTAATTTCCTCTTGTCTTATCACCTGATAGCAGGGAGGAGAGACCTTTTTGCTGCCAGACAGTGCAGTAATGCAGGACTTGATCCTGCCAAGCAGCCAGTCCTCTCAGCTCACATCAGATTGGTGATGATGAAAATTGTTGGTACTGACCATAGCTCTCCAAAGCCCAAACCTGTTGCACTTCTGTTGGCTGAAATATACTCAAGAGCAATGTCAGTCTGGGTCATGTTCCAGCAGGGGATGTTCTGGAGGTAGAACCTCTAGAACAGGTCTAGCTTAAACTTGGAACTCAACAAAATTACAAGCACACATCATGAGACAGGATCAGAAAGGGAAAAGTTCACCAACAGGGGGTTGATTTTTTTCTGAGCTTAGCTTCACAATTTCATGTTTGACATAAGGAGGGAGCTGCAGCACCTCTGCCCTGAAGACAAGCTGAGGAAGCTGCAGTTGTTCAGCCTGGAGAAGAGAAGGCTCTGGGGAGACCTTAAAGCAGTCTTCCAGTACCTGAAGGGGGTGTACAAAAAGGCTGCAAAGGGACTGTTTCCAAAGGTCTGTAGGTATAGGACAAGGAGTGATGATTTGAAATTAGAGGAGATTTAGACTGTTAGGAACAAGTTCTTTACCATGAGGGTGGTGGAACACTGCAATACATTGTCCAGGGAGGTATTTGAGGCCCCAATCCTGGAGATATTCAAGGTCAGGTTTGATAAGGCTCTGAGCAACCTGATCTAGTGGAGGATGTCCCTGCTTACTGCAGGAAGGTTGGACTAGATGACCTTTGGAGGTCCCTTCCAACCCAAATCATCCTCTGATGCCCTGATTCTATGTCAAGTCTTCCTGCACTGATGGAGAAGCCAAGTTTTAGTGCTGCCTGATGGTTTATGGGCATAGAAAAGAGACAAAGTTTCCTCTGAATCCTAGCTCTGAAATGCACTTGTAAGGAAGCTGGAAATTCCCTTCTCAACACTTTTTAGGTTTTGTTTTTCTGTGAGAGTGGAAGCTGTTAGGTTTTTCTTCATCTGACCTTGCCTGGAATGGGGTGCATGTCATCTGACTGACCCAGGAGCACTCTATTTCCCACATACTCTGCTTGAACATGCAATGCACTTCCAGGTCCTGGGTGATGGTGTAAAGTTCAACCCAGGATTGCTCTGTTTAGCTCTGCTAGGGGCTCATAATCCCAGTGGGTCCAAATGTTTAGAGCTAAAGTGGTTACAGGCTTTTCTGAGGGAGTATTTAAGCTCCATCTGTCAAAACCACTTGCTTAAATGAAATTTATAGACTCTGACAGCAGTACATTAAATTGCTGTTTTCTTGTCTTTAATTTAGTTGCAGGCATTGTTTTTGTGTTGCCCTAAGAGAATAATTAGTCTGTGGCAAATTCAGGCCTGTAAAATTACAAATACTAGACTTTTAAAAACACCAAAAAACAGAGTTAAACAAAAAAAAGGAAGGAAACGTTGATGAGAAGCCTCTTGGCAAAGCTGTTGGAATGCCTTAGGGTCCTGATCTTTTCAGCAAGGCATCTAAGGGACTTGAAACATGCTCCACGTTCATTTTAATGGTGCACAACAAAACCCCAAAACACCACAAAATCCACCTAAACAACACTTGCACATTAAAATGAGAATAAAATGATAACAACAAAAAAACAGTCAGAGTTCTTTCTCAGCATCCAAACAACAACTCTGAGGAATGTTTGGTATTGCAATTTTCCAGGAAGCCTCAATGTCACTCCCTGACGCTCTCGTTCCGTACTTCAGTGCATAATACAGATGCAAGTCTGATTAATTAAGGGCTTCAGAGATTGTTTGGGTTTTTTTCCATTTACAGGAGAAAAAGCAGTGCAGAAACAAAATGACATCTGCTGCAGGACAAAGACCACTCCAGTTGCTGTAGCTGCTTTGAAGAAGGTGAGCCTGTCGATTTGTGACATGGCTCACAGAGGGGAAGTTGTTCCCCACTGGGATTCAAGACAGGAATGGCATGGGGCAAGAGGGTTGCAGGCAGCTCACTGACAGCTGCAGATGAGACACTATCGAGGCCAAGCCAAAAGCCACTCAGTTAGCAGAGGTGATCTCAGGAACAGGTTGCCCAGAGGTGTGGTTGAGGGGCCCTGAGCAACCTGATCTAGTTGGAGATATTCCTGCTGACTTCAGGTTGGGGGGAGGCAGAGGGAAGGAGGGGAGTCTGACAAGGTGATCTTCAAGGGTCCCTTCTAACCTGATGCATTCTGTGATTCTATGGTGCCAGAGGTTTGTGTTGGGATAATCCTTACTGGAACAAGTAGCCTGAAATTGTGTTGAAGTGGTTTAGGTTGGAGATTAAGAAAAAATTTTCGTCTGCAAGGGTGCTCAGGCATGGGAACAGGCTGCCCAGGGAAGTGATGGAGTCACCATGCCTGGTGGTGTTCAAGAAACACGTGGACATGGCACTTTGGGACATGGTTTAGTGGCCATGGTGGTGTTGGGCTGATGGTTGGACTCAATGGTCTTAGAGGTCTTTTCTAACCAAAAGAATTCTGTGATTCTATGACCTTCAGCAACCATACAAAAGCAAAATGTTAACTGAGGTGAGGAACAATCAACCCTAATGTTGGACATCAGGTCCAAAAGAGAAGAGACAGGAGAAAAGTCACAGAGCCACAGAACTGTTGAGGTTGTGAAGGAGCTCTGGAAGCACTCTGAAACTGCAAAACTGTACAACTAAAACTGAATGCAGTGTAAATACTTGGCTGGATCAGACTCAGGGCTTCTGCTTCCCAAGTGAACTGCAGCGTGAGCAGTCCTATCTGCTGTGGATTTTGGCAGCAGGCCTGGTGTTGGTGTGGTTACTGCAGAAACAGTGAGAAGGGGTAAAGCATTGTTCTGGTTTAATACTGAGTGCAAGGCAAGCAGCTCACTGTTCAGCTCTGGTACAAATGCTGCAGGGACTAATGAATGCAACAGGAAAGCTGAAATGCAGAGATGTTTGAAATCTCTTGGTGGGGAGACCCACCACCTCTTCAGCCTGGAGAAGAGAAGGTTCTGGGGAGACCTTATAGTGGCCTTCCAGTACCTGAAGGTGGCTACAGGACAGATGAGGAGGGTCTTTTTAGAAGGGCTTGTAGTGACACAATGAGGGGCAACAGCTTTGAGCTGGAAGAGGAGCTAGGGACAGAAATCCAGCAGCTGAGAGAATGAGCTGTGCTGGAGGTGAATTATAATGAGCAGGCATGGGTGTGACCACCCATATGTCCTCTGCCATGGGCTCCGCTGGTCAGCAGGCAGCACTGCTCAACTACAGACACCTGCTGCACAGGTACAACTGGAAGGTGAAGGCTTTGCTTCGTTCTCAAACACATTGGTAACTTCTGGATGGAAACAACACAGCCCTTCTAAACACAGGAGGTGGGAACAAAATCAGGAACACATCCCCACAGCAGCACACCCTCCTGTAATGCTACACATTCTTAATCCAGAGCAGTGCCTGTCTGCAGTGCCACGCTCTTGGAGGCAAGGCACCCAGCAGGGTGTCTGCAATGCCATGCTCTTGGGGGCAAGGCACCCAGCAAGGTGTCTGCAATGCCATGCTCTTGGGGGCAAGGCACCCAGCAAGGTGTCTGCAATGCCATGCTCTTGGGGGCAAGGCACCCAGCAAGGTGTCTGCAATGCCATGCTCTTGGGGGCAAGGCACCCAGCAGGGTGTCTGCAATGCCATGCTCTTGGGGGCAAGGCACCCAGCAAGGTGTCTGCAATGCCATGCTCTTGGAGGCAAGGCACCCAGCAGGGTGTCTGCAATGCCATGCTTTTGGGGACAAGGCACCCAGCAGGGTGTCTGCAATGCAGCTGCAATGCCATGCTCTTGGGGACAAGGCACCCAGTAGGGTGCCTGCAATGCCATGCTCTTGGGGGCAAGGTACCCAGCAGGGTGTCTGCAATGCCATGCTCTTGGGGGCAAGGCACCCAGCAGAGTGCTTCCCGTAGTGCTTTGGCAGAGAAGAGGCTCCATAGCCTTCCCCTGATGACTTTATTGAGGCCTCACTTCTGCTGATGAAAAGAGCACGTTTCTGAACACTGTGGGCTGAACTCCTAGCATGAAGTGGAGGAGCTGTAGTTTTAACAGGTTAATGTGTGCTACCAGGGGAAGCTGGAAGTATTTTTAGCATGGCCTGAGTGATTGTCTTTGCACCACTCTGGCCTTTTTTGGAGTTTGTAGCGCTGGAAACAAATACAATAACCCTTTGCAATGGTGCTACACCACCTATTCTTTTATTGTTTACCATAAAGAAGACTGTGAGTTGTACTTTCAAAGACAAGAAAGGAGAAACATAAATCAGCTACCTTTGACACAGCTTTCCCCCTTCACACCACCAGACACTTCACTTACTGTTTCCCTAACTCCTGCCCATGTCCTTCAGCCTTTCTCACCTACCTGCTCAGCTCTGAAGAAATCTCTGTAAAGAAAACATTTCTATTCATTCTGAAATTCAAGCCCAAACTGCTGCCTGAAGGCATTGCCCCTCGCTTTCCCATCTGTGTGCAGCACAAGGGATCAACAACACACCTGCCAACTGCCCTCTGCTCTTGCCCTTCAGAGGAATTCCCAAGGGATGTGGGAGACAAACACCTGACAGCAGTAGGATTGTTTTTGTTACCCACCCTGGTCTGTTATCCCCTCCAATGAGCTGTGCTGGGAGCAGTGCCCAGGGGTCAGAGTCAGGTATGAAGGAGATGGAGCACAAGCACAAATGTAACAATCAGAACCAACACAAGGCAAGTCTGAGGGCTCGGAGAGAAATCATAGGCAGTGCAGGAGGGACTTCTCCCCCTCTTCTACTTTCTATCCCATTCCTACCCACCTCCTCTTCCCCCCTGCCTGGCACTAGCATAAGCATGCAAGGCAGCAGCAATGAATGGGTATCTGACCATCCATGTTGCACACAGTTGTCCAGAGTGTCACAGTGCCCAGAGACTGGCAGCATCCAAGCCACACACACAAGTCACTCAGGGAAACAAGACTCTGGAAAGGATTAATGGTGAGAGAGGCTCCTGTGGTTGCAAGAAGTTTGATCATCTGCTCTCAGCTAGAGAGGAGAACAGATATTTTGTTTGTCCTGGTTCTTCTCTTCCTCCTCTTCAGAGACTGCCATTACCACTGCTTCTAGAGCTGGGGAGGAGATGGGGTAGGGGGGCTGCACTTGGCAGCTCAGCTTCATCTCTCAGGCAACAGGACAAAGAAAATGGCCTTGAGGAAGTGACCAAAGCTGCAGACGGCGGCCACAAGCCAGTGGGAGCGGAGGCCAGGGTCGGTGTTCACCACACATTTTGTGATGTCTGCCTATTGAGGAGGGAATAGATACCATCAGAGAGAGACACCCAGAACCATTTCAGCCACTGCACACCTTCCCAGTCCCAAGTGCATGCCAGCCACTGCTGCCATACCATCAACCACCAGTCTGGCTGAGCCTTAGGAGTGCCCTTCCAAGCATAAGTGCACTACACTTTGAGCTGCAGCAGGAATTATTCATGGAGCATCGCCAGGGTCAGGTCAGGGAACGGCACAAACTGCCAGCTTTTATTATCCCTTTAAAATTCCTTATGGTGGCAAATCATGTTAATATGCTAAGCTGTGAGCTGGGAAACTGGCTGGCAGATGAAAGGGGAATTCAGTTAGCAGGCCTGATGGTTTTCAGTTTCCAGAGAACAGCTGCCCAAGAGAATGACTTCTGCTTACAGCCTCCTGCTGTGACTGGCTGGCAGCTCCAAAGATGTTCAGGTCTGGAACAGAAAAGGCTCTGGCAGGTCAGGATGGAATTAGTCTGGCACAGATATACAGGAAGATGAAGACCAGAACAACTGATCACAGAATCACAGAATACCATGTTGGAAGGGACATCAAGGATCATTGGGTCCAACCTTTCTAGGTGATAGCCTAGCTGAAATGAGCTGGCCCAGCTCCCTGTCAAGCTGAGTCTTACAACTCTCCAATGGAGGGGAATCCACTGCTTCCTTTGAGGTCAGACATTGGAATCACCTCCCATGGGGAAGCATTTTCTTCTAGAGGCCAATGGGAATCTCCTCAGCAGTAACCTGTCCCAGCCACCCCTTGTCTTTTCCATAGGGTTCCTTGTAAAAAGAGAGTCTCCGTCCTCCTGGTAGCTACCCTTTACGCACTGGTGCATGGCAGCAAGATTTCCCCTAGCCTTCTCTTCTTAAGGCTGAACAAATGCAGCTCTCTCAGTGTTTCCTCAGCTTGTAACAGCAGTACAAGCAGTACTCTGTAACAGGCAGTAACAGAGACATATGGAGCCTTGCACAGGCCTAAGTAGGACAGTGGTGGCCACAGTGCTGTGGGAGCGAATAAAGCTGCAGTGGGAGCACTTTCACTTCCATTAACCAGGATATTTTTCTGGACTGCACATGTGGAAGTAATTCTTGATCAGAAAGCATCTCTTACCCATCCCCCTCTCCTTTTCAGCCACGTCACCAGGGTCTTGCGGACAAACTCTCCCAGGCAGTCAACGATGGTGTGAACCATGGCTGGCTGGGCATGCCGTACGCAGTCTACTGCCAACCCAGCTGCCACAGCATAGAGAGACACCACCTTGCCCCACGTTATGCCTGTGAAAAGAAGAGAGGTCCTTCAGATCTACACACAGAGAGCTCAGTCTTCACTGGTGAAAGGAAACAGCTGTCCTCGGCTGCACGTGTCCAGCTGTGCATTTCGGTGGAGCCACAGTGCTGCATGTTTTCACCTTGATGGAAAAGAAATCCTAAAGACCTAGGATTGGGGAAAACTCTCCACAGAATCCCAGCATGGTGGTGGTTGTCACTAGCACAGCTCTCAAACATCTTTAAGACAAAGCATTCTTTTATTCTGCTCCTGATTGACAGAAGGATGACCATGAGCCAACAACACATGCTTGTGGCCAGAAGACCAACAGAGTGTATCAGAAGGGGTATGGTCAGTAGGTGAGGGAAGTTCTACTCTGCTCTGGTGAGGTTACACCTGGAATATTTTGGCCCACTCAGTTCAAGAATGACATCAGGGAACTGCTTGAAAGAGTTCAGCGCAGAGCCACAGAGATGCTGAAGGGAGTGGAACATCTGCCTTCTGAGGAAAGGCTGAGAGAGCTGGGGCTCTTAGCTTGGAGGAGAGGAGACTGAGGGATGACCTCATCTGAAGGCAGTGTGCAGTGTCACTTGAGCTATCTAATCTCCCAGCAAACAGCCTTCCTGCTAGGCTGACCTGCCTATAACAAGCGCTCCAAGGAAGTTGTCCCAGCAGCAGTCATCTTCCTGCCAATGTGATAAGTGGAGCTGAGTCCTGGGTATCAGCCAATTTCCCTGAGTCTCCCCCACACTTTGCCAACACTGGGGTGTAACTCTGCCATGCTTAAACATTGCAGCCAGTGGTTCCTCATCAGGGTTTTATCATGACCAGTGACCTGGAAATGCTACCCTTCTGCACCCATGCAGAAGATCTACCACAGCACAATGGCACATGAATTTCCTTTCAGTCTGCTAGGAAGTTGACTTTCCACCTTTCTTTATTATCTGGACTGGAATTGTTTGTCAAGCATACTGTGAAGTATGGAGAAACTATTCAGCCTGGGGGAAAAAAAAAAAAAGCTCTAAGAAGAACTTAAGAGTAGCCTTTCAGTACTTAAAAGGGCTACAGGACAGCTGGTGAGGGACTTTTTGCAAAGGCCTTCTAGTGACAAGATGAAGGAGAATGGATTTGAAGCGGAAGAGGGAAGATTTAGACTGGAGATTTGGAAGAAGTTCTTTACAGTGAGGGTGGTGAGACACTGGAACTGCACTGTTTAAAAAAAGGTACTGAACTTCATAGAATCCCAGAATGGCTTAGGTTGGAAGTGACCTCAGAGATCATCTACCACAACCTCCTGTCATGGTCCGTGACACCTCTCAACTAGACTTGGATGTCTAAGCCCTCATCCAACCTGGCCTTCAACACCTCCAGGGAGGAGGCAGCCACAACCTTTCTGAGCAACCTGTTCCTCTTCCAGAGTCTTGTCACCCTTGTACTGAAGAACTTCTTCCTAAGATGAACTCTAAACCTATTCTCCCTCAGTTTCAAACCACTCTCTCTTATTCTGTCGCTAGATGCCCTTACGAAAGTCCCTCTCCAGCCTTCCTGTAGAGCTTCCTCCCAATACCTGAAGGGATCCCTAAGGTCCCCCCAGAGTTTTCTGCTGGCTGAACACTCCCAGCTCCCTCAGCCTATCACCCTTGGATCATCCTTGCGGCCTTCTCTGGACTCGCTCCAGCAGTTCCATGTCCTTCTTATGATGGGTACAGCAGAACTGGATGCAGGATTCAAGGTGGGGTCTCAAGAGCAGAGGTAAAGGGTGGAATCACCTCTCTCATCCTGCTGCTCCTCTTGACGCAGCGCAGGATAAAGTTGCCCTCTGGGCTGCATGAGTACACTGTTCAAATGTCAGCCACAGGAATGACTTTTTAGACTGAGGAAAATCCCTTCAGTGTTCCAAAAAGCACCATTTTTCACTCATGACTGATGTAAGATCAAAATCTACAACTAATCCCTTTGTAAGGCTCTGCACCAACAGTAGCAGCAGGAGCTCAGTGTCTCCTGTGGTGTTTTACTCTTCACCAGCACTGTCCCCAAGACCAGAGGAAGTTATTAATATGGCTAAATTGACAGTCATTCTCATTTTATTTTCCAGGCAGGCCCTGTGGTGTCCCTTCCCCAGAGCTGTCACTCAGGAAGGTCACTGCCTGTGTGGTGTCATTCACACTGTTTAGCTGTCTTTCTCACAGCATGTCACCAGCAGAAACTGCCTATGAAATCACACAAGGAAACAGTAGACAGAAGGTTTTTCCTGGAAAGAAAGAGGCTGTCCCATTGCAGGTCAAAACAACTCCATCCAAAGAAAGATGCTTTAAAGTAGGTGTTAATATCTTGCTGGTCACAAAGCCCTGAACTAGAGCCCCAGATAGTTTATACCCAGCCTTGGTGGAAGTCAGTTTTTACAGTTCCCTATCCCTGCAGAAATGTGGCTCCTTGCTCCCTGACTTACATGAGTAAAACTAACCCAAAATACCAAGAAAGAGTTCACTGGCTTATTCCCAACCTTTTACTGACAACAGTCTTTCTTGAAGTCTGAAGTCACAAAAACACAGAGTGGTTTGCGTTGGGAGGGACCTCTGAAGATGGAGCTCAATCCCCATGCCAGAGCAGGTTCACCTAAAGCAGGTCACACAGGAACACATCCAGACAGGTCATGAAAGTCTCCAGAGATGGGGACTTTACCACCTCTCTGGGCAGCCTGTTCCAGTGTTCTGCCTCCCTTAAAGCGAAGAAATTTCTTCTCATGTTTAGATTGAGCTTCTTATGTTCAAGTTTATGCCCGTTACCTCTTGTCCTCTCACTGGGCACCACTGAGAAGAGTGTGACCCCATCTTCCGATCACCTACCCCTTAGATATTTGTGAGCACTAATGAGATCACTCTCTCAGGTTCCTCTTCTCCAGGCTAAACAGCCCCAGCTCTCTCAGCCTCTTCTCAGATGAAAAAAAAAGTGTATCCACAATCTATGACAGATAAAAGTTCAATAGATTCTGCTCTGGCAGGGGTGTTGGACAAGATGATCTTTCAAGGTCCCTTCCAGCCCCTGACATTCTGTGATTCTGTGACCTGTGTTGTGTCTCCATCCCTGGAGGTGTTTACAAGAGGCAGAGATGTGGTGCTGAGGGATATGATTTAGATTTGCTAAAGTTAGAGAATGTAAAGTTAGAGAATGGTTTGACTCAGTGATCTTAAAGGTCTTTTCCAACTGAAATAATTCTATGATTTCCTTAGCACACAGGAAAACAGTTTGCTCTACTGACAGGTCAGTCCAGGGTTCTCCTCCAAAGGAGCATGGAGACAAAGCTCCTGAGTTGAGCTCTGCTTTTCTCATCAAGGCTGCTACACACTGGTACTTGCCAAAGGACTTGTACAAGATGAAGCTTTGCCAACACACAGACAGAGCCACTCTCTCCTTTTCACACAGACAGCAGGAAGAGGTCAAACCTTTGGCTGATGCTTGTCATGGTAGAGAATGGATGTGAAGGGCTCAGCAGTCACTTCCCATTACTCTCTTCTCAACAGAGCGTGCTTGTGAGGGCCAAACCAATCTTTCAGCCTGTTCATCCTCTTACCAGCAGGGCTGGGGTACTGCAGCGGGAGAGGAGGAAATCCCCTCCCAGTTTCTCTGCATGGAAACTCCCACTGAGTGAGCAGATAGGCACGGCTGGTTGCACTCCCCACCTGAGAAAGCAGGGCACAGCTTCTGCTCTCATAAGATGTCGTAGCAGAGCCCTGAAGCAAGAGAAGAGCAGGCAACTCTAACAGCTACTTTAGGGCAAAGCTGGGCCTTGCCTAGGGCTGGTCTCTCTACTCCAGGAGGGCTCTAGCATCCACCCAGCCCCAGGCAGGGCAGGGGAGTGGATCAGCCCACAACAGCCCCCAGCTGCGCTCTTCTGCCAGCTCCATTCACTTTTCTTTTTCAAGGATTCCCGTGGCAGTGACAGAAGAGCACAAGCTACTGGGACAGCAGTGCCTCTGCCCCTTGTAACATCCAACCCAGGGTGTCAAGGTGACACTAGCTCTATGCATCCCTCAGCACGAGCTGGATTGGCATCTGACCCCTGCACATGAGCAGAAAAGACACATTGTCTTGCACCGGATTCCTCCGAAGCTGTGGCTGCCATCCACGCTGGGCGAGGCAGGCACTCCCTGCCAAAGCAGACAATCTGTTCACAGCTCCCCACTGTGCAGGCTGGCCTACACAGGAGCTAACAACAAGAGGAAAACTAGTCCAGAACCACAGAACCTTAGAGGTTGGAAGGGGAAAGGATTGATCAAAAAAGAGAAAGTTCTGAAACTTCTGTTCACAGAGATGGAACACAGGGAGACAGAAAGGGGAAAAAAAAAACCTGCTCAGAAGGCATTTAAAAAAATAAGATATACAAGTTGCAGACTCAAGGCCAGACACAGAGCTGAAAGTATGTAAACAGTGGTGAGCCCAGGGGAAAATGAATTAGCAGGAGAGGACTGTTCTTGAAAGTGTTCCTGCTGCAGATCAGCTTGCCTGCCCCAAGGGAGAGCTACAAGAAGCCATGGAGACACAACTGTGCAGCCTCCAACCACCACACTATCCAAGGGTACTCAAATAAACTTCCCTCTGCTCCACTCAGCATCAAAGCCCAACTTGCAAATGGGACCTAGGAGAAACATGATCAAGTGCTACTTTTCAACAGCTGAAAAAAATACGGCCAGACACTTTGCTGTGGTGGAGAAAAAGAAGCCAAAATGGACATGCACAAGGCACGAGGCTCAATTCACCTATTTCTAACAGCATCTGTCCTGCAGAGGGAAGTGTTTTCTCCTGAGAACCCATCGACCATGCATCCCTGTCATACAGGGTTCACTTCAGCCCAAGAACTTTTGATTAAAAAACTGATGAGTAATAACAGGTTGCCCAGGATGAACCCGGGATGCTCCCTCCCTGGGCGTGTTCAAGGTCAGGTTGGATGAGGCTTTGAGTGACCTGTGCTAGTGCGAGGTGTCCCTGCCTATGGCAGGGGGTTGGAACTGGATGATCTTTGAGGTCCCTTCCAACCTTACCATTCCATGTCAGCTTTTCTAGGGCTTTCACACTTAGCAGCTTTCACCAACTGCTTCCTTTAGAAAAGGAAAACATATGTCCCTTTTCTATTTCATCTTTTCCAGCAAGTGACCCCTTCCTGCTGGTATTTAAACAGCTAATGTACATCCCAGCTCACCCAGGCCCAATCCAAAGCCAGTGGGAAATCTCCTGCTGTCTGCAAAACAGCTCTGGACCACACATCAAGACCAGTGGTATTGTCACAGGGGTGGTGCTGCTGGACAGCCTTCAACATTCAAAGCAGGTCAGAGCTCTACAGTGCCAGTCTCCACACAGATGGGCTCTTCTCACTCCAAATAACCAACAGGTTGTAAGGAAACAGGAAAGAAAAAGACAGCTTGAGCCTTACCATGCTTGTGACCTGCTCATTTTCTGCCTATGTTCTCAGCTGCTGATCTCACTGTAAGTAGGATTCAAGCTGTCCTTGCTACAGCAGAGTAAAGCCAGTCTTGGGGTAACTGGAATGAACAAGGCTCCAAAGTTGCATACTCATGCAGTGGGACCAACCAGGATACCAGCTGTCCTCAGTCTTGCCTTCTTCACAGGTCCATCTAGGACTCACCCTTAGTCAGGATTTGTAGACAGCACAGGCAGGAAGTGAGCACAACCACTATGAAGATTCAAAACCAGACCAGAGTGTGGAAGAAGGTAAAAGATTAAGGAGCAAGCCTCTTCAGCAAAATAGGGTAAAAAATCCCCCAATCTGTTGCTGGAAAGGCACTGAGAGTGACTAATGCAGCTCCCAGTCTGTCTAGGCACTGCAGTGCCAGGCTGTGTTTTCTTAATAAATTGGACAGTGAAAAACAGCCTGAGATGCTTTAGCTGTTGGCAATTGGCACGAAAACTCAGGCTGCACTTGAGTTTCCTTTGCTCAGTAAGAGCCTCTTTCCTCTGAACTATGAGAAAAATTGGGAATGAATGTTTGGCTGCCACAGCCAACTCTGATTTGCTGGATTTAGCATTAAGTGCTGAGTCTTGAGACTGCAGCTGGGATTCAAAACCATTGAAGATCACCAAGTTTCTCCCTGTCTGCCACTCAGCCACCTTATAGCAAGAAAAATTCCAATGACGATTTGATAAAAGGAGTGAAATAAGTAACCCCAGCTTTATGCCACAGGCTGTCCTGATAGTCACTCTGAGGCAGAGGGGAGAAAAGAATTAAAACTGTGGCATAGAGAGCACCAGGAAGGTTTGGATCCACTCCCTGTGCAGCTAGCCAACTGCCAGCCACTTTTGCAGCACAGTGTCCCCAGACGAGGGGCAGCACTAGCAATAGAGCTTGAGCTTCTACCAAGTTTCCAAAATGTCTAGCATTGCCAGCCTCACAGTTGAATGCAGAGCCACATTCTTACTACCTTGAAAGCCTTGAGTTCAGGACAATGTTA
The DNA here is from genome assembly GCA_013396675.1 of Eubucco bourcierii. Lineage (NCBI taxonomy): Eukaryota > Metazoa > Chordata > Aves > Piciformes > Ramphastidae > Eubucco > Eubucco bourcierii. The sequence continues at coordinate 126,796 of VWZE01024837.1, forward strand.
TGATTTCTAGCTCTACTTTCAACTTAACCACTTTAAACCATCCCGATTTGTCACTTGCCTTCTGTGCTGAGAAGTTAAAGAAACACATCTCTCAATGAATCTGTTAATATATATTGGTGAGAGCAGGACTCCCAGAAGCCATCAAGGTTTTCTCCCCAGCATCAGTTTAGGCTGTTCAGCCTGGAGAAGGCTCCAGGAAGGCCTTTGAGTACCTGAAGAGGGCTACAGGAGACCTGGGGAGAGACTGTTTCTGAGGGTTTTTAGTGATAGGATGAGGGGCAGTAGTTTGAAATTAGAGAAGAGCAGATTTAGATTGGACATTAGGAAGAAATTCTTTATTATGAGGGTGGTGGAACACTGGAACAGGTTGCCCAGAGGGGTGGAAGCCCCATCCTGGTAGATATTCAAGGTCAGGCTTGGTGGGGCTCTGAATAACCTGACCAAAGTGGGGATGTCCCTGCTCACTGCAGAGGTGGTAGGACTAGATGACCTCTAGAGGTCCCTTCCAACCCAAGCCATGAGTCTGTGATCACGTTTATGCAGCACAGCAGCATGCACAGTCTGCAGCCAGGCTTAATTCCCTGTGCCACTTCAGCTCTGGAGGTGGGCCAGTGCTGATGTAGTCAGCTATAGTTGTCTAAGAAGATAACCTGCTTACCTGCAATGCAAATACCTGGGCCTGCAAACTTGACCTTCACTTTTCTGTAAGCCTTGGTGCAAGTAAAGCTCAGGACTAAGGCACCAGGCAGGGCATTTTCATTTTGAGCACATTCAGACATTCCTGCAACACTTAGAATCATAGAATGGTAAAGTTGGAAGGGACCTCAAGGATCATCTAGTTCCAACCCCCTGCCACAGGCAGGGACACCTCCCACTAGTACAGGTCACTCAAGGCCTTGTCCAACCTGGCCTTGATCACCTCCAGGGAGGGAGCAGCCACAACCTCCCTGGGCAACCTGTTCCAGTGCCTCACCACCCTCACTGTAAAGAACTTCCTCCTAACATCCAGTCTAAGTCTTCCCTCTGCCAGTTTAAACCCATTGCCCCTTGTCCTGGCATTGCAAGACCTTGTCAATAGTCCCTCCCCAGTCTTCCTGTAGGCCCCCTTCAGATACTGGAAGGCTACTATCAGGTCCCCTCGAAGCCTTCTCTTCTCCAGGCTGAAGAGCCCCAACTCTCTCAGCCTGTCCTCATAAGAGAGCTACTCCAGCCCTCTGATCATCCTCATGGCCCTCCTCTGGACCCACTCCAACACTTCCATGTCCTTCCTGTGCCCAGCTCTTGATTTCTGAGCCCATATTACCTCCCAAACCAGCCCAGGGCAAAGGCAGAGCATTCCAGAAGTGGTCTGAAAGGTTGCCAAGGAATGCAGTGCTAGATACAAAATCCACTTTCATCCATTTCTCTGATTTGGGAAGTAAATCTGCTTGACCTGCCAGGAGGTTTGCTTGAGCAGTCCCTGAGAGACCTGTTTTGTCATCTGTTGTGATTTTGGAGAGGATCTCTGCTTTCTACCACAATACATTCATATCTGAAGCATAGGATGTCAGCAGAGGTCTTCTCCAGGATGCAGTGGTTCCTGTGGTGCTCATAGACACAAAAAAGCATCTAGTGGTGGAGACAGGTTTCCTCAGTTAGAACATGTCTATCTAAAAGTACTGCAGCAGCCTGGACTCCTACCCTGTAGCAACTAAACCCAAAGCAGCAAGGGTCACTGCCTCCTCTGACACTTCCCATGTCTACAGCACTGGATCCAGTGCTGTCACACTCTGTGCACTGCTAACAATTAGCTGTGGGGTTTATTCTTGTTGGATTTTTCAGTTGGTTGGGGAGTTTTGTTGGTTTACTTTGTTTCCAGTCTCCAGCATCAACTCTCCCTTCCACAGACAACAAAACAAAGCACTACAGAAATCCTACAACTGTGTCAGGACTTGCCTGACATAAATCTCTCTGTAAAAGCTTTCTCTTCCCTTAGTTCTTCCAGACTGCATTCCCAGGCACAGACTTTCCAAGGGAGGTTGAGATTCATTTGCAGGAATACAGCACAGGGTGTGTCCTTTTTTTTTTTTGACAGTTGTCTGTGGAACGAGTGAAACAGAAACAGAGGAACGCTGGCATCTAAGCATCTTTTGAGAAAGCTCAAAGCATCTGCTCACCCAGAATGCCTTAGCTGAGACTCTCCTGAGCATGTGAAAGTAGAAGCAGCAGCTGGAAGCAGCAGGCTCCATTGCAGCTCTGGCTGTTGCTGTGGGAAAGGAAGCCAGGAAGAGAACTCCCTTGTGATGAGTTGGTTCTGGCTGCTAGCATTAGCAGTGTGAGCTGGAGCAAGGGAGACTCCCATGTAATAAACCTCCTGCAGCTGCCAATGGTGAGCAAAAGGGCTTGAAATGTGTGACTTCCCCGTGCAATGAGGTAGGTAACACCACCTCCTAACAAGGAATGGCAGCAGATGCCTTCTAGAATGAGCAATAACTTGCCAGGAGGATATAATAAAGCAGGGCATTTCCCTGCCAGAAGAGCAGAGCTGAGCAGAGTTCTCATGACACTGCTAAAACACGGGATGCTGCCAAACAGCCCACGGTCTTTCAGAAACCAGGCCCCACCTTGCAGGGCACCTCAGAAACATGCCTTCTCCCAGAGAAGTGGCTGCATCCCTTCCTTTCTGCCCAGCCCTGCTGGGACGCAGTACCTGCGGTGAAAATCTGCGCGGCCACGGCCAGGAAGGCGTCGGTCACCACCGTCTCAGAGTGCAGGGAGATGTTTAGCTGGCGAGCCACGTTCCGGTACACGTTGGGGCGGATGTACTCCAGCTCGTCCCCTGCAAACAGGCAGACACCAGTCAGCATGCCACCTGCTGCTCTCACCACCCAGGAATTAGAGCTGGAGCCACCCCGTGTGTCCCTTCGGCGAAGAGAATTAATCCCAGGTCCACCTTATTTTAAGTATGCAGCAGAAGGCTTAGGGTGAGTTAGATGCAACCCCTCCCGCCACCTGCGTCCTGCTTTATTAACACCCCCTGAGCTTGGGGCTTCTAAAGGGAGTGGGGACAGGCACATTGCATGGCCCTGCACAAGTGGTGTGGCTGCAGTCATCGCTGATATGAAAGATTTCCAGGTTGCATTGGGAGGGAAAGGACTCTCAAAAGGCCATCTTGTCCAGTCCCCTACCAGTCAGCAAAGACACCTCCAACTAGATCAAGCTGCCCAGGGCCACACAAAGTTTGATCTTGGATGTCTCCAGGGATGGTGCCTCAACCACATCTTTGGGCATCCTGTTCCAGTATTTCACCACTCTCACTGTGAAGAACTTCCTCTTTATGTCCAACCTAAATCTGTCCTTCTCCAGTTTCAAGCCATTGCCCCTCATCCTATCAGCACAAGCCCTTCTGAACAGTCTCTCCCCAGTCTACCTGTAGGTCTCCTTCAGATATTAAAATGTAGCTCTAAGATCTCCCTGGGGTCTTCTTTTTTTTCTAGGCTGATCAGGTCCAGCTATCTTAGCCTCTTCTCACATGGGAGGTGCTCTACCTTTCTGGTCATTTTTGTGGCATCCTCTGAACCTACTCAAGCACATCTATGTGCCTCTTGTGCTGAGGACTCCAGAACTGGACACAGTGTACTCTAGGTGAAGTCTCACCAAAGCAGAGCAGAATGGCTGTGTCACCTTCTCTTGACCTGCTAGCCACCCTTCTTTTGATGCAGCCCAGGATATTCCCAGGCTGGATGCCTCCCTTTCCTCCAGCACAAGAGACAGGCCTCAGAGAAGCAAAGCAATCTCATTTTCCTTCAGTGAGGAGCGTACATCTACAGCAGCTTTTGAGAGATACAGCCTCTCTCAGCACCCCATCAGACTTGTACAAAAAGCCTCAAGATGAGAGCAACTCAGGAATGCTGCAGGCTGATGAAAGCCAGGGATCCACCCAGAGCTGCACAACACTGACTGAGCAAAGAGACTATCAGCTTAGCTACTTTACACTCACAGAGGCACTGGGTTCTGGAGCTTCCTCTCACCTCCTAACGGTTAAAGAAACATTCATTTGCCTGGCTGACTTATCAGCAACAAGGTTCTACACACACACAGAGACATAGAAGCATAGAATGGTAAGGTTGGAAGGGACCTCAAGGATCATCTAGTTCCAACCCCCTGCCATAGGCAGGGACACCTCCCACTAGTACAGGTTACTCAAGGCCTCATCCAATCTGGCCGTGAAGTTCAAACCTCCAGGGAGGGAGCATCCACAACCTCCCTGGGCAACCCGTTCCAGCATCTCATCACCCTCACTGTAAAGAACTTCCTCCTAACATCCAGTCTAAATCTCCCCTCTGCCAATTTAAACCCATGTGCTTGAACTTCCAGGTTATTTTCTCCCCAGTTGGGAAATAGTTGAGGGTGTTAGGCTGGCTCAAAGACCAAGATGGAAATGCCGAGGACAAACAGAGAATCTCCTCCAAGAGGTTTGTGTGATGGATCTTGGGCAGGGACAGAAAAGATTTTCCTCTGTAGGAAAACAAACCATTTTTCAGCTGCAGAATTAATAAATCCCAATTTCCAACGGATTTCTCTCTCTACAGGGATTTGCAGATACTTAAATGAGGGTTGTGCAGCTGCAGAAGGAGCATTACACAATGCAAACACCGCATGGGATCAAGATCCTCTGTGCCTGGAGAATCCTACTTGGTTTAGAGTTAGAAGGACGCTGTGTCCTCCCCTCCTCCTACACACGAGTGCTGTGGAGCACCCAGGGAAAAGAAGAGCTGTCACCACGGCTTTGCATTCTGCTGCAAGACCCAGATGACTTGCTCTAGGCAGAAGGCAACTGATCCTCCCAAAGAGTTCATTTAGCTGGGGGCTGAAAACAAAGGCAGCTTCAGCTAGGAGCTTGTTATAGAATCATTAGCTACTTCAACTGAATTCACAGAATGGTAGGGGTTGGAAGGACTGTCTGAACGTCTCCTAGTCCAATCTCCCAGCTAGAGCAGGCTCACCCAGTCAATCACACAGGAACACCTCCAGGCAGGTTTTAAACGCCTCCAGAAATGGAGACTCCACAACCTCAGCCTGCTCCTCTGCTGTGCCACTCTCAAAGGGAAAAAGCTTTTCCTTATGTCTGTGTGGAACCTCCTGTATTCCAGTTTGTGTCCATCGCCCCTTGTCCCATCACTGGAAACCACTGAGAAGAGTCTGGCTCCATTCTTCTGACACTCACCCTTTAGATATTGACCAGCATGAATGAGATTCCCTCCCCCTCAGCATTCTCTTCTCCAGGCTAAACAGACCCCAGCTCATTGAATAGTCACTGGTGCTCAGCACAGCATGGGCAAATCCCAGCACTGCAAAATTCCACTGACATCCCCAGGCCGTTCCTGTATGTAGGGCTGCACCACACAATCTGATGGCAAGAGGAAATTGCTAACACATGGCCAGCCCTGATAAGAGGAAGCATTACCTGCACTACTCAACAGCTGGTTTCTCCTCAGAGGGAGCACACAGGCTTCTTTGTAAATGCAAGGAAATGGGGATAGGCCTGCCCGTGGTTAGCAGAAAGGGAACTATAGGATGCTAGGATCAGAACTTGGTAGAGGGCCAACATTACAGCTTTTAACAAGGAGCCTGAAGGCTCCAGATGAAATCAGGTTTTGGTTGGAGGCACACATGCTGCTGAAGCAGGCCCTGCCCTGCAGCAATGCACAGGGCAGGCAAAAGCAAGCAGGGTAAGTAAATACTGAAAAGCAATCCCAGGCTCAGGGAAGCTCTACCTTGGCAGTCCCAGGACCGACTCCAGCAGCACATTACATTGGTGGCACCTTTTGGTGTCCATGTGTAGATTCCCAGCTGGGCACTTTGTCACACTTAGAGCAATTCCTGTGCCTCTTCTTCCTCACTAACCATGGGATAGCAGTGCAGGGCAGCAGTGACAGCTGCCATGTGCAGAAGCTCCACACAGAGGTGAAAGGGCACCTGCCTGGGTCTTGGCCACAGTAGACAAGCTTAGATAAAGCAGACCTCTGACACACATGGTAGGTTGTTTAGGGGTCTCATTTGGCAATATCATTGGGTTTTGTCACCTCTGACTTGTTAATTGCACTAATTAGCTGTTAAGCCTCACTGGCCTCATGGGCTCTTGCTTTCCAAGACTTCAACTGCATCACCTGTGCCCAGCACCTCTGTGGGTCCACCAGCCAACTCTGTGTGCCTGGGAGCTAGGGAATATTCCAGTTCCACAGCTCTACAGGCTTCTCAGTGCTATCACAGAGACAAAACTGCTCTGGCTAAGGACTGCCACTCTTGGTAAGTGACTGGACATCATTTTGTATTGGTTACAGCAGCAAAGGGGAAAAGAAGGGGACAGGCCACATGGCAGGTGACATTTCTGAGTACAGAGGACAGAAACATTTCTTCATCCTAACAAGGACTGTTCACCCTTCTTGTTGTGTGGGTACCACATGGTGCTCTCAGAACATTTGCTTAGAGAAGGCACCATGTTCCTGTGTCTATCAGCCAAATCTTTCCATCTGGACACAAATAAGTGACAGGAGAGTCATCCAAGAGAAACCTTCAGATCCAGTCTGCCACCTGCTTGCCCTTTAGCATGCTCCTACCACCTACAGAAGATCTGGTAGGTCTGGCAAATGAATCTCAATCCCCAATGCAGGCAGAGAAGAAATAGAGGACAAAGAGACAGCAAATTTACCTGAAGAACAGAAAAAAAACAAACCCAAAGACTAAAAAAAAACACTACTGGAAACAGACAAACAAACAAAAAAACGTAAAGTCAGCATAGGGAAGAAAAAACGAAAGAGAATGAATGAGTCAGCTATGCCTTCCTTAAAAAGAAAGATGTGATGGTATAAATCAAACAGAAGTAGAAATAAAGAGGAGAGAGTGCAGAGACCAAACTGGTCCTAAGTTTTTAGGCCCAGCTAAAGGTGATATCATTAAATCAGATGCAAATGCTAGTTACAGTTTCTAAGTTGGATGTGAACTAACATGGCAGCCTGCAGGCAAAGAGAGATGTTGGAAGCAACTTCAAGAATGCAGGTGTTGGGATCCCAAGAGACAAAGAGCTAGGCTTGAGCAGAGAGCAAGCATTTAAAAAGAGTGTTGCTGGTATAAACACAATTCCAGAACACATCTGTATGTAGCAGCCTACAGGTAGAACTTTCAAATTATTCTCCCTGCAGTCCTAGCAGCCACCTGACTGTGAGAGTTTGGGCACCGAATGGCTGCATATGCCAAGTGACATCAGGCAACACCTGCTTGCTCCAACAACAAGCAAGAAAACTCACGTCTTCTTGAATGGTTAAGAAGGCAAAGGAAAATCTGTATCAAAACCCTGTCAGCGAAAAAGCAGCTTTAACAAAATCTCCAATACATAGAGATTCATGAAATCATGGAACAATTTGGGTTGGAAGACACTTTGAGGACCTTGGAGATCACCCAGTTCCAATCTCCCTGGCATGGATAGGGACACCTTCCACTAGATCAGGTTGCTCAAGGCCTCATCTAACCTGGCCTTGAATACCTCCACCCATGACCTCCCTGGGCAACCTGTTCCAGTGTCTCATCACCCTTACTGAAAGGAATTTCTTCCTAACCTCCAGTCTAAATCTCCCCTCTGCCAGCTCAAAGCCATTGCCCCTTGTCCTGTCACTACAAGCCCAAGTCTCTCCCCAGCTCTCCCATAGCCCCCACTTGGGTACTAGAAGGCTGCTCTAAAAGGTGTTCTCTTTTCTCCAGGCTGAAGAGTCCCAACTCTCCCAGCCCATCCCCATAGGGGAGGTTCTCCAGCCTTCTGACCATCTTTCTGGCCTCCTCTAGACCCTCTCCATCAGTTCCACATCCTTCTTGTGCTAGGAGCATCAGAACTGGATGCAGTGCTCCAGACGGAGTCTCACCAGAGCAGACAGGCAGAATCCCCTCCCTGTGCTGCTGGTCTTTTGGTATAGCCCCAAACATGCTGCCTCTGGGCTGACAGCACCCATCACAGGTTCATGCTGAGATTTTCCTGAACTGACACTCCCAAGCCATGCTCCTCAAGGCTGCTCTCCAGCCACTCCTCACCCTGTACTCGCACTTGGGATTGCCCTGACCTGTTGTCTAAGCAACTACTCCCATCCTTACAGCTGGGATAGCTGATGCAGTCCAAGCCTAGAGGTAGAAGTACTCTACTAGATGTCAGCTTGAGCTGTGTCATGGCAGCCAAGTGACCTGCATCTGAAGAAACTGCTACAGGACCTGTAAAAATGCCAAGCCAAGAAAGACTTATTGAAGCTATGGAAATTGCTACATAGCTGGAGTCTCCTGCAGATAAAATCAGTTTACTGGTGGGGTTTCTTGGGCTGCATCATGCTTATAAGTTGTTGCATGTCCTCAGGAAAGAGAAAAAAAAAAAAAAAAGTAGCTCTTCAGAAATCCAGTGCTGAGCAGCACTCCAAGGCACTGAAAACATGCAAGCAAAGGAGCTAAAGAACTCAAAATCTAAATGGCCAAAGAAGAGAAGCCTCTACATCATCACTTGAAAAGCATCTTTGTAGTCATTAGTACCAGAAACCTTTGTCTGGTCTGAGTTGCTCGGCATAGTTTCAGCTCCCACCCTCACCTGCAGGGCCTTACCTAGCCGCAGCAGGATGGACGACACCTCGGCCAGCTTACCACCAGGCACCAGGGCATTGTGCTCGGGCTTGCTCCAGCTGACACCTGCTCGGATTAGCCTGGAGTTGATGTAGTCTCTGCAGAGAGCCTTGGCTTGGGACACGAGCTCCTTGTCAGTGGGAGACCTGTCAAAAACCTCCATCACCTCTGCAGCAAAGACCGAGGAGCGGCGTAGCACTTCCATCCTCAGCTGGTGAAGCCACCCCTCAGCACGCAGCTGGTGAAAGGCTGCCCTGATGCGTTAGAGAACCTGCAGGAGCTGCTTACTTATCCTCTGCTCCCCTAGGTAGACACAGCTCCCAGCAGCTAGTCTCAAAAGACCAGTTTTTCTTTTCACCTGCTGAATAAAAGCACCTGTAAGTCCTCTAGCATTGCAAACACAGACTTCAGAAGCCCAAGCATTACACCTTACACTTATACTAAAGTCAGTAGTATCCTATTTGCAGAACATCTGCCCCAGTGCATCTTACAGACAAAGGGCAAAGTCTTTTGCCTTTCACTTGCTCTGACTTTCACTGGCAACATGAGCTGGATGGCTGCAGTTTTGAACTACCAAGGTGTTTCCCCTTTTCCAGTTCAGATTTGGCAGTCCTAGAATAATCCTTCAGAGAGTCTAGTTGGCCAGAACATGAGAACAATTCATAGAATGGGTAGACAATCTCAGCCTGTTTCAATTAAACTGGGGGAAAAAACCCTTGAATCCCAAATCCCAGCTACACTAACATCAACCAGGGGATCTTTCTGAATAAATGGCACCATTGCAAGAACAGAAGTATGGGAGAATTGGAAGTGTCTCAATGGAGACAGCTTACCACATTCTCAGTTCAGGTTTTGGTTCTGTCACTCTTTTCTCTCCATCTTCCCCCTCCACCTCCCAGCAACACACATATTCATTCTCAAAAATCCTTAGCACTGGCAGAGAGAGCAAAACAGAGAAGCAGATTTTAAAACCATTAACAGGTGTGAAAGCTCCAAGAGAGAATTCAAAATTTGTTCAGGGGCACCTGAGTTAATCTGTCGACCTGAGCTTTTAACCCATGGCTGCTGTGAAGTTAGTCAGACCAAGCTTTCTTCAGATGTTAGGAGATGTATTTTTTCAGTCCTCTGTTCTAGACATACTCACAATGAAGATTCTCAACCAAAATAAAGCCAGATACTTCATTTGTCCCCAGGGGGAAATACATTTACCTCTCATGCTGCAATTTTTTCCTCCCTCAGTGATTTCTTTTAGGATTTGTTTTCATGCTTCTTTAGAAGACCCACATCAGTGAACGCCCGGGTTAGGATCCACGGGATGCTGTCACCACCTCTGGAGAGCAGCAGCCTTCTCTGCAGTGCTCACACCGGAATCCTCCTGCCCCAGCCCTGTCAGCCTCGCATCCCGGCTGCTCCCCACAGGGACCCGCGGGGCTTTCTCTGCTGCTTTTAAAGGACCCAGGCGGCAGAGGAAAGCTGCTCGCTTTAGCCTTGTAAGGAAGATGAAATAACCGGGAGGAGGGGTTGCTATGGGCAGAGAGCATCGCTTTCTCCTCCCCTTTCTCCTCTCTTAAGGAGGTTCCCGCTTGTTCCTCTGCGAGCCCTCCGGGCTTGGTTCCTAATTAGGCTTGTCCTCGGGTTGAGGATTGGAGCAGAATTCCCGGACCAGGTTCCCTGTGTAACAGACGGCGGTAGATGCCCTGCGGGAATGAAATGCCCTGTCGAAGAGCTGCGGCTGCCCAAGTCATTTTCAGACTTGGGGAACTGCAGGTTGCCATACTTCAACTAGTGTGCTAGGTCTTGTGGCTGAACAGGAGCCAGTGTGTGCCCAGGTGGCCAAGAAGACCACCAGCATCCTGGCCTGCATCAGCAATAGTCTGGCCAGCAGGACCACGACAGTGATTGCTCCCTTGTACCCAGCACCAGTGAGGTCACACCTTGAGGTCTGGGTTCAGTTTTGGGGCCCTCATTATAAGAAGGACTTGGAGGTTGCTGGAGTAGGTCTAGAGAAGGGCAGCAAAGCTGGAGAAGGGTCTGGTGAGGAGCAGCTGAGGGAGCTGGGGGTGTTCAACCTGGAGAAAAGGATGCTGAGAAGAGACATTCTGGTTCTCTACAACTCCCTGAAAGGATGCTGGACTGGGGTGGGGGTTGGTCTGTTCTCCCAAGTAGCAAGTGAATGAGAGGAAATGGCCTCAAGCTGCATCAGAGGAGGTCTAGTCTGGATAGTAGAAGGAATTTCTTCACTGAAAGGGTTGTCAGGCATTGAAACAGACCACCCAGGGAGGTGGTTGAGACATCATTTGGGATATGGCTTAGTGCATGTAGATGTGGTGCTTGGGGGTATGGCTTACTGCAGGATTTGGTAGAGTAAGGTTGATGGTTGGGCTCGATTATCTTGAAGGTCTTCTCCAACCTAAATGATTCTATGATTCTATACCAGTTAAATCCAAAACAGTCGAGGTGATCAACAAAGAAAGCAGTTCAGCCTGGAGTATTGAAGGCTGTTGGGGAGACATTTTAGAGCAGCCTTCCAGTACCTGAAGTGGGCTACAGGAAAACTGGGGAGGGACTTCATAAGAGCTTGCAGTGACAGAACAAGAGGGAATGGCTTTGAGCTGGACAAAGGGGAGATTTGGACTAGAGATTGGGAAGAAAGTCTTGATAGTGAGGGTTGTGAGACACTGGCACAGATTGCCCAGGGAGGCTGTGGATGCCCCCTCCCTGGAGGTGTTCAAGGCCAGGTTGGATGGAGCTTTCAGCAAGCTGATCTAGTGGAAGGTATCCCTGTCCATGGCAGGGAAATTGGAACTAGAAGATCTGCAAGGTCCCTTCCAACCCAAACCATTCTGTGAGTCTATGAATTTCAGCACCAACTTCTTGTTGTAGCATTTTCATATTGATGCCACAATCCTCACCTTCCTTCCCCATGTGTGTGTGATCTATACCATTTCAACTCCACAGACCATTTGTAGTGTTGGCTTTTTGTGTTATGACTCCGAACAAAAGAAGTTTTAGAAATAGAATTTCCCTGCAGATTTGAAAAATTTAAAAAAAAAAAAAATCTATTTCCCCAAACACTAATTCTCAATAAATAACAGTTTTTAAATTAATGACTGAGTATGTGGCATGTTCAAAATCCAACCTTTCCAAAGGAAAGAAAAACAGGAAGGGGGGGGTTGGACTTGGTGATCTTTTAGACTGAACATTTGGAAATTTTTTTTCCCAGCAAGAGCTCTCAGGCATTGGAATGGGCTGCCACAGGAGGTGGTTGAGTCACCACCCCTGAATATGTATAAAGCTTGCTTGGGCATGGTGCTTGGGCATATAGTTTAAGGTGAACCTTGCAGAGTAGGGTTATCCATTTGACTTGGTGATCCTGAGGGCCTTTTCCAGCCTGAATGTTTCTGTGATTCTGTGATTCAGAGGTGCCTTCCAATCCCTGCCAGTCTCTGATTCTGTGAAAAAGTAACTGTTTTAATTTCCTGTTTGCCACCTCTGAGAAGACAGAGGCAAACAGACCTCTCTCGAATCTTCATCATACAAGAAAACCCCATTGTGCTGGTTTGAGGCTAATTGGAATATTTTAATAGAGAAAATGACACTATAGGCTGTGAAAGGAAAACATGGTGATGTCTACTTCACTCATAGACTTGCTGAGATGTGTAAGAGAAGAAACAGAAGAAAGAGAAGATAAGTCAGTCTGTCTCTCTCTGGGGGCACAGCATCTTGGGTGGTCTAGCTTCTGCCTTTCTTCTGTCTGCTGAGTAATCTCACTAACCACTGTTCTTCTAACCCCCCCTGGCTGATCCTCCAAACTCACCTTGCGTGTAAGGCAAACCTTGGGGTAAGGTACAGGGGTAGGAAAAAGGTGGAAGGGTGGTTGGGAGCCCCTCCTGGGGTCTCTGATTTCTGGGAGGGGAGTTGTGTTTCTGTATTCCCTTTAACTTGTATATTTCTGTAACTATTCCTGTCTATAGTGTATATCTCTGCTTGTACATTGTGCTGAGTTGTAAACAGAGCTTCAGTTCTTAACTTCCAGCTGGCTGAGTTCTAGTCTGGGTCATTTTACAAAGTGTAGGGGGTGGGTAACTTCCAAACCATCACACCCACTCTAAGCACAGCCTGCACCACTGCCACTCTCAAAACTGAGGGATAAAAAGGAACAAATGAACTGCAGGAGAAAGCCTTATATGATGTATCAAATACCCTGGCCAGCATCCAACACACAGCTCACTCACAGGCTTAACGCAGGGAACATTTTGTGGTCTGCCATTAACTGGCTTTCTGGAGACTGCATTGAAAGGGGCCACAGGAAGGCTGCTTCCCCCTGTTGTGACAGATCCTCCCTCTGATCTGGGAAAGGAGCAGGGTTAAGGATAGGTGTGTGTATGCAGCAGCAGGCAGCTGGTGACGCCAGCTTGGCTTGCCATGAGATGGTAATAGCCACTCTGCTTCTCCATCACCAGAAGTATTTGCTCAAAGATTCTCTCAGAATTTTGTTTTTTATCCACTAGTCTTCCTCAAATCAAAATATATTTGCTATAGAATCTGAAATAAAGACTCTAGAGGACCTGTAGTAGTTCCCACCCCTAACCCACCTCTTCTATGAAGAGTGCACCTGATGGTCTCTTGGAAAATCAGATTTTTGCCTTTAAAACTCCAATGGCTGAAAAATCATTATGAATTATGTCTTAGCTTCCTGCAGCAGCTGATAGTTCGGTCCTATCTAAATTGTCTCTGTGCAGCAGGGCTCTGAAACAAAGAGGAAAGCTGAAATACCAGCACTGCTTACCTAATGACAACACTTCCCAGAATCCTGGCAAAGATGCAAGTGCCACAGTGCCTCCCAGCTCTCTGTGGGTGCCAAACCCATCCCACGTGTTCCCTGCCCGACTGTCACAGCATGCAGCACCCCCTCAACTTCCACCCTGCAGCAGAGACACAATACCTAGGAACACGAAGGCTGTGCACAACCCCCCCAGACTCTGTATGAAAGCCCCAACAGTGCATGGCAGGGCTACCTGTGTGACCTGCACACTACCACCACAGCTTCACACTGAAAGATCTTGGTCAGTAGAAAGGATGAAAGCACAGGTTAGAGAGCTCAGCTAGCCACAAAAGAGCAGCGTTGCAATCCAGCGAGCTGCCAGTGTAACATGAGCCCCCTTTTTTCCATAGTATGTTTAGGCTACAGCACTCAGAGGCTGGATCTATGCTAGAAAAACCCTTGTGGCAAAGGCAGTACCAGAAAATGGTACAGAACCTGCTTGTATCACCCAAAGCCACTCTTCCCAGCACAGGAAGGACATGAAACTGTTGCAGCAGGTCCAGAGGAGGGCCATGAAGATGCTCAGAGGGATGGAGCAGCTCTGCTATGAGGACAAGCTGAGAGAGTTGGGGCTCTGCAGCCTGAAGAAGAGGAGGCTTTGAGGAGACCTTAGAGTAGCCTTCCAGTATCTGAAGGGGGCTACAGAAAGGCTGGGGAGGGACTATTTACAAGGTCTTGTAATGACAGGACAAGGGGCAATGGGTTTAAACTGGCAGAGGGAAGACTTAGACTGGATGTTAGGAGGAAGTTCTTTCCAGTGAGGGTGGTGAGGCACTGGAACAGGTTGCCCAGGGAGGTTGTGGCTGCTCCCTCCCTGGAGGTGATCAAGGCCAGGTTGGACAAGGCCTTGAGTGACCTGTACTAGTGGGAGGTGTCCCTGCCTGTGGCAGGGGGTTGGAACTAGATGACCTTTGAGGTCCCCTCCAACCTTACCATGCTATGATTCTATAATTCCCAGGGTAGCTGTTACTGGCACAGCAGTAGTGCTTTGTCTCAAACAGCAGGATCCACATCACAGCTCTGGCCTGTCTCAGATGGGGTAACCAAAACAGCTTGGAGCATTCACTCAGAAAAAACAGAGGACCATAGAGATGTGACTTCAATTTATGTCAAGTGGAAACCACAGCAGTGAGAACATAGCGATAGGCTAAGTGTGCACAGCTCAGCATTAAATAGTTTAACCTTGGAGAACAACGTCTCAAAAGAAGTGTGACGAGCAGGAGGGAGGTGATTTTACCCCTCTGCTCTGCTCTGCTCTGTTCTGCTCTGCTCTGGTGAGACCCCACCAGGACCACTGCATTCAGTCCCAGTGCCCCCAGAATAAGAAGGACATGGAACTGTTGGAGAGGGTCCAGAGAAGGCCACAAAAACAATCAGAGGGCTGGAAAATCTTCCCTATGGAAACAGGCTGGGGGAGTTGGGGCTGTTCAGTATGGAGAAGAGAAGGCTCCAGGGAGACCTTAGAGCAGTCTTCCAGTACCTGAATTACACTACAGAAGAGCTGGGGAGAGACTTCTTACAACAGTTTATAGTGACAGGACAAGGGGCAGTGGCTTTGAGCTGGCAGAGGGGAGGTTTAGACTGCAGATTAGGAAGAAATTCCTTTCAGTAAGGGTGGTGAAACACTGGAACAGGTTGCCAAGGGAGGTCATGAATGGAGGTATTCAAGACCAGGTTGGATGAGGCCTTGGAACAACCTGGTCTAGTGGAAGGTGTCTCTCTCCATGGCAGGGCTGTTGGATCTAGATGATCTTTAAGGTCCCTTCCAACCCAAACTATTCTATCAGTCTGTGGAAGGGCCTTTTAACAGTTGCAGTGGAATCACAGAATCACAGAATGTTAGGTGTTGAAAGGAACCTCCAGAAATAATCGAGTCCAGCCCCCCTGCCAAAACAGGATCACCTAGGGCTGGTCACACAGGAACACATCCAGGTGGGTTTTGAAGGTCTCCAGAAAAAGAGAGTCTACAACCTCTCTAGGGAGCCTGTTCCAGTGTTCCATCTCTCTTGAACTGTGGAGCCAAAAACTGGAAGAAAAATATCAATTTAATTGTGAGCACACAAAGCTTATACAGAAGTCTGCATGGTCTCATTTCATGCAATAGCACCAGAAGCTCATTTCCAGCCTTGTGTTCACACAGCCTGGTTTCTATCATAAGTGGTGTTTTGTTCCACCTCACAGTGCCAGTCCCAGCCACTTCACACAGCCTACACCAATCCCAGCAGAAACTGTGCACTGGAACACATCTGCCCAATGTTCTAAAATACCTGCAGAGCAAGGGCTCCAAAAACAAATGCCGGCTTTGACAGAGAGACCTGGAAACAACCCTATTAGCCTCCACTTGTTACAAGAGGTTCCACTTCAGAGCAAAGATGCTTTGGCAAAACCCTAACACTGTAACCAGACCAAAACCTTCCACCAAATCATGTCTGAACCTTCTTCTGTGTTTTATCTCACACAGTTTTAACATGCTATCTACTCCACATCTCCTCTTCCTGTCTGTTTTTGTTTGGGTTTTGGTTTTTTTCATCAACACCTCAGTTCTGTGTTTGTCACATTACCACCTTGAGAACACCAACAGCTTCAGATGTCAGCTTGCAAAGCCATGCAGGAGGCACTGAGAGGCTGGAAGAAAGACTACCTTTTATCCAGAGATATTCTACTATCTGCAACAGGAAAACAATACATAGAAGATGTATCTCCCTGGAGATGTTCAAGGCCAGGTTGGATGAGGCCTTGAGCAATCTGCTTTAGTGGGAGTTGTCCCTGCCAATGCCAGGCTGTGTGGACCTAGGTAGGCTTCAAGGTCCCTTGCAGGCCAAACCAATCTATGGATCTGCAAGTAGCAGCTGAATGGGACCCAAGCAAAACACAGAGGCTTTTTGAACCTTTCTCTCATTTCTGAAGGTCCTGGTTCAAAGCCTTCTGAAAGCCAAGCAGTTATTTGTATTACTTGCACAATGAGAACACCCCAGAGGCTGTTCTCCTCGGGCAAGATTTTGCAGTGCTAACTGTCACATGTCAGACCAAAGAGTCTTTGTCACAGTGAACTTATCTTTTGGAGCTGCTCTCCTTCATGAAGATACAGATCTAGAAACTTAAACACATAAACTTTAGCAACCAGCCTATTACATAGGTTTCTGATTATCACAGAATCATAAAACGGCTTGGGTTGCAAGGGACCTTAAAGATCGTCTGATACAACTAGTATAACTGTCTGGCTGTTTCCTATCCTCTGATTTGCTTGAACATGACACAGATAATCTCATAAGCTAAGAAGGTGAAGACACACAGAAGAAATCAGAAATTTTAAGTTCAATATCTAACCCTTTGTTTTGATACAGAAATGAAATATTACCAACAAATGAAGTATTACCAACAGAACTCAGTCTGCAGAAGTGCTTTGGATGGACAGTTTATTGCATTAAGATGAAAAATAAGCTGTCAGCCTGACCAGTCCACAGTAGGAGCAAACACAAAATTATAGCAGTGCAATTGAAAAAGACAATTTGGAAATGGATATCAGCATCTGGAAGTGAAGGTTGCTGTAGCTGTTGGGGCTGTGCAGCCTGGAGAACAGAAAGCTTCAGACAGACCCTAGAGCAGCCTTCCAGTACCTGAAAGGTGCTACAGGAGAGCTGGAGAGGGACTTCTAACAAGGGCTTGTAGTGACAGGATGAGAGGGAATGGCTTTGAGCTGGCAGAGGGGAAATTTAGACTGGAGATAACAAAGAAATTCTTTACAGTGAGGGTGGTGAGACAGGTTGCCCAGGGAGGTCATTCATGGATGCTCCCTTCCTGGAGGTGGTTGTAGCCAGGAGGAGGTTACTTTCTTCTCTCAGGCAGCCAGCACCAGAACAAGAGGACACAGTCTCAAGCTTCACCAGGGGAAGTTTAGGCTGGAGGTGAGGAGAAAGTTCTTCACTGAGAGAGTCATTGGCTACTGGAATGGGCTGCCCAGGGAGGTGGTGGAGTCACAGTCCCTGGAGGTGTTCAAGGTGAGTTTGGATGTGGCACTTGGTGCCATGGTCTAGTCTTGAGGTCTGTGGTAATGGGTTGGACTTGATGATCTTTGAGGTCTCTTCCAACCTTGGTGATACTGT
Source organism: Eubucco bourcierii (assembly GCA_013396675.1). NCBI lineage: Eukaryota > Metazoa > Chordata > Aves > Piciformes > Ramphastidae > Eubucco > Eubucco bourcierii. Next base: position 144,355 of record VWZE01024837.1, read on the forward strand.
GATACTGTGATACTCTGTGACACTTTTCAAGGCCAGGTTGGACAAGGCCTTGATCAACCTGGTCTAGTGGAAGATGTCCCTGCCCATGGAAGGGAGGTTGAAACTAGATGATCTTTAAGGTCCCTTCTTCACTGAAACTTAGGTTCTCAAGCCCTGGAACAGGCTTTCCGGGGAGGTGGTTGAATTCCCATCCTTGGAGGTGTTTCAAAAAGGCAGAGATGTGGTGCTGAAGGACATGGTTTAGTACCAGCCTTAGTAGAATTAGAGAATGCCTGAATTTGGTGATCTTATAGATCTTATCCAAGCAAAACTTTTCTATGATTCTACATTACTTTGCTATGTTCAGATAAGATGCTTTCTGCTGTAATTCAAAACCTTCACCATAAAGAAGGGTGTGGGGAGAACATGTCTACTTAAAATTGTCAGCATAGCTTGCAAGTTCAAGCGGAGATTCTCCTGGCATGAGTTGGGGTAGCATCGGCATTCTGAAGCTCAGTGGCCAAGTCCAGACGCAAACTACAAACCACGGCAAAGCAGAAAATTGCTGGTGAAGTCCAACTCTTGCTTCTCTCTGTACAAGTGCATTCTTTCCGAGGGCTTGAAAGCTGCACTTGGCACTGGGTGAGAGCACATCCCTTGGGAAAGTGGCAAATTCAGAAGGATCTTCTCATCAGGAGTATTACTTTCCTTCTGTTCTCATGTTGTTGCTGCTTAACTGCAGCAATAGTGCTCTTTTGCATCACCGATGTCTGAAAGTACAATGCAGAGAACCACTCCAGCTTCTTGGCATGCCAGTGGATCTAGAAATAGCTCCTCTCTGAAAAAGCATCGAGAGTGCAGCACTTGTTACAGTAAACCTTTAATCCATCTACGCTACCTTCAGGGAGAACTGTACATCTAGCACCCCCTCTGAAAGCAACCATTGTACTCCACATCTCTGTTTAAGCTGAGAAAGTTTTCACAACTTCTCAGGCCTCTCCAAGCACAGTGTGCCTAAGCCAGCACTGCAAATAGTGACTTCATAGAGCTGTGCAGAAAAAGCTGAAGTACTAGTCCTGACGCCATCCAGCCACCACATAACCCAGTCACTCAGCAGCTCTATGCAGTCACAAAATCATTGAATCATTTCAGTTGGAAAACAGCTACAAATAAGGATGGTAAGACACTGGAACAGATTGCCCAGAGAGGTTATGGATGCCCCGTCCCTGGAGGTGTTCAAGGCCAGGTTGGATAAGGCCTTGTGCAACATGGGCTAGTGGAAGGTGTCTCTGCCCATGGCAGGGCAGTTGGAACTAGATGATCTTAAAGTTTCCTTCCAACCCAAAGCATTCTATGAACATATGAAGCATCAAGTCCAAATATTTTCTAATTCTACCAAGCTGGGTGCCAGTCCATGTCCCTCACCACCACATCTTTGTCTCTTTGCAACCGCTCTGGAGGTGGGGATTCAACTACTTCCCTGTTCCAGGGAGCCTGTTACAGGGTTTGAGAATCCTTTCAGTGAAGAAGTTTCATCTAATGTGCAACCTAAATCTCCCCGGTGCAACTTGAGCCCATTTCCTTTCATCCTATCACTTGTTATTAGGGAAAAGGCACCTTTTTTTTTTTTTTTTTGGTTGGAAGAGGCATCTAAAAACATTGAGACCAACCTTCAACCCAGCACCAGCATGGCCACCAGACCATGTCCAGAAGTGCCATGTCCACACCTGCACACTTTATTCTCTGCTGGCATACCCGCACTGTACCTGAACTGCCAGATTTACCGAGGGCAAACATGAGAAGCTGAGCTGAATGTGGTCTGGGCCATGCAGCAGGAAATCTGAGCCTCAGAACAGAGATGAAGCCACCACCCTCCCGCTCCCCAACCAGTCCCTGCCTTCTCCTCTGCAAGACATAGATGCGTGCTGTGAGGCTGAGCCAACACCACCGAGCTGCTGGCTTTGAGCAGCGCTTCGTGCTCCGGCGGGAAGGGCTACGGGGAGCAGGCAGCGGCACCCAGCCCGGAGAGGGAAGGAGGGACAGAGGGACTGGGGTTTGGCAGTAGCGAGTTTCGCCGTTCGCCACCGTCCTGCAGAGGGACGGGGCTGCGGTACGGTGTTGCCACCTGGTGGTACAGTCAAAGAGCAGACGAGGTTTGTTCTATAATGATTTAGAATCACAGAATCCATTCAGTCGATAAAGACCTTCAACCATTACATAACTCCACCGAGGCTGGTGCTAAACTACGTCCCTCATCACCCTATCTGCCTCTGAAACACCTCCAAGGATAGGGCTTCAACCACCGTGTTGGGAAGCCTGCTCCGGTGGTTGAGAACCCTTTCTGTGAAGAAGTTTCTTCTAATCTCCAACCTAAACCTCCCCTGGTGCAACTTGAGGCCATTTCCTCTTGTTCTATCATTTACTATTATGGAGAAAAGATCAATCGTCACCTCGCTCCAGCCTCCTTCCAGGGAGTTGTGGAGAGCAATGAGCTCTCTCCTCAGCCTCCTTTTCTCTGGAGTAAACAACATCAGTTCCCTCAGCTACTCCTCATAAGACCTGTTCTCCAGACCCTTCACCAGCTTCATTGCCATTCTCTGGGAAAAGCAGGGTGGAAAACCCTGAAGTCCTGTAGGCTGAGCAAGTCTCGAGAGTCACACAACAGCAGCAGACTCTTGTCCTCATCTCAAACACTAACTAGCTGTAACATACCCCTGGGACTGGATAACACCTAACAAGAGATCATCCCATCCCATCCCATCCCATCCCATCCCATCCCATCCCATCCCATCCCACCCCATCCCATGCTGTCACAAGTTTCTCAAGACATACAGAATGCTGTCAGTCTGGGTGGGTGTTGTGGGTTGAGATTACCCCCCTGAATAAATTTACCAGACCATCTCAGAAACAAATGAAGCAATGTATTTACAGCAAGCTAAATTTACAAGCATCTAATACAATGCATAGATACAGAAATATATTTACAAATATTTTCAATTATTTACAATTTAGAAATAACACAAAAAAATCCCCCCTGGATGAAGCCCAGAAGGGGCTGATAGCTGTCTTCTACTCCTCAGCTCAGTAAGAACTGAGAGGGTCACAACTGTTATGACTCAACCAAGGTTACTGGAGAAATCAGTGCGGAGGAGATAAGAAGCAGGTGATGGAAGGAGGCAGAAAGGTGAAGAAGAAGAGAGGAATAGTTTATACAGGTAATTATATACTAGTCCAGCAAGTGAATGAAATTATATAGATTTATCTTATTGTTGTTCTTCTGCACCCAATACAGTTCTTTATTTAAAATTTTGAATGAAACTAGAGTGCTAACTCTCTAATTGCCACAGTGGGTTTAGTAATTCATATAGAAGAAAATGATAAATGCCTGAACCAACCACAACACACTCTGTCTTGAAGAGTTTTGTAAGCCAGAGCAGGCAAGATGGAAAGCAAGACCTTGCAAGGTCCTTCCACAGAATGATAGAATGGCTTGGTTTGGAAGGGACCTCCAGAGGTCATCTACCATCGCAGTGAGCAGGGACATCCTTCGCTAGATAACAGTTTGCTCAGAGCCAGACCTTGAATGTTGCCAGGGATGGGGCCTTAACTGCCTCTCAGGGCAACCTGTTCCAGTGTTCTGCCACCCTCATGATAAAAGACTCGTTCCTAACATCCAATCTAAATCTCCTCCTCTTCAATTTCAAACCATTGCTCCTCCTCCTATACCTACAGGCCTTTGGAAACAGTCTCTCTTCAGCCTTCTTGTAGGCCCCCTGCAGGTACCCCAGCTCCCTCAGCCTGTCCTGGTAGCAGAGATGTTCGAGTCCCCTGATCATTTTCGTGGCTCTCCTTTGGACCCACTCCATCAGATCCTTGTCCTTCCTGTCCATGGAAGGGTACAGAGTAGGCCACAAAGATGATGGCTGGATACACTCAAAAGCAAGAAGAAGGCTTATA
>VWZE01024839.1:1193-19513 GCA_013396675.1 Eubucco bourcierii
TTTGTGCTTGGGATTGTGCCTACCCAGGTGCAGGACCTTACACTTGGCCTTATTGAATTTCATCAGGTTGGCCTGGGCCCACCTCTCCAGCCTGTCCAGGTCCCTCTGGATGGCATCCCTGCCCTCTAGCAAGTCGACTGTGCCACACAGCTTGGTGTCATCTGCAAACTTGCTGAGGGTGCACTCCATTCCTCTGTCCATGTCACAGACAAAGATGTTAAACAGCACTGGTCCCCGCACTGACCCCTGAGGGACACCACTTGTCACTGGTCTCCAGGTGGACATTGTGCCCTTGATCACCACTCTCTGGGTTCGACCATCCAGCCAATTCCTTATCCAGCGAGCGGTCCATCCATCAAGTCCATGCTTTTCCAGTTTGGTGACCAGGATGTCATGTGGGACAGAGTCAAATGCTTTACTCAGGTCCAGGTAATTTGCACACTTTTGCAATGTACTTAGTGTCTATCACACCCTTGAAGAAATTCCTCAACTCTAGGAATTACAGGAACCTGAAAATGAAGTGTTTTGAACTTTTTCATCCTGCCTCAAGTCTTGTTTAACTGAAATCCAGAAGTAGTGACGATTTCAATGGTTAGTCACCTCAGAATGCTACACATCAAAAAAAAAAAAAAATCCCCCTTCCTTCCTACATTGTATTGAAGCAGAAAATGCAAACTCAGTTCCTGGAGATAAGTGGATTTGGATACACAGATTGATGGATTACGAGGAGTGTAAAGCAGCAAATAGGACCATGGATGAGGGATGCTGAAGAAGATTTTGAGTTCTGTCAAAATTTTTCCCACTGCATGCTGAGAAGAAAGCTCTTAATTCCTTTGCTTACATAAGGGTATTCATTGTAGTGAAACTGAAAGTCGAGTCACAGAATGTCAGGGGCTGGAAGGGACCTTGAAAGCTCATCCAGTCCAACCCTTCTGCCAGAGCAGGATCACCTAGAGGCAGATCACACAGGAAGACATCCAGGCAGGTTTTGAGTATCTCCAGAGAGGAAGACTCCACAACCCTTCTGGGCAGCCTGTTCCAGTGTTCTGTCACCCTCACAGGGAAAAAAATTCCTCCTCATGTTTACATGAAACCTCCTATGCTTCAGCTTCCACCCATTGCCCCTTGTCCTGTCATTGGACATCAGCCTGGGTCACTCCTCCTGGTACTCACCCTTTAGATATCTATAAACATGAATGAGGTCACCTCTCAGTCTCTTTCCCTCCAAGCAGCAGAGCCCCAGCTCCCTCAGTCTCTCCTCATAAGAGACCTGTTCCTTTCCCTTCATCATCTTCGTGGCTGTGTTCTGGACACTCTCAAGCAGTTCTAGGTCCCAAACAACTAGGCTCAAAACTGAAGCAAATCACAGAACTCCATAGTTCACAAGATCTGGAGTGACATCAAACTTTAGAAATAGGACTATTTATTTTTGTTACTGGCAAACAATACATCATAGTTACAATTATAAAATATTCTGTCATTTTGAATTCCTGTTTTCCCTTCCCTAATATTGTCTTCAAAGGATCAATTTCATGTAAAAATTTCTTAAGCTTAAGGAATCCTTGATCTTTTGGTTCTTTTCTGGCAGGGGGGTTGGACTAAATGATCTTTGAGGTGCCTTCCAGCCCCTGACATTCTGTGATTCTGTAAATATTTAATCACTTGTATCTGAACTTGAAGGCAAATTATGGCTTTAAACTATACAATACTGCTTCCTGAACTGTAAGTGCGTGACAAGCCATGCTAAGATAGCAAGTGAACTGAGACAATGAACTCTTAGGTGTGTTAAGCATTAAAAATAAACATTTCTGCAGTTGGCCTTAACTGTAAAGCACTTGCATCAAATTAGAAGGAAAAAAAAAAAAAAGGAGAGAGAAAGGGTTTTCCTTACCCAAAGCACATTGCTGGATATCACTTAGAGACAAGAACTTCAACTACACGAAGTGTACAGTAGGAATCTTTAAAAAACAACTGAAAAACAGCAGAGATGGCAAAGATACTCCTTCAGCCCATTCTGATGGTGTACAGATACACACCATCACAAACAATGAAGTAGCATGCAAACAGTGCTGGAGTTACCACCCCTGAAGGTGTTTAAGCAGCCTGTGGACCTGACACTTAAGGACATGGTTTAGTACTGACCCTTCAGTGCTGGGTCAAAGACTGAACTGGATAATCTTTGAATTCTCTTCCAATTGGATGTATTCTGTGCTTCTGTGATAACACTGCCTGCAGCACTAGACCAGGGTACTGGATCCATTCACAATCTCTGCTGCTGCTGCTGTGTTGGAGCCTGGAAAGCTATTTCAAAACCAACTGAAAAACAGCGGAGATGGCAAAGATACTCCTTCAGCCCATTCTGATGGTGTACAGGGGATACACACCATCACAAACAATGAAGCAGCATGCAAACAGTAGATGCTGAAAATCCAAATGTAGTCCCATTGAGCTACAAAGTTCCTCAGAGCAAGGCAAAAGGAGAAAATTAAATGTATGCCAGTAAAAGAAAGCTAAGCTGAGACTGCATATTCCAAATATTCTTATGGCAGTTGAAATGATAAGCAGACAACCCAGAAAAGAGGTTGAGATTTCACTCAGTGCTTATAATACAGAAGTTACTGATGACAGCTGAAATAAGTGAATTCTTTAACTTGGTGGCACTAAAACTGGTACAAAGGAGTAATAGAATGGATGCACAGGGGAAACCAAAATATGTGCTCAAAACAGACAATGCAGTGTCACATCCTTGCAAGAGCTGCTGAAAGATTGTCAGGAGGTTTCTGCATAAAGAAGAGAGTTTCCAAATATGTTTCAGCTGGGATAAAATGATTCTGACCTCATTAATGTTTATAAATATGTAAAGGGTGAGCGCCAAGAGGATGGATGGAGCCAGGCTCTGTTTGGTGATGCCCAATGACAGGACAAGGGGCAATGGGTGGAAGCTGAGGCATAGGAGGTTCCATGTGAACCTGAGGAAGAATTTTTTCACTGTAAGGGTGACAGAGCACTGGAACAGGCTGCCCAGAAGGGTTGTGGATTCTCCCTCTCTGGAGATATTCAAGAACCATCTGGATGCATTCCAGTGTGATCTGCTCTAGGTGGTCCTGTTCTGGCAGGGGGGCTGAATCAGATGAGCTTTTGAGGTCCCTTCCAGCTCCTGACATTCTATGATTCTATGATTCAGATAGCTAAGCAGCTGCCGCTGAAAATAGCAATTACATGCAGACAAATAAGTAATGGGAGTAATAAAGCCACTGGAATAATTAGAAATTTCTCCTGAAGTGCTGCAGCCTGTCTTAACAGCATATTGGGTATTCAAGAGTCAGGCAGCTTCGCCTTTGCAAAGATCTAGCAAATTTCTGCTCCAAGAATTGCTCCTTCCCAAAAGTCAAATGTGTATTGTGGAACTTGGCCCAAGCCAGAATATCATCAGGAGTTTGCACCAAGAGTTACTGGAGAAACAAACAAACAAACAAACAAAAAAACCCAACAAACAACTAACCAGCTATATCACCAGGTTTGGAGACTGCTTACTAGCTACAGATCAAATCAGATCAAATTGATTACAGATCAAATTGCCAGTTGAAGACTATCAGAGTTGCAAGGATGATATGTTAGTAGGTCTCACAGGGACCAGCATAATCATAGAATCATAGAATGGTAAGGTTGGAAGGGACCTCAAGGATCATCTAGTTCCAACATTCTTATCCAACATCCTCATCCATCACATTCTTGTACAGAAAAATGGGGGGGAAAGGAGCAGAAGCTGCAGAAGATCATGAACATAGTACCACTTCTCCCAAAGAAGAGCCCAGGGAGCTCACCAAACACTAAAGAAAGTCAAGATAAAGTTGTTAATAGATGTGTAGCAAAGCTGTTCTGGCTCGCTTTTTCAGGTTATAGCTTAGCCTTTGCCCCCCAAATTTGAAAACTGCAGAAGAGCTGTTTGCAACTAACAATACTAAATCAGACAGGGACCACAGGAGTTTGTAACTTATGACATCTCCAGACAGACTTCTATATGTGTGGGATGATTGAAGCAATCCCCACAAGAAGGTACTCCGATGTAGTTTAAATGAACACAATCCCTAGACTATTTCATCAGAAGCTAAAGGGGACTCTAGTGAGAGGGAACATCTCTTACATAGAAAAGAAGCCTTTACATCCAGATCACTGCTGTCAGGATAGCCAACACACATCTGAGAAGAAGTTGTACACCCGAGATCTGACTAGGATATTCAAAGCTATGATTCAAGGAAAGGAAAAGATATTGCAAGTTACCACAGGGATTTTGTAAGAGGCATTTCCCACCAAATGCCTGTGATGCTGCAGGATAACTGCTCAGCTTGCCATGTGACACAAACATTTAGTGTGCTTCAGGAGAAGAGTCAAGATGTTGACAAAAATAAGAGACGTTTATGTTGTCTGTGGGAATAGAGATCCACAGAGCTGGCTTGTCAGGAGAGAGTCTTGTGAAGACAAAATAGTCCTATTTTGACTAAAACTAATGAGACAAAGCTAAAACAACAAATTCAAGCAGTTTCAAAACAGATTTAAAACACAATAGTGACCAAAAGAGCCACCTTTTGTCTGATTAACTGCAAAATGAATATTAAGGTTGGCACCCCTGAGTATGAAAGGTCTTTTCCATGTATCTGGAAGGTCTTCCCTTCTATCTTGAAGGTCTTTTCCAACCTGATTGATTCTGATTCTGATTCTGAAAATGAGCCAAATGGAGGACATGCTAACCATGCATGACTATATAACTCAACTCTCCACCCAAATTGTGCTAAATGTCACATAGAAGGCAGAGACAGCTGGGGTCAGGATATAAAAACCAAGAGGAACACCTCTCTGTGGTGGGGAAAGAGGATCAGTTTAGCAGAGGTGGAGATGACTGATAGGTTGTTCTCCTTTTCTCCCACCCAAGATAGGGCCATTTTCTTGGTAAGAATTGCAAATTTAACACACAGATGAACTTTTGCTTTATTTCTATTATATATTAACCCTATGGTAAAATTTTGCATCTCCAATTTAATCCAATATTAACTATCTCAAGCTTGATTATTTGCAGTTAATGCATTTATCGCTGGCAACCTCAAACCCATTTTATCAGTTTAATTAATTTAATAAATAAAACCTATCTGTATTTTAACTTTCAGAACCTGTTTGTGTGCAAGTCTTATTGGGGCACTGAAAGAGGTCAACACCGATTTTTGCCAGTTTCAGTACGAGACCAGTGGGGCTCTAAGACATACAGGCATCAGGATCTTATTCGCATCATGACCAATGCACACTCCTGAGCTGTCAGTGCTCCTTGTAAAGCACTGCCACTTCCTTACCAGTAGCAGCACAGAAATAAGACAGTTGAACAGATAAGTTTTATCTGATGCCCTTGAATAAGCCAGTTACATGCCACTTTCATAGCAGGAGTCAGAACCGATCACTTATAATGCAGATCTCCATGAGCTGACGTACATGATGGTGTGCCACTAGGTCAAAATGCCTATTCCTCTTTCAAGAAGACTTGAACTGTTTGAAACAAATCGAGCAAACAAGACAAAAGTCATACAAAAGAGCTGTGAAAGACAGGTTGCTGACAACTCTTGACATGCTGGAGCATTTCTGCAGTTGAAGAATTTATTTTGGTAAGTGAATCATGATTCAAGATCCTAGAGACAAGGCCAGGCAGGGGAAATGAAGACCAACTATGTTTCTAGTAGTGCTTTATGCAAATAGTCTTTTCTAAAGAAAACTGTCCAACCAATTTCATTACCCTGCTCTTCTTCTCAGATGTCTGGGAGCCAGGAGTTGGAGTGTCCATGACTATTGGAGTGCTAACTCATTGTTGATAAAGCAGTGAAAGCAGCAACCTGTCATAGGTGATGCAATGGCTAACCAGTACAGTTTTGCAAGACAGACAGACAGCTTTTTGGTAGTAGTTTCTAGGAAGCAGGGGTTAAATCATGTCCTAAACATTGTCACTCACAAGGTTACAACAAAACCAAAATGGTAATTTTAATGAATCTAGTTTAGAAAGCTGTTGTCTGATCTCTTCTAGGAAAAGACCAATACTGCAGATTGAAAAGTAACATTACCAAGCTAGCATTAATGGCTTGTTTGTCAGGGAAGAGCAGCAAAGAGGTCTGTGTTGCACACAGGATGCTAATGGACAAGCAAACCTCTCCAAAATCTTGCTTTGGAGTTATGAGAAATAGAAATATTACAATAAAAATATAAATAAGCAAACAAACACACACACATATATATACATATGTATATGTGTGTGTGTGTGTGTGTGTGTGTATATGTGTACGTATATATGTATATATAGTATGCTAATGGACAAGCAAATCTCTCCAAAACCTTGCATTGGAGTTATGAGAAATAGAAATACTATAATAATGAAAAAAAATGTATACACACACACACATATATGTGTGTATAGATATAGATATAGATATAGATATAGATATAGATATAGATATAGATATANCTCCACAAATCAGAACATGTTGGGAGCTGATCTGTTGGAGATCAGCTCTGAGGATAAGTACCTGGGAGTCACAGAATGTCCATGAGACAGCAACATGCCTTTGTGGACAAGAAGGCCGATGGCATCCAGCAAATTAAGGTGTGGCCTCACCACAGCAGAGTACAAGGGGGCAATCTGAGTACTATCATAGATAGATAGATAGATATAGATGTACAAAGGTAGAAGCTGAGTACAATCATATATATATATATATATATATATATATATATATATATATGCATATATGCATATATATGTGTGTATATATATGTATGTATGTATGTATGTATGTATGTATGTATGCATGTGTATAGAACTACAAAAGATACATTCAGTTGAATCTGACCACTAGAAAGTAATGAAGAGAAAATAAAGAATGAAGACACAGGAATCAAATCTACTGAAGAGCTACAGAGCTGTGAATGTCTGGCGTGATTGCACATGGGCAACTACCCATAACTGTCACTGGATATCAAACACATAGATGCAGTTCCCATTTCAGCCTTCCATCATACAAGGAAGTTGTGCCCAGAGACAAAGTCAGAGCAAAATTCTTTTCGACTTATAACTCTCTACAAATCCCTGAAGGGAGGTTGGAGCCAGGAAGGATTCAGCCTTTTCTTCTTGGTGTCAAGAGACAGGACTAGAAGAAATGGTTTCAAGCTGTACCAGGGGAGGTTCAGGCTTGATGCTAGGAAAAATTTCTTCACAAAGAGGTTTCTCACACTAGAATGGTCTGCCAGTGGCAGTGCTGGAGTCACCATCCCTGGAGGTGTTTAAGTAGCCTGTGGACCTGACACTTAAGGACGTGGTTTAGTACTGACCCTTCAGTGCTGGGTCAAAGACTGAACTGGATAATCTTTGAATTCTCTTCCAATTGGATGTATTCTGTGCTTCTGTGATAACACTGCCTGCAGCACTAGACCAGGGTGCTGGATACATTCACAATCTTCCCATCTCTGCTGCTGCTGTGTTGGAGCCTGGAAAGCTGACTATTTCCTACCCAAGGTGTTACACTGGTTTCTGGCATAAAATGCTCTGAAATCTGCTGATAAAGACTCCTAATTGCATGTTGCAGTTCTGAGTTACAACAGTATAAAAATAAGTATTGCAAAATGCTCTGTTCACACCTTGTTTGAATAGCCACCAAAATGGAAGAAGATCTAAAGTCTATATACTTCTTAAGATGTAATTTGCAACTTTGGGGTATTTTAAAACACACAGAATTAACTTTCCCTACAGCCCAGCTAAGCCTTGCCTATATTGTAAGCTCTGTGGCTTTTTTTTTTTTTTTTCTATTTCTTTTTTGCCTTCCAACTTGTGTCTACAGCTGCAACAGTTCCCACAAGACAAACGAGATCAGAGATCAGAAACTGTCATGTTTCATGTTTTAACAGTGACAGCAGCTTGGATCCATTGCTGACATTCATTATTTTCTCCTCCTTTTGGTTATTTCTCTAGCTCACCTGGTTCAGAAGCCAGCTTTCCCTTTGAAGGACTGAGAATGCAGTGGAGATAGACAGGTGTTTCTAAGGGAGTGTTACAAAAAGTGGACACATTTGTCTCTCTCAAACGCGTGATCTGCAACATGACAGTTTTTACTTTGTTGCAGACACTTCAGCTGAATGTTTCCACTTTCTCACAGCTACTGCCTCAGGCCTCTTCCTGGTTTCTCTGTGGCTTCTCTCCAGTGTCCATGCTTTTGTCTCTGCTCCAGTGACAGCCCAGAGTTGCTCCTCAAGGACATGGCTATGCAGTGCATGCATCACCTTGCAGATACCAGAGACAGCTTCACACTGACTGATGTCTGGCTCTGGGAGAAGTCTAGTTGCAGTAACACAACATTCACATGAAGCCACTGCCTCAGCATAGAATCATAGAATAGAATCATAGAATCAGTCAGGATTGGAAGGAATCACAAGCATCATCTAGTTCCAATCCCCTGCCATGGGCAGAGACACCCTACCCTAGATCAGGTTGCCCAGAGCCTCATCCAGCCTGGCCTTAAACACCTCCAGGGAAGGGGCCTCAACCACCTCCCCAGGCAACCCATTCCAGGCTCTCACCACTCTCATGCTGAAGAACTTCCTCCTCACATCCAGTCTGAATCTCCCCATCTCCAGCTTTGCTCCATTCCCCCTAGTCCTGGCACTACCTGATACCCTAAAAAGTCCCTCCCCAGTTTTTTTTGTAGGCCTCCTTCAGATACTGGAAGGCCACAATAAGGTCACCTGGGAGCCTCCTCTTCTCCAGACTGAACAGCCCCAACTCTTTCAGTCTGTCCTCACAGCAAAGGTGCTCCAGCCCTCCGATCATCCTCGTGGCACTTCTCTGGACAGTCTCTAGCATGTCCACATCCCTTTTATAATAGGGACTCCAGAACTGGATGCAGTACTCCAGGTGGGGTCTCACCAGAGTGGAGTAGAGGGGAAGAAGAATCACCTCCCTCACCCTGCTGGCCACACTTCTGATGCAGCCCAGGCTCTGGTTGGCTTTCTGGGCTGCAAGTGCACACTGTTGGCTCATGTTGAGCTTCTCATCCACAAGCACTCCCAAGTCCCTCTCCTCAGGGCTGCTCTCCAGCCAGTCACTGTCCAACCTGGATTTCTGCTTGGGATTGTCTCAACCCTGATGCAGGACCTTGCACTTGGACTTGTTGAACCTCATGAAGTTGGCTTGTGCTCACCTCTCCAGCCTGTCCAAGTCCCTCTGGATGGATCACTTCCTTCCAGGGTGTCTGCTGCACCACACAGCTTGGTGTCATCAGCAAACTTGCTGAGGTTGCACTCAATGCCTCTGTCCATGTCACCAAAAAAGATGTTGAACAAGACTGGTCCCAGGACTGATCACTGAGGGACTCTGCTTGTCACTGGCCTCAACTGGGACATGGAACCATTGACAGCCACTCTTTGGATGCAGCCATCAAGCCAGTTATTTATCCATCTCATGGTCCACCCATCAAACCCATGCTTCACCAGTTTGTAGACCAGGATGTGGTGTGGGACAGCGTTGAAGGCTTTGCTCAGGTCCAGGTGAATACCATCTGTTGCTCGCCCCTCATCTATTAATGTTGTGACCTGTCAATAGAAGGCCAACAGGTTTGTCAGGCAGGATTTGCCCTTGGTGAAACCATGCTGATTGTACCAAATTGCCTCTTCACTGTTCTCCTGTCTCAGTAGTGCTTCCAGGAGCATCTCCTCAGGTTCTCCAGAAGCTTTTTCTGCTTGTACTCATAACGTTTTCACAGAGAGCAAGGAAGGAGCAGGAAAAAGGCAGCACTAGAGAAAACAATGACTAGTCTTTACTGGAACTGTGAACTCCCCCATTCCTCACCAAGTCTGTTGAATACCTGATTTCCTTCTGTGACAAGATCACCCAGCTACTGGATGAGGGCAAGGCTGTCAATGCTGTTTTCCTAGACTTTTGGAAAGCCTTTGATACTGTTCCCCACAAGGTTCTTGAAGGCAAATTGGCTACTTGTGGCTTGGATGAGCACACTGTCTCCTGGATAAAGCACTATCTGGACAGGAGGGCCAAGAGAGTGACGGTCAATGGAGTTAAATCCAGTTGGCAGCTGGGCACTAGTAGTGTTCTCAGAGATTTGTGTTGGGACCACTTCTTTTTAACATCTTTAGTGATGACCTTGAATCAGGCATAGAGAGTGTCAACAGTAAGTTTGCAGATGACACCAAGTTAGGTGGCAGTGTTGATTCGAATGAGGGTAGAGAGGTTCTTCAGAGGGACTTGGGTAGGCTAGATCAATGGGCCAACATTAATGGGATGAGTTTCAGAAAGGCCAAATGCCAGGTCCTACACTTGGGTCACAACAACCCCAAGCAACCCTACAGGCTTGGGACAGTGTGGCTGGAGAGCTGCCTGGCAGAAAGGGTTCTGGGGGTTGTAATAGAAAGGCAGATGAATATGAGCCAACAGTGTGCCCAGGCAGCAAAGAAGGCCAATGGCATCCTGGCTTGTATTAAAAATGCTGTGCCCAGCAGAGGCAGGGAGGTGACTGTCCCCTTGGACTTGCCTTTGGTGAGGTCACATCATGAGTATTGTGTTCAGTTTTGGGCACTGCAGTACAAGAGAGGTGGAGAGGTGCTGAAGTGGGTTCAGAGGAGGGCAACAAAGGTGGGGAAGGGCCTAGAGAATAAATCTTATGAGGAGCAACTGAGTGAGCTGGGAATGGTTAGTCTGAAGAAGAGGAGGCTGAAGGGGACCTCGTTGCTGTCTACAGCTACCTGAAGGAACATTATGTAGAGGCTGCTACTGGTCTCTTCTCACAGGTAGGTAGAGACAGAACAAGAGGGAATGATATCAAGCTAAGACTGAGCAGGTTTAGATTGGACATTAGGAAAAAGATTTTTACAGCAAGAGTGGTCAGGGACTGGAATGAGCTGCCCAGGGAGGTGGTGGAGTCACCCACTCTGGATGTGTTTAATGGTCACTTGGACGTGGTGCTTGGGGATATGGTTTAAGGTGAATCTTGTAGAGTAGGGCTATAGGTTAGACTTGGTGATGCTGAGGGGCTTTTCCAACCTGCATGTTTCTGTGATTCTGTGAAGTCCCTCCTTCTCCCAGAACTTTATCCTGGTTTTAATGAATGCAAAGTTTTTTGTCTCAGAAATATCACTTTTTATGATTTAGTAATTTGCTTCACAAGAATAAAATTAACTAGGGACACAGAGAAGAAAAAAGAATACTGGTAAAAAAGAATACTGGTGGAGCTGTATGTATAAGTTTCTGCTCAGAGATTGGAGTCACAGCTTCACAACCGATGTGACACTGTCAGCACAAAGAGTTTATCCAAATGATCTGTCAATGCAGTAATGAGTCAAAATATATTCTAGACACCTTGTCCTGTTTGTCTGTTTATTTAATCTTAACATTTCCAGGGAAAATGCGAGTTGGTATGTAAAATTCAGTCACAACACTCTCCTCAAATGTAGAAAAACTAAATAATAAATGAAAAGTTCGATTTGATGAGAGGTTGACCATGAGTCAGCAATGTGTTCTTGTGGCCAGGAGGGCCAATGGTATTCTGGGGTGTATTAAAAGGGCTGTGACTAGTAGGTTGAGAGAGTTTCTCTTGCCTCTCTTTTCTGCGCTGTTGAATGTGCATCAGGAGTATTGTGTCCAGTTTGGGCCCCTCAGTTCAAGGCAGACACAGAACTGCTTGAGAGAGTCCAGCACAGAGCCACAAAGATGATGAAGGGAATGGAACATCTCTCTTATGGAGACTAAGGGAGCTGGGGCTCTGCTGCTTGGAGAGGAGGAGACTGAGAGGTGATCTGATGAATGTTTATAAATATGTAAAAGGTGAGTGTCAAGAGGATGGAGCCAGGCTCTGCTGGGAGATGACCAAGGTCCCTCTTGGCCTGGCTGTTCTCCAGCCACTCTGTTCCCAGCCTGTAGTACTGCATGAGGTTGTTGTGGCCAAAGTGCAGAACCTGGCACATGGACTTGTTAAAACTCAGGCACTGGACTGTGCCCATCTGTCCAGCCTGTCCAGGTCCCTCTGCAGAGCCCTCCTGCCCTCTAACAGATCCACACATGCTCCCAACTTGGTGTTGTCTGCAAACTTACTGATGTTGGACTCAATCCCCTTGTTCAGACCATCAATGATGATATCAAACAGGACTGAGCCAACACTGATCCCTGGGGCACACCACTTGTGACTAGTGACCAACTGGATGTGGAACCGTTCACCAACATTCTCCGGGGCCAGCAATCCAGCCAGTTCTTAACCCAGCACAGAGTGCCCCTGTCCAAGCCAAGGGTTGCCAGCTTGGTAGGAGTTTGCTATGGCAGATGGTGTCAAAGGCCTTGCTGAAGTCCATGTAGACTACATCCACAGCCCTCCCCAAGTCCACCAGGTGGGTCACCTGGTGATAAAAAGAGATCAAGTTGATCAAGCAGGACCTGCCCCTCCTAAGTCCTTGCTGAATCGTCTTCCCTCACAGGATATTGACAGGGTTACATCAATAGTAATCAACAGGATGTATCAGCAGCTTAAAGAAACTCATAAGGAATGGATAAAAACCTTTGGCCCTCCCATAGAGCCAAATACAGCCATTTCTTGATTGGAAAAGGGCATGGTTTGAGCATGTAAGACTACACTCCAGCTAGCGAAAAGGCAGAATACTGTGTCCTTACTGAAATGTAAAAGGGAAGGCATGCAGGAGGATTATCTTTACCTTGCTATTATTATGTGCTTAGGTAGTTAACGTTAACATTCTTGCTACTAGTAGTGGCAACAAAATTTTTGTTGTAGCTAATATTCATGAGGGACTCTGGTGGAAGCTGTGGCACTATGAAATGCACCCTGCAAACACAGATACTGCTTGAAAACCTCATCTGTCTAATTTTTTACCATAGCTCAGGGCATGAGATGACATGTGCTTATGAGATCCTCCATCAGGAAACTTGGATCTAATTAGGTTAGCATATCCTGACTCTAACCCTTCTGAGATTGCTTTCATCACTTGGTTTGACTTCTCCCCACTGCTAAACTTACAATTTATTTTCAGCTGAACTTCATTAATGGGTAAGAGACAAGCAGACGTAATCTACCAATCAGGCTGGGAAAAACCCAGGTCAGTTTTGCTTAGGGACTGCAGCTAAACTTTACAACTGTTAAGTACACAAAAATGGAAGTTCCTTGGACAGATGACAGAATCACAGAAACATTCTGGTTGGAAAAAAACCCCAGGATTACCAAGTTCAACAGTCATCCCTACTCTACAAAGTTCACCCTTAAACCACATCCTTGAGTACCACATCTAAACAACTTTTAAACACATCTGGGGTTAGTGACTCAATCACCTCCCTGGGCAGCTCATTCCACTGCCTGACCACTCTCTCTGGGAAAATTTTTCTCTAATGTCCAATCTAAACCTACCCAATCTCAGCTTGAGGCCATTCCCTCTTGTTTTGTCTCCAGCTACCTGTGAGAAGAGACGAGGAGCAGCCTCTCCACAACATCTTTTCAGGTAGCTGCAGACAGCAATGAGGTCTCTCA
Organism: Eubucco bourcierii; assembly: GCA_013396675.1. Taxonomy (NCBI): domain Eukaryota; kingdom Metazoa; phylum Chordata; class Aves; order Piciformes; family Ramphastidae; genus Eubucco; species Eubucco bourcierii. The sequence goes on from VWZE01024839.1 coordinate 14,750, forward strand.
GCCTCCTCTTTTTCAAACTAACCATTCCCAGCTCCCTTAGTCACTCCTTATAAGATTTATTCTCCAGGTCCTTTCCCAGCTTCATTGCCCTCCTCTGCACTCACTCCCACACCTCCACATCCTTCTTGTAATGAGGTGCCCAAAACCAAACACAATACTCAGTAGATGTAGCCTATTGATCTCCTTTGCATCTTCAGGAGAAAATGTGCACTTGAGACTTCCAAGCTTGGTGGAAAATGGCAATAACCAGCCATGGCTCTTTTGGGACATGGAAGTGTTGGAGCGGGTCCAGAGGAGGGCCACGAGGATGATCAGAGGGCTGGAGCAGCTCTGCTATGAGGACAGGCTACAAGAGTTGGGGCTCTTCAGCCTGGAGAAGAGAAGGCTTCGAGGAGACCTTAGAGTAGCCTTCCAGTATGTGAAGAGGGCCTACAGGAAGGCTGGGGAGGGACTATTTACAAGGTCCTGCAATGACAGGACAAGGGGCAATGGGTTTAAACTGGCAGAGGGAAGATTTAGACTGGATGTTAGGAGGAAGTTCTTTCCAGTGAGGGTGGTGAGACACTGGCACGGGTTGCCCAGGGAGGTTGTGGATGCTCTCTCCCTGGAGGTGTTCAAGGCCAGGTTGGAGGAGGCCTTGAGTAACCTGTACTAGTGGGAGGTGTCCCTGCCTATGTCAGGGGGTTGGAAATAGATGATCCTTGGAGGTCCCTTCCAACCTTACCATTCTATGATTCTGTTTCTCACATATGACATGAAGTGACTCTTTCTTCAGTGGGACAAAAATGGGGAATGAGGCATGGTGATGCTTTGCTTCAGTCACATTTGAAAGTAAGAAATCTGAGGGAAATACATGTGCATGAACACACAAACATTGCTAACACTGGAAGAAAAAAAAACTTTGGCTTTGGAAATCTTCCTGATTTCACGTAGAAATGCAAAGGCATCAAAGGCTCATCTACATTTCCCCTTCTGAAACATTTCTGATCTTGGGACAAAATACAATATATATGACTAAAAGCACAGTGCATAGAGAATATAGATAAACAATTTATCTTATTCATTACAGTTTTGGTGACTTTGTAGTCCACAGAAAAGCAGGATTGTGTTTCTTGCCCTCTTCCTGACAGTGCCACGTAGGAGAAGATGCCTGTTTACAGGTTAGAGGAAGCATAGCTCGAAGCAGATAGTGAAGCAGCCATGCTATGAAGCACAGATACATTTCACATGCCAAATCTGTTTAGTCATATGTTATTTTTATACTGAGTTAGAATGAAACCTCTTCTTTAAACCACTGGTGTGCAGTTGCTGTTGCAAATGCGGTAGTATGCTGACAGCATACTTCAAAATATCCCTGAAAAGGAGTTGAATGTAGGAGGAAAGAGTAAGTTAGTAGGCACAGGAAGGTAGAAGGTGGTCCAAGAAAAGACTGAGAGTCTTCATATGTGCTGCACCATAATTTCTTTCATTGTAATGCAGAGGAAACTTGCAGTGCATGATGCGCTGTGTTTGAGATCTCAGGATGCAGTTGCAGCCAATATTAAAACTTTCATCAACTTCATCAGGATGATGATTTTACCCCAAGCCAGATTACAAGACAGAAGTATTTTGAACATAGTGGAACTAAGGACAACAGAAAATGACATGTCCCTAGCATTAAGCAGCTGGAAGGGATCCCCAGCCACCTCAGAAAACAACAAGGAATGGCCATCTCCCTTTTATATCAATACACATATGTTAGATGTGTCTTAATTTGAAATGATGGCAAGAAGAAAACTCTCTGGGAAAAATAAATGCCACAGGGCAATAAGAGACATAATAAAAACTTTTAGAACTAAAATCTCCTAATTTTCTTTTTCTTTCTGGTTTCAGAACCCTGTAAATACAGTCTGCCAAACTTCTAGATACCATTCTGTGCAATGACAAAAACTTGGTTTCTTTTTGTCTTGCTTAGATATTTTGATTTGATTCATCTCAGGGTAAGTTGATTTTCATGATGAATGATTTTCATGATGAATTTATAGAATGTGGAAAGGAATCACCATAGCCTTTCTAAAACACAACCAAGCAACCACCACCAATAAAACAAAAAACAAAACAAAACAAAACAAATACATGGAGAAATGCATGGAGAAAACAATATTGGGTAAAATTGGTAAAAATTAAAACTGAGGTATTTGCTTCCCTGAAAATAGAAACTATTCTGATGAGAAAACTGAAATATTCCCAGTTTTATTCTGGCTTTTACATTTGTTTTAATACTGGGAATGCAACACTGCACCCTCCAAATGGCACCCAGTGACTGCACTGCTTGCTACAGTTTCTCTATTTCCCCCCCCCAAAACAACCTAAAAGCAACTGAGTAAATAGCATAAGGCAATACAGGCAGAAATAGCATCTTATCCATTTGGAATGTGAGCTGGAAATTTGTATTTGCTAAGATTCAATAAAAAAAAGGTAGGTTCCATGAAATAATTTTAATGTCCACTGAAGTCTTTGTCTTCTTGTTACTACTCTCATCTCTTTCTATTTCTTGTTTGATTTAGGCTTCCATGTCTCATGGGTGGGTGAGAGATATATCTCAGGTATATAATGGAATGCATATTAGATTATTTGAATTATAATAAATAATGCTTAGGAAAGCTCTGGGAGAGGTTTATGAAGACACCACTTCCAATCTCTGTGCAGCATCTACCTTGATCCATCCAAAATTATACAAGTATTTCTCCCTGCTGTTAGATGGGACTAATTGGGTAGACAAATTTAGATTGGATGTTAGGGACAAGTTCTTTACCACAACCCTGTACAACCTGTTTCAGTATTTCACGACTCTCATTGTAAAGAACTTCTTCTGTATGTCCAGCCTAAATCTACCCTGCTGCAGTTTAATACCATAGTCCCTCTTCCTATTGCTGATCAGCAGCAATAAGACAAGAAATAACAGCTACAAAATGGAACATAGAAGGTTTCAGTTCATCATGAGGAGAAACTTCAAACTTTAGAGTGAGGGTGACAGAAAGCTGGAACAGGCTGCCCAGAGAGGTTGTGGAGTCTCCTTCTCTGGAGACTTTCAAAACCCATCTGGATGCATTCTTGTGTGAACTACCCTATGGGAACCTGCTTTTGGCAGGTGATTTGGACTTGACAATGTCTGGAGGTCCCTTCCAAGCTCTAACATTCTGTGATTCTGTGATATTGGGAAGATTCAAAAATTTGGCATCAAAAAAGTGGTGAGAAAAGATTTCTTGATTTACATCTTGGTTTGTGTGCATTCAGAAAGAAGAAGAGAGAAGAATGCAAAAATATATTCATAAAGAATTATTTTGCCATAGAAAATGCAAATTTTCCTTGAGGACTTTTTATTTTTTTGTGAGCTACTCAACCATTTTGCTATAAATAGAGAATTGACCTTCAGGGAAAGAGGATGAGATTATGTGGGCTTTTTTAGGGAGGAGAGTAAATATGTTAATATTCTGATGAAAGTGTTGCTACTTATGCCGTACATCAATCTTCCTCTGGCACAAACCTGTGAAATCAGTATTTCTTCCAAGCTATGAAGATATGCAAAAGAAGAATAATGCTGGCATTAAGTACCAGTTTATAAATGAAGATAACCTGAAGCAACACCTCAAATTCAACTGTTCCCACCCAAACAGAAAAGCAAAATTATTAGTAGGAGTTATTACATATTGCCAGCTCAAATGATTGAAAGTATAGGAGACCTCAAAAGAGTGACCAAGATAAAACAGGTTGCTACTGAAGGTTGCAGTTGTGAGGATTTCCAGATTTGTATTAGCAAGTTCTTGTCTTAAAACTATGCAAAATGGAAAATTTTGCTTTTAAAGGAAAATTCCTGTTGGCATATTACCTGAAATATTACACAAATATCACACTTGTAAGGTGTAATATATTACCAAGACAGGGATAGGGCTTGCTACAGATGTAGAATCTCTCATTAAGAACCTTACCTATCACACATGCCCTGCGAAGGAAAAAGCTCTTTTATGTAACTGGTAAAAACTGCTCCCAGATTCATTTCCATGAATGCAAAATGCCTGCTTTGATATTCATGGCTCACAGAAAATCCTTCAACACAAGCACCTGAAACTGAGGAAGGAACTGGAAGTAATCCAGTCCTTTCAAAAACATGTTTAACTTGATTGCTAAGCATATCACAGTATCACAGTATCACAGTATCGCAAAGGTTGGAAGAGACCTCAGAGATCATCAAGTCCAACCCATCACCACAGCCCTCAAGACTAGACCATGGCACTAAGTGCCATGTCCAAACGTGCCTTGAACGCCTCCAGGGACGGTGACTCCACCACCTCCCTGGGCAGCCCATTCCAGTGACAAATTACTCTCTCAGTGAAGAACTTCCTCCTCACCTCCAGCCTAAACTTGCCTTGGCGCAGCCTGAGACTGTGTCCTCTTGTTCTGTCACTGGTTGCCTGAGAGAAGAAGGTAACCTCCTCCTGGCCACAACCACCCTTCAGGTAGTTGTAGACAGCAATAAGGTCCCCCCTGAGCCTCCTCTTCTCCAGGCTAAACAGTCCCAGCTCCCTCAGCCTCTCCTCAGCATAATATTACAGCATATTACAGTACCACCAAGGTTGGAAGAGACCTCAAAGATCATCAAGTCCAACCCATTACCACAGTCCTCAAGACTAGACCATGGCACCAAGTGCCACGTCCAAACTCACCTTGAACACATCCAGGGACGGTGACTCCACCACCTCCCTGGGCAGCCCATTCCAGCAGTCA
>VWZE01024839.1:53504-86201 GCA_013396675.1 Eubucco bourcierii
CCTTTTTTTTTTTTTCTTTCTGTCTGAGAGAACTGTGCTTTTATACACAAAGACACGGAACCGATTCATCTGCAATACCTTCCCCTAGCCTTTCCTGGTTGATCAGGCATTTCAAAGATTACACTGGTTTGGAAGGGACTCTCAAAGGTCATCTTGTCCAACCTATCTGCAGTGAGAAGGGTCACCTCTAACTAGATCAGGCTGTCCAGGGCCATTCAGCATCTGAATTTCCATCCATGGGTTAGTTACTAAGAATTACATTCTTAGCAAACACGAAGTTTTGAAGACTTTCATCATGACCTTGAACTGGTCTGAAGTCAGAATCAAACTTTCTGAGGCCATGATTCCCATCCTAAAGAGTGTTTGTCAAACCTCCTCCCATCTGTGCCTGTTCTCTTCCCAGTGTGTGAAATCATACTAGCTGACATGGGGAAGAAGCGTCACAAATGGGCATATTTCACCTCTATTTTTGGCCAGAATGCTCACCAGAGAGTGCTGATTTCATTAGTGCTTTCATCTCCACTTGAAATGTTCCCAGTTTAGAACAAAAAAAGAGCAACAGTAGCAAGTCCCAGGCCCCTGCACCTGATCAGACGCTTAACTCTTGCTGGAATGCTTTGGACTACCAAAAAACCCAAACTGTTGGGGATTGGTTGTGTTTGACTTCCAAAAGTTTCAAGCATTCTCTCTTATGCTATTATGTTAATCCTGCAATATTCAGTGATTTGGTAATAAGAGACCTTTGCTTTTCTCTCTTGGTAATCCTATCATATGCATGCAGTTGTTAAAATATGTAGTGATATGTCCTATCAGTACCTCAGATGATTGTATCAGTATTTCCCCCTGCTTTCTAAACTTGCATACTGAGATCTTAGTTTCCCACATATTCCAGCTTGTATTAATGTACTTATCCTGAGATCTTTGCAGGTCTGTGGTCATAAATGGCATTATGCATTTACCTTCAAGTTATCATTATTGCTTTAAAGCTAAAGCTATTCAAAGTTCCACACAACCAAGTAAAACAGAGCAGTCCTTTCACGTAATTAGCTTCCATGGCAATTGGAAAGTTAGTTCCCAGTCTAATAGCATACTTCCAACAACATTACATTGCTCTTTTAAATTGCTGCCGCTGAGGTTGGGAGAACTTCTCCACATCTATTCTGCCCTGGTGAGACCCCATCTTGAGTACTGCACTTAGTTTTGGGCTCCCCAGTTTAAGAGGGACAGGGATCTGCTGGAGAGAGTCCAATGGAGGGTTATGAGGATGATTAGGGGACTGGAGCACTGCCTGATGAGGAGAGGCTGAGGGACCTGGGGCTTTTTAGTCTGGAGAAGAGAAGATTGAGAGAGGATTTAATAAATGTCTATAAATATCTGAGGGCTGGGGGTCAGAAGGGGAGAGGACAGGCTCTACTTGTTCACTGTGATAGGACAAGGAGCAATGGATATAAGCTGCAGCAGAGGAGGTTCCACGTCAACACAAGGGAGAACTTGTTTACTGTAAGGTTCACAGAACACTGGAACAGGTTCCTCAGAGAAGTTATGGAGTCTCCTTCTCTGGAGACTTTCAAGACCTGTCTGGATGTATTCCTCTGTGACCTAAGATAGATTGTATGGTCCTGCTCTGGCAGGGTAGTTGGAGTTGATGATCTCTTTGGGTCCCTTCCAACCCCTATCATCCTGTGATCCTGTGATCCTGTGATCCTCTGAACTGTGGGTAGAAAGTGTTTTGCTCCATGTTGCTTTAACACTATTTTTCATATTGAAATTACCAGTTTTAAGACAACGAGTGTCTTCCAGTGAAAAACTTGAACTGAGAACCAAGAGTTTTAGTATTTTTGCATAAAATCAAGAAAACTTAATAGCTTGCTATGGCTGGCATATTATTGGTATTTATTTTTAAACTTTTGAGTGATTTAAAAAAAAAAATTACCTGACCAGCCTCTGGGTATTTTAAAGATTGGTCCTTGTGCCGCTTGAAGCATGCTACAGTTGAAACTGGCAGAATCAGTCACACACTATGTGCAGTATTGGTCCAGTTCCACTTTTAGAAGAAGCAAATGTGGCAAAAGTAAAAAGCCAAAGAGATTTTCCTAAAAGTGTGTTGTCAGAAGCTTTTTCTTTGCAAAGGAATCCAGTCTTGCAGGTCTCAGAGAGATATGTACTTCAGTTTTGTTATAGACTTCAGAGGGCCAGAATTTCACTTCTTGGAAATGAGCCTCACTTTGGCCACTGCATCAAAGGACTGGAATGATTTAGAATGAAAACTAAAAAGCATCTTTTTTAGTCCAGAGGACATCTTGGTCCAGCAGAGACACCACATAAACCAGGAATCGCCTCACTCCAGATGCCTGTGCATTGCTTTCCTTTGATGGGTGCTTATCCCAGTTCAAGAATAGCTCCAAGGCATATAAATATCCACACTTTGATTTATTTCAACATAAGATGAACTCTTGTCTCTCAAATATTGCATCTTCTCAAAGGCCTAGTCTCCAAAATAGTACAAGCTTGTGAACAATACTATAGGGGAAAAAATGCTTTCCCCTTGCATGCCTTTGCATAGTATGCAGTACAGGTCTTAGAAGATATCCTGGGATTGTCCTGTCAGATGCTGATTTTTTTATCTTTGAAAGAGCTTCCACTGTGGTAATCCAAGTTGCTATTTCATGTTTTACAAAACCTCCCCTCATTGTACCTATCTAACTTTCACTGTGCTTTCCAACAGCCAGCAAATTCCTCTTTAATGAAACTAACCACAAGCTAGCCAAAGGGAGGATTAAAAAGGGATTTTTGATTTTTCTACCAAGCTCCACTTCAGTTTGACATGAAATGTAGGGTTTGCTGTCATTGTTGTTTGGTTTTATACTGCAGTATAAAAACCTGCAAGAGTAGCAGCTCTGAAGAGTTCTTCAAGGGAAGAACATATAGAAACATATATGTTTCCATATAGATCATAAAAACAACCGCAGTGGCTTTTGCAAACTGAACATGGAGAATTCTTGGTGAGATAACAGAAACCCTGTTAATTGCTACATTTCATATATGTAGATACAGAAATATACATGCACATGTTTGTATTCTGATGCCTTATAGACACAACTCCATGTTGTATTAGGAAGAAAGAGAACTATAGTTGGATTGTTGAACCACCTTCCTCAAAGAGATAGCTCTTATGCTAAATGCCTGCTAGCAGTGCATGCCACACACACATACTCACCCAGAACCCCTCAAGTAAGCTCCAGGATCAGCACCCTTGCAGAATTCCTGTGAAATACCCATTACTAAAACCACTGTGTCAAACACATCAGAAATGTTTGGGAAGAAACAGATGCTACCTTTCAGTGTGTTACAGCTAGATGGCCTCTATGCCCAGTGCTGTACCAGCTACACAATATTCCTTGTTCCCACCTTTTTACAGCTGCAGAATAGATTTCACAGTGCAGCTGAGGATTTGGAAATGGTTTTGTCCATGGCTGTACCCCCACAACTCTTTTCAAACCTCAATATTCTAGTCTTAGTGTTCCAGTGGTTTGGTTGATTTTGGTTTTTTGGTCTATTATTGGTTTTTTTTGTTGTTGTGGAGTTTTTGTTTGGCCGGTTTTGGGTTTGGGTTTTGTTTTGTTTTGTTTTGTTTTATTTTTTTTCAAAAGACAATAAAAAAAATTCAAAAAAGCAATAAATCAATTTCTTTTCCTCACAGGAAAGACAAATGACAAAGCTTCTTAGTAAAGAAGCACTCCAATAAATAACACTGCTTGCAAAAATCACATATTTGATGAAATAGCAGAACTGGCAACAATGTCAATACAAAGTATATAAAGTTACAATCAGCTCAGTTAACATGCAGCAGTGGAAACATCCAGGAGGGCAGCCCTCAAGAGTGGGAAAGGGAAGAGCAATGAAATAAACAAAAATCCCAACAAAAGCCTCCACTTTCCTCAGGAAACTTCCACCTTTATACTGAATGTGATGCTCTTGGTCTGAGATGCACCTGTGAGCCAACTCAGGTTAGCTGTCCTGGCTGACTCTTGTGCTGCCTTCAACCCATGGCTGGCCTGGGATTCTGGCCCAGCAAATTCAGATCTCCCAGCAAATTCAGATCTTAGGTGGAAGCATTGTAGAAATAAAATTAACATCAAAAATCCTACAGAAAAAATTGTTCTGTAATAGGGTTAAAGTTTATCCAACATGCAGACAGAATTAAAGTCAGGAAAGTTTTAAAGGACTACTGTAACACAATGTGCTATGTAAGTCCAAAAGAGGACACTTTGATTCTTAGATGTTGCTGCCAGTATAGAAAATTAGTGCCACTGTATCTAATGTTTAGAGGTGCCTAACTCACTCCTGAAAATGTTATCCATTTATCATGTTGCTTTGTTTTGGTAAGTTTACTATTAATTAGAAAATTAGGCCACTGACTAACCTTATCAGTGACAGCCATTACCAGAAACTTAACAGAAGATCAACACCAGCGTAGGTCTATAACCCACCTGTGCCCCTCACCACATTGCAGCAGTAAAGGAAGGCTGATTTGTGTCACAACATGCCTGTTTCCACTAGGGTTGTCAGGAAGGGACAGGCCTCTGAGGATCTCAAGTCTTATGTCACTGTTGGAAGGAAGTGAAAGGAAAAAAGGATGTGGGGGTCCTAGTGGATGGAATGTTGACCATGAGCCAGCAGTGTGCTCTTGTGGCCAAGAAGGCCAATGGAATTCCTGGGGTATGTTAGAAGACCTGTGGCTAGTAGGTCAAGAGAGGGTCTCCTCACCCTCTACTCTGCTCTGGTGAGGCCACATCTGGAGTACTGTGTTCAGTTCTGGGCCCCCCATTTCAAGAGGGACATAGAACTGTTGAGAGTCCAGAACAGAGCCACAAGGATGATGAAGGGCATGTAGCATCTCTCTTATGAGGAGAGCCTGAGGGAGCTGGAGCTGTGCTGCTTGGAGAAGAGAAGACTGAGAGGTGACCTCATCAATGTTTATAAATACGTAAAGGTGAGTGCCAGGAGGGTGGAGCCAGGCTCTGCTGGGTGATGCCCAATAACAGGACAAGGGGCAATGGGTGGAAGTTGAGGCATAGGAAGTTTCATGTAAACATGAGGAGGATTTTTTTCCCTGTGAGGGTGACAGAACACTGGAACAGGCTGCCTCGGGAGGGTTGTGGAGTCTCCCTCTTGGGAATTATTCAAAACCCACCTGGATGTGTTTCTGTGTGATATGGTATAAGGTGATCCTGCTCTGGCAGAGTTGGGCTGGATGAGCTTTCGAGGTCTTTTCCAGCCCCTGACATTCTGTGATTCTGTGATAACCCCAAAAAATTGGTGACTTTTTTTGCCACTGCAAGCAGAAGTTAAATTGTCAATCCCGAAGGCAAATACATTATACAAGAGAAGAACTTTAGCTGTTCAGCCGCACAGAGCTTTCTGAGCCCTTTCAACCTCCTGGTGCGGTGTAATTTCCCTTTGGTCCAGTAGGTCGAGCTATGGCTTCAAATATTTCCCATAAAATCAGCTGGTCTTTCTTGGGTTGGTTACTGCCTCTCCAACTGCATGACTTTGTGTTTTAGGTTAGAATTCTGAAAATAACAAATCCAAACTAAAGCACGAGCATTCTCCATGCACTTCCATAATTGGTAGGAAGCTAAAACTGTGATCCCATCAGCTGGACAAGCCTTAACCTCACTGTGACAACTGTAAGACTGCCTACAAACAAATAGTTCTATGGGCTGAAAAGCTATGCTAAAAGCACTGAGGCAATACGAGGTGATATGATTTTCTGTCAGAGAGACGGGACATCCAGTCCTTAAAGTCCTGAAGCATCACCAGCAAAAAAAAAACAACAACCAAAATTTTTATTATTATTACTTTTTCCCAGGAAGGGACAGAAAATAAACTCTTCAAGAGGAATGGTAATCTTGTGGATTGATGTTTTAGCTTTATTGTTTGGGTTTGGGTTTTGGTTTTTGTTTTGTTTGGTTTTTTTTGGTTGGTTGGTTAGTTTTGTTTTGTCTTTGGTTTTAATTAATTTTGTTAAGTCTCCAAACACAGAAGAAAAGAGAAACTTGAAAACTTTAAGTTTTTTAAATCATAGTTTGTTTAAGCAGCATTTAAACATGTTTCTTCCCCTAGATTGTCTATATATTTGCTGTCAGTCAGAACTGGCTAGTTCAAAGCCTTACCACCCTCATAGCATGTTCCCATATGTGGATTATTGTAGCTAGTTTATAACCCCAAAATATTAGCAGTTTCTTGACCTAGCCTTTTCTGAACCTGGACGAGGCCTGCAGTGATAATTGCAAAGATGTTTACTGGGTGGAGAGAATTAGATCCCTGGTCTTCTTTCAGTTTCTGATGAACAACTAGAAAGAGGAACATCCCCACTGATCCTTCCTTCAAGAGAGCTTACACTGAATGTGAAGAATGAATTGCAAGACATTGTCTCTCCAGCCCTGCCCTGAAATGTGGTGCCAGACAAGCAAGGGTGATGGTTTCTTTGTACAGAAACCTACCTACTGGTCCACACTGCCTGAGCAACATCTTTAGAGGGTGAACCATTATCTTTCAATAATGAATTAACCTCTAAACACAAAGGGACAACTATTTGCATTGTACTACTCTTTCTGGATTTAATTGCTAGCTATATAATAATTTGTTTATTCCTTTTGAAAAAAAAAAAATCAGTTCTGCCCAAGGCATAGTATTACTGTAGCAGAACTGCAATAATTGAGCTGTTAATCATTTACAAGTCATAGTTGGAGGCCATGCAAAAAAATATGAATATTGGGTATTTTAAAGAGAAAGGATGCCATTCAGAATGCCTCCAATTCTATGGTAAAGAGGAAATGAATTCATATATTGTGACATCAGTGAGCAGTGTTTTCAATGCAGGCAATGTTAACTGTATTGCTGTATTCATGGAATTAGTGTGGCAAGAGCAGTTTGTTGGAGCTGTGTTCTGTGAATGGTAGAAATTAGTGTAGTTCCATGAAAATCAATTAATTTGTGTTTGCAGAGAATCAGAGCTGCAGCAGCATTTTGCTTTTTCCTCTACAACCTGCTGATACATCATTTTACTTTGTTATCTTTCATTATCAACTTCAGTTGGTGAGAGTTCTTAACACAACTGTGCCATTCATAAATAGCAGAGCTACACATGCTGGCTTAGGCAACACCAGAGCTGATGCATTAGCCTCAGTACTACGTCTTCCTTAGTCCAATATTAGAATTGCCATGGAAACCTCTTAGCAACATAGAAGATGAAAATGGAATGAGAAAGCAAAGATGCAGTCAGCCCAGATGATAGTTCTAGGGGCAAAAATCCCAAACTCACATAAATTTACTAGCCTTGGAAAAAACACAAGAAACAAAATTGAACTGCATCTGAGAAGTTAATGTTTCAGATTCCTAGGTGGATTATCGCCTCATGTCTTTCATCTCCTTTTGCTTTTTGTTTTAGCAAGCAAAATAACCAAGGTGTTGTGATGCCTGCCCTGGACATTGTATTATAGATTGCAGTGGTGTACTTCAGGCCTTGCTGGGAAAGGGCAGATCGTTCTGGTACTTTTGTTTCTCTGTGACTAACCACCCTTTTTAGCATAATCTTGTAAGATTTTAAGATAATCTTTTAAGACAGTGGTTTGGACACCCAACCTTTTAGTTTTAAGGATAATCAGTTTCACTTGGGCCATCTTTTTCTTTTTTTTTTAATGGGAATTTCCTTCTGAGAATCTGTATTATCCTACAGAATACATTGAATGTTGAGCGATATACATTTATTCAGCCACTGACAAATGCTTCTTCTGTGGTTTGAGAGATTTTGACTGCATGGGCAAGATTTAAAAGACAATTAATGAAGTTGGATAGCTAGGCTGACACATGTTGAAGATGCCTGAGGAAATACCTCAGGCTGATGGGACATGAATCAGCCCCAGTCTGGAAGCCATGGAACCATAATAACATCCAGGATAATATATAAGTTGAATATTGAGCCTATACATTCACTGGAGCACACAACAGTGAGACAACATGAATATAACAGCATTTCCATACAGCTCAGGACTCGCGTAAAGAAAGATTTATTTCTCCTTTTTATGACATGGGGGTGCCCTAAATTTCAGAGTTCCAGTCTTGAGGTTTTTTTGAGAAATCTGCTGCTGATTTTGATCCTTCCTGTTAAAAAAATGCTTCTGACTTCATTCACCTGCATGTATACATCAGGCTCGTGTCTTTCTATCTATTCGCAACAGTAGGTATAGTTCTGATTTTTCTTTAAGGGATCTTTTAGAAGCACATGCAGCAGACAGCAAAAGTAGGCTATGTAAAATGACTGCAAAATTAGGATTTTTACAGGACTGACAGCAATTATTGTACAAATAAGTTTCACTCCTAACGGAATTCAGAAGAGAGACTTACACTGTGATGAGGGTTGCTTTCAGCAAGGCCAACCCATATAAACGCCTAAGAGAAGCCAAACTAATAACTGTTTATAGTTCTCTGGTGTCTAAGTGTCCTGTTGGAAATCACAGAAAACTACTTAAATTAGGAAAACACATTTTACATATCTTTTATATTACTAAAGATTATTTTTGTTTTTCTTTACCAGGAGATGTCAAATAAAATATTCCTAGGGACTAAAAGCAGAAGGATGATTGTCTTTAAAGAGCAAACACAAATTGTTCAGTGATGTCAAATTAGGTGAAAAAGTAGGTATTACACTAGTAAGATGTAAAGACTGTCCCAATAGATGGCCAAAAACTTCCAAGGCAAGTGTGTTGTGTAGACACTGAAGAGGTAGGCATTTCCAGTTACCAACAGGGTTCTGATGCTCTTCAGTTTTATCAATGGACATTTATCAACAGATAAATAAATGCAATTTTGTGTAGGTGCATTAAAAAAAATGTTATTGAAAGTCAATAAGGCAACTTTTAATTAGTTATATCAGACTTGTGATACTCAATGATCTGCTGTCAAGTTGAACCTTTTGATGTCCTCATAGTGTTATTGCAAAAGCTGATACAGATGGGTAAAAAAATACTATCCTTACAAGTAATTGGAAATTCAACTTCAGCGTATTGGCAAATTATCAGTTTTACCTCGTGTTCAGGTGTGGTACCACTCACTCTTTTTCTGAGCATGTGATTTCCAATTCTGCTTTGAGACAGTTGCTAATCCTACTTCCTTTAAAGCACCGTGTCTCGTTCTTTGTCCATTACATTTTGTGGAACATTAATAAATAAGACTGTTCTTCAAAATCAGTGATAAGCATATCAGAAAGGTTCTGGCCTTTAAAAGGAGTGAAGGTCTGAAACACCTGTCAGAGACAAACTGTAGCTGGGGAAAACTGATCACCTGTGAATGAAAATACACAATGTGGCTGCCTGCAAGAAGGAGACTTCACATGATGGCTCAGAAAATCACTGTCAGCATAACAGGCTTTGATTTCCTGACTCTTTAAATAAGGTGATGAGTGATTTATTTGTCAGTTGAGAAAGCAGCAAGATAGTAAACTTCTAATATCATACCTGTGCAAAACACAGCTGTTCTGTTGCAGAAGTTTCAAAGCCATTCTATTTTAAACACATCCCACTCCCTTTTTTTCCCTTTCTCTTTCTGTGCTTTTTTGTTGCCAATGCAGTCTGTATTTTTAAGTATGGGACTACTGCTTATAAGGGTAATAAAAAGACGAGAAAGGTTCTAGAAATGGAAAAAAATGGCGTAGAGAATAGTCCAGGATTAGATATGTTTTTAATGGAAGAGGGAGGTAAATGGTGGATGAATTACTCTCCTCTTCTAAAACCACTTTAAAAAGTCCAATGGAAAAATATTCTCCCCCCCTCCCCCCCCCAGAAATGACAGTTCTTGAAAAGTGGTATTTGAATATTATCTTGCTGTATTCCTGCCTATGGTGTTAAAATTAGACCAACTGAGAAAGTAACATTTGGTTGTATTGGCAATTAGGTGTTATACCTCTTCCATGTAGTGTGTATACCATTTTCAACTTCTTTCAACATTCACATAAAGAAAGAGCTTTAAATTTCCTGGAAACAAGTTTCCTACGTGCAAGCAGAAGTCAGGCCGAAGTGGACACTTTACAGGGTGGAAAACTCACATCTTGATGACAATGTAACCTCATTTGTTTCTCCTCTATTTATTTCACATATACATTGATTGGGAATAATTTGACAAGGCAGGAATTACAAAGATACTGTTATTTTTATTTTCCCAAAAAGCCCTGCCCCAAAACTATATAGTCCATCCTTCTTGAGCTGCATCTCCACTAAAATAAAACTGAGACTTGAAAGCCAACTGGATCCCCCTCTGCTAGTAACTCTTGTGGCTTTACCAACAATGCATGTGCAGTAATGCAAGTTCTGTTAACTCAAAACTCCCATTTTTAAGACCAGTTTTAAGACTAAGATTTGAGGCTTTTCAGTCTAGAGAAGTGAAGACTTTGAGGAGACCTTGTAGTAGCCTGCCACTATCTGAAGGGGCCCTACAGGGGTGGGGAGGGACTATTTACAAGGTCTCGTAATGGTAGGATGAGGAGTAACTGGTTTAAACTCGCAGAGGGGAGATTTAAACTAGACGTTAGAAGAATTTCTTTCCAGTGAGAGTGGTGAAACACTGGAAGAGGTTGCTCAGGGAGGTTGTGGATGCTCCCTCCCTGGAGGTGTTCAAGGCTAGGTTGGAAGAGGCCTTGAGCGAGCTATTCTAGTGGGAGGTGTCACTGCCTATGGAGTTGGGAACTCCTGCAGGGACTTGGAACTAGATGATCTTTGAAGTTTTTTCCAACCTAAACCATTCTGAGATTCTATGATTCATTCTATTTCCCTTACGTGGTATTAAAGTGAGCCAAATGCTAGACTGTACTTTGTGATCTAACTTGAATGCATTTTCCAGGCTTAAGTCCTTTCCCTTCCTCTGTGGAATAAGAGAGATTCTTTACCCCTCTCTCTAGTACATATTTCCATCTTCCATTCCATTCCCTAACTGCCCTGAAAACACTTTCTCAGTTGCTTCCAGTGCTTGATCTGAAAGGGAGCAGCAGGGTAATGGTAACTGACTTTCCCTCTTTGCACGGTGTAGTCAGGTGAGCACTTGGGATTTCTTTATGACATTCTTTGCCTTGGAGACGGAATGCAGCTTTTTATAGCTAATCTCAAAGGTCATTTTTCTTGCTCCCTGTTAGAAAAAGTAGCTTTCAACTCAAGTAATACTGGAAAGACATATTTGCAGGGGAAGTTATTTACCTTTGCCTATTCTGGCCATCCCATCTTACACACACACAAAAAAAAAAAAAAGAAAAAAAAAGAAAAGGGTTCTTCTTGAGTGATATTGACTGCCCATTTTCTAGCCACTTGACTCTGTCAAATGTGTCAAACAACTGCTTCATTGGTGTTAGATTCCCACAGAAAGGAAAGGGGTGTGAGGAATAATCATGAAGCCAAGAGAAGGCCAAGAGAATGCCTCATGTAATGCTTGTTCTGCAGGAGCTGTCTATCATCCTGCTTTACCTGTTTGTATGAAGTTGCACATCCACTGTAGTCTAGGATCAAAGGGAGAAAGGAATGTAAAACTCTGCTATAAACAACTATATGCAACTCTGTTGAAAAGGAGAACTCAAAGCAGGACTTCTTTACTCCTTTTGAGAATCACTGCACAGGCAAGAATAGCTGCTGAATGGTTCCCGGTGTTGTGCTCTTGTCAAAACAGGAAGTAAGCAGGAAGCAGTCGAGTAAATAGCACAGCTAACAACTAAGAGTTCCATGGAAGATGGGAAGGTTTTTGTGCAACAAGATGAAAGTGGAATCAAAATATAGAATGTGTTTTACTGAAAAATATTGATATGACTATTCTGAGACAAATTGTCATTTGTGTAATCAGGACTAGCAGTCATCAGAAGATGGGAATAGTGTCATCGATTGCCTGACAGAACTTGACAACTTGGTTCATAAATAGCTTCTTCTGTGAAAACAGATCCTACAGAAGAGAAGCAAAAACATATTGTAAAGAGAATCAACTCTATGTTGTGTTAGCCTCATTCTAATTAACACACTAGTGCCTGCGCAAAAAAAAAAGTCCTGTTCTGCAGCCCACACTCCAGATTTTTGGTGTCTCATATCTTTTAAAACAAAAAATACAATGTTAATTTTTCTGGATTAAAATGATCTATGAAATCAGTATAGTCAAAACTACTTCATGAAGACACACAGATTCTGCCCTAACAGCCCTGACTAAGCAGGAACTTCAGAGAAGACTATTTTTCATCTCCACTTACTGCTTTTTAGAAGGAAGATATAAAATGCAATGATGTTTCTAAGAGTTGCACCATTGGGATCTAGGACTATAAAAAAGGAAATGAAGTAAGAATAAAAAAATGCAGCGTATTGGAATGAATATGCACATGCAACATGAATATATCCATTTTTAATGACACCTTTTATAACTGTTAGTGAAATAGAAGGTTATGGAGTTCTAATTCTGAGAGAATGAACAATATAAAATAATGTCTTCTTCAAACATGGTCACTTTTATAAAGTGAACATGTGCCTCAGCAGCTAGATATTGCTAGTCCACTGCACACAGTACTCACAGTACAAGAAAACAAGGCATGTTCTTAAGAGCTGTGAAAAGAAGTTCAGCAATTATTTAAAGGCAACTCCTTACTTTTTGTTCATACCAGGCTATGCTGTCACAACTGAAGCATTCTACCTTCAACTTTTGGTAGAGCTGTAGCCTCTTAGATGACACAGACAGCAATCATGTTTCTTTCCATTGAAACCTTATTTTAACTTGTTTTTATTGCTGGTTAAATGCAAGAAAATTTTACCTAACATTTCTACAGTGTTAAATAACATATACAAATGCTAAAAGACATAAAACCTGAAAGGAAATATTTTGATGTTTTATGTAATGGAGGTAGAAATCAAAAGAATTGTTCTAGTATTTTGTGGCTCAAATAATTTCCTACGTTTATGCTGACAATTTTTTTCTTGATGATCACAAATGCAATGTTAAGATTACTATGTAATCATAAAAAAGTCTATAAAAGCCTATACTGCTTTTTTGCCTTCCAGAGTTCCTATGTACATCTTTACTCCACTGTATCACAAACAAATCTAATTTAATTAATCTCTGATGCAGCTGAATTCTTTATTTTTAGAGAACCACAACGAGAGGGTCCTAGAGGGTCCTCTTAGTACTAAGCTCCAGGATGTTTTGGGCAGCTGCTGCTGCTGCGTTGCATGGGTAGTCTAGGAGAGGGACTATGACAGGCTAACCACTTGGCTGCCAAGTGAGATGCACAGGGAGAGGGCTGGAAAGGGACTCTGCTAATATCTCCAAGGCACCATGTGGGGTGTGGGAAGGAGATGAATGGGTCAGAAGAGACTACTGACATAACAAAGTGTACCTTTGGCTGTAAGAGTCCTACAGGCAGTGTGGACACCAGGGTGTAATGCCACAGTCTGCAGGCCCTCATAGGCCTGGCTGGTATCAGCCCACAGCTACCAGCCCCAGGCTCAAATGACTCCACAGAGCTGCTTGTCTCCACCTCTCCATAGCCCTGCCCTGCCTGGCCACAGGCTGCAAAAACATAACCACTGCAACTTCATACCCAGCGTGGCTTCAGCCTATCTCCTGGGGGGGCACCAGATGCCCAGGTCTTGGGCTGTGCTCTGGCCTGCCCTGCTCTTGGCCAGAGCTGTGGAATGAGGGCTGCCAGGTCCTGCCCTCCTACCTCCCTTGCCAGGAACCCTGACCTGCTGCCCCCTGGCACTGTGAGGAGCTGGTCAGGCACCTGAAAGGTGTGACTGGCAGCTGTGGCCTTGGGCCCTGTTGTGGTAGGCCTGAGCAGGCCAAAATAGGCCTATACATGTCCTGGCTTGCCCAGACATGTTTTTCTGCTCTCCCTGCTTCTGCTATGGGGAGAAGCAATGGCTGTAAGGAGGACAAAGAACCTGGAGCCACTGAGTCTGAAGACTCTGGCTTGCCCAGATTCATTGTGCATCCTGTGGTAAACAAGGTACACATGCTCAGCTTGTGTATGCCTTGTGCAGGGCCTGTGTTCTGCCCTACAAAGGGTAAAGCAAGCCTATGGCTTCACCTAATATGGTCAAGTTTGACTAACTGCCATTCTGATTGGCTATTCTGTGTCCAAAGCTCCACTAGTCTTGGGCTGTATTGATAAAAGGTGACACAACATACTCTGTTATTGTATTAATGCTTGGCTGCTTGCTACTGCCTTACTGCATCCTGAACTGCCTGGAAACTGCCTGCCTCGAGTTTACCAGGAACAGGCTCTGAACACCTGCGTGTGATCGCCCTGCAAAGCCAGCATGACACCATGCTGAGACTGCACATCACGAGACATCCTGACTACACCTGAAAGTCTCCTGCCAAGACAGGAAGTCCTGGAGATGCACAGATCATCCAGGAATATCAGGACCAGGTCAAAGATTGTCTGCCTCCTTTCCCTAGCAGCCTGGGAAGAATCAGAAGTCTCAGCAGATTACAAGACAGTAACAAAATTCCCTGTCTGAAGCTGTAGCTATCCCCAAAAGTCAAGAGATATTTTGTGAGTAAAGCCTCTTGTAACTCACTGTTACCTTCTGCCATAAGCAGAAAGGAGCTCCTTCAGTCCATCTAGTGGGCAAGCAGTGTGTTGACCACAAGCAGTACATTGACCCCAGCAATCTTCTCTTCCAGTTCAGTTGAGTTTGATTAATGATATATATATTTTGCTAGTTATTTCTAGATCCTGTGTTATTATCTGTATAAAGTTTCCATGAGTGTGTGAAGAACAGATTATTATTAAAATTAGTGGTAGGGGTGGCAAGAGTTCTGAACATTGAATATAAATAAACAATATTAATTTTCAAAACCATCATCTTGCATTAACAGGCCCCCTTAGAGCACTGGGAAGAGGATGCCATCCTATGTCAGGAGATACTGGATGCAGTCCAATGTGGGAAACTCTTTCAGGTTTTTCAACAATTTTTTTTTACTAACCATGAATATGACAACTTGTTGTTTGGGCAGCCTTTATGTTTTGCATGAAGAGGTGAGAGCTTGGCACATCTGGGCAGACAAGTAGATATCCCATCCTTGAAGATGTCCCACCCTAGTGGGCTTGTCTGTCATGCCCGTCAGCTATGGGCAGTGTTGAGTCCTGGTATGATGAGATATGGAAAGGATCAGACCTACCTCCCCTCTATATCTTAGAGTATGAAATAGCACTGTAAAAATGCAAGTCAAGCTCACAGAACAAGTGCCCTTGTAGAGAAAAGAAGCAGGTATTAAGGGGCAGCTTGTAAAAAAAGTCAGTTCTTCAGTAACACACTTCAGTTTCTTCTGCTGTCCCAGTAGGTTAGCAAAAATGTGTTTGACAAAGGCTGAAGCAGAGCAAAATAAGGGAGGAGCCCAGTTAGTTGCCAAGCTGCCCCAGGGGTTGCAGACTTCATCTGGCTGCTGGGAGACCTGAAGCACCGTTGAGGTAACTGCTCTGACCCATTTGCAGGACAAACTTTCCCTGCAATTGCAAACCGAAGGGAAACTTTTAAGGGTTGAAAAATTTTACCTAGTGGCTGTCACCGTAATAATTTTCAGAAATTTGCATGTTCCAGTGCAGGGCACAAGCAAGGATGCCAAAATATAGCTGTTGGAGTGCCATATGTGGGCTCGGCTTTTTGATAAATATTTATACTAAACATTAGTTGACAAGCGTATGTGAAGGAACAGCTAATTCATCTCTCTAATTTTACAGTCATCCAACAAATTCAGCTAAGAACTCTTCTCCATATTTTTTTACTTTACCACTTCAAGTCCAGTGCTAACAGATGTGTGGTAGTTTGAAGGGGGCCCAGGTTCCCTTAAGAAGACACAGAGGTGAAGACCCCATCCTAGGGGGACAGATAGGCTCATCCCAGGATATTGTAATATTGTTATTCTATTCCTCTTTCTGGTATCACAGCTTATAAGGCAGTGCCTGGCTGATATCCCTTCCCTCCCCTGCCTCTCCTCCCTTCACTCCCCTCTCCAGGCAGAGCATGTCCCTCCTTACCTCATGGTCTGTGTGTGGGAGATGGCTTCGAGCTGGAATTGTGAGCTGCCTCATGCAGCCTGCTGAGGTCTTGTGGGCCTAAGCTGGGGAGGGCAGTTCTGGGCTACTCTCAGGCCTGCTGAGGGTGGGAGGGGTGGAGGATTCTAGAAGGTTTTAGTCTGATAGACTTGGCCTAGCCTGTGGATGTATTCATTCTGATTGCCTTTTGCATATGTGTGCATATAAATAGAATCCCCTTTTAAACTTCCAATCAGTGTGCAGGATCTTCATTCTTACCCTTCAAAAGCAGTAAGAGGCATTTCTGTCCTCCAGTCCCAGGCAGCTCGTGGCCATAGTGGGACAACATGTCTGTGTCCACATACCTCTTAAAGCTTCAGGAATAAATTACACAGAGTCTGTGACAGTGTTACTCGACATGGCAGAAGGACTGTTTGGATGCTTGGGATGTTGCTTACTAGAAGGTCTGCTGCACACCTGGCTGCATGGTTGTCAGATTTTCAGGATTTTCTTTTAAATCAAGATCAGTTGGAAATTTGTGGGCTAGGGTTACAGGACTGTTTTGTAGTGTAATTGTTTATTTTCTTTATGACTTGTATTTCTGTGTGCAACACACCTCACAGGAGAGCTATTAACATAATTTCTGAAGCCTTTCAAAACTGTCTCAGGAAAAGCCTCTGAAAATGACGCATATGTTATGAAATGCTTCCAACCTATCAGGATGCAATGTTTCAGCCTCTGCTCCTGTTACCCTGAGCAGCAACTCTGTTATGGTAGGAGGAGAGGTCATAGAATTATAAAATCATTAAAGTTGGAAAAGACCTTTAACATATTCAAGTCCAACAGTAACCCAACTACCATGACCACTAAACTATATCCTGAAGTGCCACATCTATACAGTTCTTGAACACCGC
The DNA here is from genome assembly GCA_013396675.1 of Eubucco bourcierii. Classification (NCBI taxonomy): domain Eukaryota; kingdom Metazoa; phylum Chordata; class Aves; order Piciformes; family Ramphastidae; genus Eubucco; species Eubucco bourcierii. Next base: position 70,473 of record VWZE01024839.1, read on the forward strand.
CATGGAACGAGACTCCACCAGCTCCATGGGCAGCCTCAGCCCTCTACGTCCAGTTGAACTTGACCTTTTCATTAGCATCAGGCTGCAACTCAGTCTCATGAATTAATGGGATGCTAAACAACACACTAAGAAGATAATCTTGGTAGTCCAGGTGGAGGGAAAAAAAGGAAGGGTTGGGAGATGGAAAGGACCTCTCACTTGCTTTGTTCTTTCTCTGTGTAGCAATATCAATTTCCATTGAATTTCAGGCTTTGGTTCTGATACCATGCGTAGTAGTGTCTGCTAACATGATGATGTAATAACTTGCTCTGTTCTCTGTCATACAAGTTGGTTCTAACAATAAGTATGCTTCATTTATGCTTCATTTCTGGTTAATTCATTAGTTGGCAACCAACAAGGCAGAGATAATAGCTCCTTTTTATTTTTCCATTTAAAGCACATTGCCTGAGTTGACTTTGATAGATAAGCCAAACCAAAGTTAAAGAATAGAAAATGAAATCCTGAGGATAGTCAAAATGTTTATTAAATCAATGGATCTATTTAAACTAGAAAATTCACTAAGATAATTGGAATGCATTCATTTGCATTCATCTCAGAGTCTTTTCCTCCAGCTTTTGCACTACAATTTATTTTCCCCATGGTATAGATAGGTTGGTAGCACAAGCATTTAAGTCGAGATACCTTACTTTCTTCATTTTTTTCCCCCCTTTTATCCTGGTATTTCTTGTTGGCCTTTTGACCATAATCAGTTAAGTAATCAGCACTCTCATGATACACCTTTTCCAACCTAGTATGAGGTAGAAATTGACCAAATGCCTAGCTGGTTTCATACCAAAACATTTGACTAATTGTTACAGGACTTCACCTTGTGAGAATTTCAGACAGATTAGGAGATTTCCTGCAGGCAGCCCCTGCAGTGTGTAGGACGGTTCACAGGCACTATTTGTGTGCCCCAGTGTGTTGCTTACCAGTGCTAGAAGGACCAGGGGACAGCTCTACATCAGAGTGTGGCAGAACAGTAGTTCAGGGAGACTCACCCAGCCTAGATGAGAACACCAGGGACTCTTGTTGCCATCCAGACAGCAAACAACCATTCTGTTCAGTACATTCTCCATATGAATGTTACTGTATGCAAAAGATCCCAGTAACTTAGGGCTTTTAATTATCATTGTGTGTCTATACAACACTAGAGAAAAGTTATATCATGCTAGGAAGTTATACTAAGATTAGATGGCTTTGTCTCAGACCTTTTCAGTTCAATTTATGTGCCACAGAGATGTGATTTTGCATGAAACCAAACAATGCAATAGAAGACATATTTTGGTGTAATACATGTCACTGATTATAGATGATGGCATATTAGTATGCAACAGTGGAAGATCATTAATGAGTGAATTTTGTTTATCAGCTCCCTAATGCTGATTCACAATAACAAGATATAATGCCATACTAGTTCATCAATAGAATTTCTGTTAATCAACCAAGTCTGTAGCTGAATGTTTAATGTAGCTCCTTTTCTTTACATTATTCCTAAATAACTGAAAGTTTTAGAACTAATTTCAAGTCTCGCAACTTTCATAAAGCGTGGACAAAATATGCTAGCAGAGAATGTTGTTAGGTCTTATGTTCATGCCCAAGTAGCTTCTCAATACAGAAATGACATGAAGCTGTTGGAGCAGGTCCAGAGGAGGGCCACAAAAATAAATAGATGTCTGGAATGCCTCTCCTATGAGGAAAGACTGGGACAGGTGAGGTTGTTAGCCTGGTGAGGAGAAAGTTCCTGGGAGACCTTATTGTGGCCTTTCAGTATGTAAAGGGAGCTTCTCAGAAAGAGTAGGATAATTTTTTCCGGTAGAGGCTGTTGTAGTAACACAAGAGGTGATGGTTTTCAACTAAAAGAGAGTAGATTCAGACTAGATTTCAGGGGGGTTAATTTTTTTTTTTTTTTCCAATGAGGTTATTGAGACAATGGAACAGGTTGCCCTGAGAGGTGGTAGATACATCATCCCCCACAATATTCTAGGTCATGTTGGACAGGGCTCAGAACACTGATCTAGTCGAAGATGTCCCTGTTCACTGCATGGGAGTTGGACTACATGAACTTTAAAGGTCCCTTCTTGCCCAAAGTGTTCCATGATTTTATGCTGAATCCCTAGGAGCCTGTACCTGTGAATGGCATTCACCACTAATACTTACTTTCAGGTAGCTCACCTCTTGTTAAATATTTAGCTAGGTAACATTGAAGATGTGGCTGTACTACAAAATTCTGCATTCCAAAGTGGTTATCTGCAGTAATTCACTGTTTTGGTTTTTTTGTTAACAAATAATCTTTTCAGTGTCACATCATCGGCTTGAACGGTGCCTTGAAGAAAAGGTGCTTTAGACTGCACCACTGCCTTTCATAGAATCATAGAGCCATAAAATGGCTAAGGCTGAAAGTGACCTCTGAAGGTCATCTGGTCTCAGCCTGTTTCTCAAACAGGGCCACCTAGAGCCACTTGTCCAGGACTGTGTCCAGAGGGCTTTTGAATATCTCCCAGGAGGAAGACTTTACAAACTGTGCCAGTGCTCAGTCACCCACACAGTAAAAAAATTGTTTCCTGATCACAGAATCACAGAATGGTAGAGGTTGGAAGTGACCTCTGAAGATCATCTAGTCCACATCCCCTGCTAGACCAGGATCCCTGGAAGTTTCACACAGGAATGTATACAGGCATGTTTGGAATCCCTCCAGGGATGGAGACTCCACAGCTCTCTGGGCAGCCTGCTCCAGTGGGCAGCCTGCTTTAGTGCTCTGCCACCCTCAAAGTGAAGATTTTTTCCCTTAGCTTTCTCCAGAATGTCCTGTGTTCCACTCTGTGTTCTTTTCCCCTTGTACTGTCACTGGACACCAGTGAAAAGAGCCTGACTCCTTGTGCTGGTTTGAGGCTAATTAGAATGTTTTAATAGAGAAAATTACACTATAGGCTGTGAAAGGAAAACATCATGATGTCTACTTCACTCATACGCTTGCTGGAGAATTGTTTGGGAACACTAACCAAAACATGAGATAAGTCAGTCTCTCTCTGCTGCTTGCTGGAACAGGAGCTGCTGGTGGGATCTAGCAGCTTCTGGGCTCTGACTCCTCTGCTGATTAATCCTCACTAACCACTTTTCTTCTAACCCCCTGGCTGATCCTCCTAATTTACCTTGCACGTAAGGCAAACGTTGGGGTAAGGTACAGGGGTGGGGAGAAGGTGAAAGGGTGGTTGGGAGCCCCTCCTGGGGTCTCTGATTTCTGGGAGGGGAGTTGTGTTGCTGTATTACCTTTAACTTGTATATTTCTGTAAATATTGTGTATATAGTGTAAATATCTGCTGTACATTGTGCAAAGCTGTAAATAGAGCTTCATCTCTTAACTTCCAGCCAACTGAGTTCTAGTCTGGGTCATTTTACAAAGTGTGTGGGGGGTGGGGAACTCCCAAACCTTCACACTCCTTCACGTTCTCTTTTCAGATAGTGATTTGCATTGGTGAGACTCACCCTGAGCCTTCTCTTCTCTCGGCTATACAGCTCTAGCTCTCTCAGCCTTTCCTTATGAGACAAATGCTTCAGTCTTTTTCATCAGGTGTGGTCTTTCACTGGACTCTCCCAAATATATCCGTATTCCTCTGGTAATGGGGAGCATAGAAGTGGATATCATACTTGCAGCATGACCTGAGTTCTGCTGGACCTTCTCGGGGCAAGGTCCAGGATTATCAGAGAACTGCTGCGCAGGACTGTCCCAAAGGGCAGCCAAGAGGGGTGGTGGTCTCTGAGTTGCACTCTTAGGGTAACAGGAACTTTTAGCTACTTAACTAGTTTTGGAAAGAGGAAACAATGTATCAGTGCATTGTGTTTTCCTGGGATTTTTCTTCACAAATGAGGTCTTTTGGGATGGGGTTTTGTTTGTTTGTTTGTACATAGGAAGTGACAAGCAGTCCCGGAGTATGTTTACAGGCATGGAAATATCCTACCCACTGTGTTTGATCCAAAGTTTAAAAGGAGCTCAGCTGCTATTGTACTACGTTACATGAAATGCATAATCCTTACTCATCCAGTTTCTTTGCCATCACCTGAATTTTCTATCTGCAGGCATTGAGTAATTTTACCACAGATTCTGCTGCTTCTTTAGCACTCTTGAGTATCAGATGAGGCTCATGACTTCGTTTTTCATATGAGAATTGACAGTCACAAAAGCTTATTCTGAAACATTTCATCTGGAGTGATCAGCTGCTGTCGGCTATAGCAACATTTTACTAGACCCAGCCACAGGAAGACAGTGATCAGATGCAGAAACTCTTAAGTCTCCTACCCCCTACTCTCACATTAGGCACGCCAAAATAACCAAATTCCGCAATACTGTCATTAATGTGTTTATCTGAGCTGTTTGAAGAATTATTGCCCCAGTATTACTGTTGAGGCTCTTTAATGGAATTTTGCAAACAATCATGTCATCCATATTTCTGAACTCATTACAGATTTTTTTACATATAATTTTTGTTTTTCTTTTGAGAACCAACATACAGCTTTTTTTGTCTATTATGTTTTAAAGATCTTGACTATAGGATATTAATATACATCTCTAAAACACTTTACACAGTGTATTAAAAATGTGCTTTAAGAGTTACTGGTATTACATCCTGCAAGAAAACATATCAGTAATGTGCAAGTGCTGTCATGTGCTGTCTGTGAGGATGCAGTCAACTTTTAGGCAGTGTTATAACATTAGACCAAGCAAATGTTCTGAATACCAAATCCCGGGAGTAAAAAGATTCAGTAAAATAATTCTACAGGTGAATAAAAGTGGTTATCTTTTCAGGCAGCAGCCTGATGGGCATTGCGAGCAGGTTTGAAATTGAATTAATGCATTTGCCTAAAAATCATGCAGTAAGAGACCATTTTGTTGAAAAATTATAGTAGTTAGGAAATGTTAAGTATTATGACTCATTGGTCTTAGATTCAGCAATACATCTTGCTTTATCACCAAATTAAAATTAAGATTCCAGAGTATGTTGCTCTTGAACATGAATGTAAGAGCTGGTGCACTGGGACATGTCTAAGAGCTGGTGTACTAAGACAGGTCAAAGACCTGTGTACCATCTACCTGATGGGAGATGCCTCGGTTAAGAGAGAAATCCTTCCCTAGGCAGCTTCCAACAGTTAGCAATTAAGGAACTTTCCTTTCTATTTAATAGATACTGTAAAGCCTCAAAATACCTACATCAGCCTCTGAAACAACAAATTCTGGGATATGTGCTATGACTGACTTTAAATCTGTTATTTGAAGGACCTGATGTCCCTAAGTTCCAGTACTGGCAGGAATAACGAATTCATTAATGCCTTCATCATTCAGAATTTACAGATTACTTTTACCTAGTATCCTCTTAGCAATTTATTTTCCAGGATAAGATGTTCTAATCCACTTAACCATTCCTTTTTCAAAGACCTTGTTGTGCTTCTCTGATCGTCTCTGTCACTACTTCTCCAGCATTCCCAGATATGCCAGAGATGGGCAAGTCACACAGAGAAACAATGGACAAGATTTAAGAGCCCAGCTGACAGACAGAGTGATTTAAGAAACCTCCCTGTTTCACCCCTAACAATGCTGTTTTCTGTTGCTGAGAATTATCTCCATTCTGGAGAAAACTGTTGTATTGGATTTGTATGGTTTGATTTTTACTGTCCACGGTGATTAAGATCTTGGTCCTGGTCTATTGTGATGTGTATATGAAGTGGTGTCTCCCGCTGCTAATTTCCAATTTAATTAAGTCTGCTAATTTTTCCACCTGCTGTTGTGATAGCATTTCAGCTCCGTGTAGTCTGTTTTGTTAACCCAGGATACCAAACAGCTTCAGTAATATTAGCCACTTTTTGTCACTGAAATGTCCATCCTCTCTTGCAGTGTGATCCTTGAGGAATGATTGAAATTATTTCACTTTGCCATGGAATCTAATGTCTTTCAACTTTTCCCTCCAGATTTATGGTTTGTGGCAAATTTGAGGATGAAAAAGTGTTTTGACCAAATTAAACACATATTTATTTTCTACAGAACTAGTAATTTCTTCTACATAAAAATGTTTTGTGGGCTGTTTAAAGTTGTGAAAGGAATAGAATTTTGCTCATAAAATGGAATTTTGCTCATAAAATGGAATTTTGCTCATAAAATGGAGCGACTTCTTTTGGCTATGCAGTATTTACATTAATGAGGTTTTTGAGAGGGGAAAAATGAGGGAGGAGAAAATAGACAAATAGTAGAAAATGGAGAAAGACAAGAAATAACTGTCAATTATCAAGTACCTCCACACAAAGTGACACTTGGAATGCACAAGCCAGCTAGACTTGTTTTATATATATATAGACACTTAAGCTCTAAGTTTCCTGCCTTAGAGATACTACTTTTAAGGACTCTCTACTACTATGAACTTTGCAGATATTCTGCTTGTTGTGGGTTTAAAGAGCCAACAGAGTAAAGCTCTCAAACGAATTGGAGAAAAAACAGAATTGTATTTGGAGAGAGTGTTACAGACAGAAATTACAAAGCAGATACATAAGCCATTAGCGAAGCCCCTGAATTTTCCCCCAGCCCAAAACTAAATCTACAATCCCCAGTGCTCCAGTCCTCCCCCCGGCACACACCACTGCCATCTTCCAGAGGCCTAAGCACATCCTCTGGAGGCCCCAAACAAGGCCTATCCTTACATGTTTATCCTGATAAGGGAGCTCCTGCCTGGCGCAAGGCTGGAGGGGGAGGAAAGGAGAACAAGCTGGCCTTGCCCTGAGCTTATGAAGAGATAGCAGAATTATGGGATTGAATAACAATCTTCCAGTCCACAGAGGACTCTTTTTAACCTTATAGTTCCCAACCTGAGATCTATCTTTGTTTCTAGAGATTCCTATAATTTCTCTATTCTCTTGCCTATTTTCAGGTGGTGCATCTCACATCTTTATATCAATGAATGCAGAGCTCCTTGAAAGCAATGAAACAGTTACACTAGACTGTATCCAACTGGTGCAGCTGCGCAGCTCTGGTGAAGCATAACATCCAGTTCACAGCATGTTATACTGTGAACTGATTTCAGTGATTTTATCTGAGGAAAACACCTTTCAGACCTGTATTGAGAACATGTATTTGAATACCATATTACACTAGGGTATTCAAAACCTATATACCAAGAAAATAACAGACTCACTTGTGTCATGCAGGCAGCCATGCATCAGAAATCAAGAATGGGTTTATCCGAGATTGTCCTTGCACTCATGTGTGACAGGAACCTGTTTTATGTAGTGCTGTCGAGTCTTATAGTATGGACAAGCCAGAAAAGCTTGGAGTTTTGTTTACTTGTTTGGTTTGGTTTTAAATAGATGCCTTGAATCCAGTGATGCAGAAGAGCTGATGATGCCACCATGCCTAAGAAGAAAACATTTATCTATCTATCTATCTATCTATCTATCTATCTATCTATCTATCTATCTATCTATCTATCTATCTATCTATCTATCTATCTATCTGTCTAATTATTTATTTATTTAGGTTGCAGCTGTACAATTCTATGGAGATGTCCTTTAGTTTCTCTTACATGCATTGTTAGCACTTACTGAATAACATTAGGTGAACACCATTGGTGGGTTTTGTGAAGGTTGTTGAAAAGTTAAATGGTCAATTCATAAACACACCATCTTTTCTCTGACAGTAAAGTCATCTTTACGATACAGTTACTGAAACATTGTCCTATGTCTAATTTTGAAATTATAGTAATAATTTTATAATCTAAACATACAGTTTTGATTTAAACATCAAACAATTTGGTAGCTTCTATCATCTTTATTTAAAAGGTCTCATGTACAGTTTATTTCTATATGAGTAGGATCACTTTTTATGGAAGCTCTTATGTTTGGATACACTATGTTTCTAAGTGAGGATCTGAATATATTTGCTGAACATTAAGGGATCAACAAACTTAATAGAATCATGGGATTGTCAGGGCTGGAAGGGACCTCAAGAATCATCTAGTTCCAACCCCACTGCCATGGGCAGGGACACCTCACACTAGGTCAGATTGCTTGGAGCCACATCCGGGCTGACCTTAAAAACTTTCAGGGATAGGGCTTCTACCACCTGCCTGGGCAACTCATTCCAGGGTCTCAGGACCCTCTTCCAGGAAGAGATTCTTCCTAACATCCAATCCGAATCTACCCACTTCTAGTTTTGCTCCATTCCCCCCAATTCTATCACTACCTGACACCCTAAAAAGTCCCTTTCTTGTAGGTTCCCTTTAGACACTGGAAGGCCAGAACAAGGTCTCTTCAGAGTCTTCTCCCCTCCAGACTAAACAGCCCAAACTCTCACTCTGTCTCCATAGGAGATGAGCTCCAGCCCTCTGATCATCCTCATGGCCCTTCTCTGGACATGTTCCATATCTTTCTTGTAGTAGGGGCTCCAGAACTGGTTGCAGTGCTGTCCTGAGACACTCCAAACTCCCTTCCCCACCTCTGTCAGCAGAGGTCTGACTGGCGGAACACAAAGGATTGAAATTGCATTCCCCTCCCGCTGTGGGCAAAACAGGGAAAGGCAAAAGGCCTTCTCCTCACGTTCCCACACAGGTGGGAAAGCTGCCACTGGAATCTGGGATTGTGATTGACTGGATGTTTCGTGCCCTCTGTATATTGGCATTGGGTACATTGTCTAGGAAAGACTTTAAACAGAGGGACCAGATAGCAAGAGCAGGTCTGTTTTGATCCATTCAAGAGATTTGACTGCAGTACCCGGACCCAGCTTCTCTGACCAGCATATCCTGGCTTCCTGCTCCCTGTCCCCGAGCAGGAGCGACTCTGCCTCTGCCGTAAGCTGCTGCTGTTGGCAGGAACATGACAGCAGTGCTGCTCCATGAGATCCGCCCGGTGGAAGCTGTGTTTGGAGACACTTTGACTTTGGCAGATTTGTGCCACATGGTTCCCAAATTGGATTATAACTTACAGTTTCTGGAAGCTGCTGCAAAGAAGATTCAGGGTACATCTCCAAATTCTACTTCTCCGCCGTGAGTAAAGCCCATGCCCTCTCAGCTCTTCCCTAGGGCTCTGGGCTGCCTCTCATTTCTAAGTGTGGTAAAGATATTTTGTGGCTTAGCCTTTTCCATTTTCTGACTTTCTAAATTACTAAAATGGCCCATAAACATCCTTGTGAAAATTCCTGACTGCAAATGAAATGTAAGTAGTTCTGTACCTAGTTTTGGTGTGGGGCTTTTTGGGAAAACAAACAAACAAACAAAACCAACCAACCAAAAAAAAAAACCAAACCAAAACCAAACAAAAAAAACAAACCCAAAACAAACCCAAACCCAATACCTGTATCTTTGTTTCATCAAATCATTCCAAATCAAATCAAATACTCCAAGTAGAGTCTCACCACAGTGAGACACTTGCAAGATTTTGTACACTACTAGCCTTTGTCTTCTCCTCACTTCCAATAGTAGGACAGAAATTTATTTCCTAGATTTGCACATACTCTTGACACCAGCTGCACTTGCTAAACTGTGATGGTTTGTGTGTTACCTACCCCTCCACACAACGAAATCACTCAGACTAGACTCAGCCAGCTGGAAGTTAAGGAATGAAGCTATATTTACAGCTTAGCATAATTTACAAGCAGATATATACAAAATACATGCAAATATTTATAGAAATATACAAGTGAAAAGTAATACAGAAACACAAAATCCCTCCACAACAATCAGACTGCCAGGAGGCTCCTGACCCAAACCTCGCCCCACTCCCCTGTCTTTCCCTCCCTTCAGAAGCAACCAGATCAATCCCCATATATCTCACATGATAAATTTGGAGAGATCTGACGTGAGATGTCAAAAAGACAACAAGGAGGTTAGAGGAAATAAAGGGTTAGGTCAGATTAGAGTTAAGGCAGATGGAACCACAGACTGTCAGAGAGAAAGGAGCAGTACTGTGAAGTGTGTGAGAAGTATCTATATTTTGACTAGTTGTGTTTCTCAGCAGAAGACTGAGTGATATAGGTTACTTCTGGTTTTTTTTCTTTCTTCTCATAACTAAGGATTTAATTTCTCTCAGTAAAATATTCCCATTAGCCTCAAACCAGCATATCAGCTCTTCGCTGCATCTCCTGATCACTATTGTGAACATTTTCTAGGTAACTTTCCTGCAATGCTTGATAATTGTGTAGAAAGTCTTTATGTGTAGTCTGTAAAAGACGTGGCTTTCTGTCCCCGTCCCCTGCCTCTGGATTTGTTTTATGCTCATGGAAGATGCACAGATGTATGTCTGCCTAAAAATAGTCTTTCAACACAAAGCTATGTTTATTTTTTTTGGTACTTTGTTGTTGTTGTTTTTTCTTTGTTATTTGCAATGGCTTTGACCTTTGCCCCAGCTGAAGATGCCTTGAGTGGCCTTCCAGCATCTGAAGGGAGCCTACAGGAAGGATGGGGAGGGGCTATTTACAAAGTCTTGTAATGACAGGACAAGGAGTAATATCTTTAAAGTGGCATAGGGGAGATTTAAACCAGTTGTTAGGAAGAAGTTCTTTCCAGTGAGGGTGGTGAAACACTGCAACAGGTTGCCCAGGGAAGTTGTGGATGTTCTCCCCAGGAGGTGTTCAAGGCCAGGTTGGATGAGGCCTTGAGAGAGCTGTTCTAGTGGGAGGTGTCCCTGCCTGCAGGGGTTTGGAACTAGATGACCTTTGAGGTCCCTTCCAACCTAAACCGTTCTATGATTCTATGCCAATTTGTCTCAGATTTGTATAAAGAGAGCTAGGATAATACAAACCACACATGCACACCCCTCTCTCTTCTGATAAAGGACTGTATAGAGTCTTCTCCTGGAAAACCTTTCTCACAACTTAAAATTCTCAGTTGCAAGCCCCCCAAACTGCAGGTATTCAATGAATTGGACAGTCAGGTCACTTTGATTTGAAATGTGCATGTAGCAGCTTTTTATTTAGCGTTTTTGCCTGAAAGTTTGACTGCAAGCCTTGATGTCAGTGGATAAAGACAAAGAAATCTGTCAGATTTAATTAGTTGTGCAATATAACACCGCTGAGGGAAATACTCTCCTCTGGCTCCCAATCCTTCTTATCTTTGGTATGTGTTAAAGCAGAAAGGCTGAGTTTCTTTCATGAATTGCCTCAAGCTTATGATCATGGGGAAACCTGTCACCCATGATTAAATAGCAATGCAAGTCTTCTTTAGGAATAATTTCTTTGACAATGCAGGTAGGTAAGAAGGTTGCATTATACCTGATGTTTCTCAAGTTGATAGTAGACACAGGCCCTACGTTCAGATGTTTCACTGTTGTCATGCCTGCTGCTTCACAAAAAAAACCCAAAACAAAACAGAAACAAATGACCCAAAACCCAGTTGTTGTTAAATTTTAAAAATAAAAATAGAGGAGTAAGGAGAATCTTGTCAGTTTTAATTGCATAATGTTTACTTTTTAAATGTGACTATCTTTAAGCTTCTAAACTACTTTTTTTATTTTTTCCCCCCCTCCCCACAAGTGCAGATAATGAAGTATAATGCAATAGTGGAAGGACATCTGTTTTAACATAAGATTTTCAAGAAGCTATGGCAAAAGGGGAATATAAAAGGAACTATAAAAAAGGAAATATAAAAAAGTAAACTTTTTCAGTTAGGGTTATCAGCACTGAATAATTGCTAAGTAAGGTATTCTGAGGTAGCAGAAATATAGAAGTGACTGAATTAAAGTTGATGCACATTTCTTTTCATTAGTATGACACATAACTTGGAAGGAGTTCTGATTTCAAATTAAGAGGAAATGGCTAGACTGTAAAAATGCTTCCAAATAGTCTAAATAATTTTCCCTGTAGTGCACTGCACTGAACACTCAGTCCTTGAACACAGGTTTGATAAAGATTCAGAAACTATTTGGGGAGGGTTCAGAGGAACAAGCTGAATAGCTGAATTGGTCAAGCTTCATCCTAAATGCATCATCATCTGCTTCACCACACGCATAAGGCAGCAGGAAAACTAATAGTGAAAGTGGCACCTAAATAAAGAAGGTTTACACTTTCATGTTTTCCACAGATTGGGATAGAATTTCATTTCCCTTTAAAAGTCAGGCTGATATGTTGAATGTGAATTGCCTCTAGAGCTCACCTGACCTTGCAGACCTTTTCAAGATACTGATCTGTTACAGAGCCAAGACAAACCTCTACCATGCATCAATTCCTCTAAAAATGTCTGCTTCTTCAGATCTTGGGCTGCCGTGCTGAAGCTCTTATTTTGCTCTAATGAGCCAATGTCACTATGTCCCTCTAGGAATGCTGAGAAGGTAAATACAGAGATTTTGCAACAGCTATATAGTAAGATTTTAAGTAGAAAGTGGTACCAAGACAGTACGAAACACGTCTATTAAATATCTGTCGGAACAGCTTTAGGGAACTTCTGTGAAATCAGGCACTGGTTTATTTTAACCACCAGTAAAATCCTCTCTTTAATTTGTCCATCTCCAGAAATCCAAACTGATATATATTTTTAGATATTTATTTGCATCAGATAGGAGGCCAAATAACAAACAGTCTACAGGGTTTACATGAATTTTTATTTCAGTTTGGCTTGGCAGCTTGACTGTTTTTAAGAGCATTGCAATGAAATCCCCAAGGAAAACCTCACACGACAGACATTTAAAATGGGAACTGCAGCAGGTGTAACAGAGTTGTTAAGACAACTATCTTCTCTTGATTGTGCAGTGCACAACCAATGACTCCACCAGTCTGCTTCTGTTTCTTTCTTCCATACCTAAATGACTGTATTCCCAGCAGCCTCTACTGCTTACTTCATATGTACTTTTTTTCTAATTTTTTTTTTTTCTCCATGCTACTTGGAGCAAGGAGGATGGATGCAGTGGTTAACAGCAGCTATAATGATCAGGGCCTTACAAAATCAATGTCACTTTGACATCTCTCTCATTCATTTGGTCACTTTGCGTCAGCTGCCTTTATAAATCCAGGCGGCAAGACCTTCATTCCTCTCAAGGGTATTTCAGGTATATAATTAGTAGGTACTATGTTGGCCTGGTAACCACTGAAGTACTAAATTAAGACTGACCAGAAAATTAAATTACTCAGATGTGTGATGCTTACAAGAATCCTTTTCTCACCTGTCAATTGCAATTTGTTTAACTGGTAAAAATAAAGTTTGCTGGCAGAAGAATGCAACCCTTACTGCTAGCTCCTGTTAGATGACATTGCAGGAATTCCTTGAAAAGGTCATCAAAAAAGAAGTCTGCCCTTTGTTGGTTTTTGATGTCACTCCAGAATGTGTATTAGTGCCAATGTATTAGTACCAATGCACTAATTCAAGTACTCAAGAACACGTTTCTGCTTTGCTATTTTACCTACCTGTTAAAGTGTACATGCTCTGGCTATTTGCAGCATAACATTTTTGGCAATAAAAACCTAGCTAGTGCTTAGCTTGCCAAGATTGTTTAGCTTACCACTTCCATATTTATTTAAATATCCTTCATAGATGACAGCAGTAGGATATTCAATTTTTTTCTGCACCAAGGACTATATCAGTGTATCAATGCTGGGGAAACTGAGGCATCTGAAAACAGAGTAGTCAAACAGTCTATGCTGCCTGCCACAAACGGTGGTCAGCTAATGGTGTTATGATGTCAGGCTGTTTGCTAATGTGCACACAGTAGAAATGACAGCAGGTGATAGAGAATACAAGCCAAATGGCATTCATTTGCAATGAAAGAAGGGGCCTGGACAAGCTGAGTTGATGGGCTGAGGCCAAGTGTGTAAAATTCAACAAGGCCAGGTGCTGGTCCTGTACTTGGGTCACGACAATGCCATGCCATGTTACAGGCTTGGGACAGAGCGACTGGAAAGCTGCCTGGCAGAAAAGCAGTTGAGGGTCTTGGTCAACAGTCAGCTGAACTCAAGCCAGTAGTGTGCTTAGGTGGACATGAAGGCCAAATGCATCCTGGCCTGTACCAGGAATAGTTTGAAAAGTGGGAGTAGGGAAGGGATTGTCCCTCTGTACTCTGCACTGGTGAGGCTGCATGTTGAATACTGCATTTGGTTTTGGGCTCCTCAGTACAAGACACTGAGATTTTGGTCTCTTCTCCCAGGCACCCAGTGACAGAACAAGAGGATATAGTCTCAGACTGTGCCAGGATCGGTTTAGGCTGGACATTAGGAAGAAATTCTTTATAGAAAGATTGATTTGCCATTGGAATGGGCTGCCTGGGGAGATAGTGGAGGTGTTTAAAAGAAGGCTGGATGAAGCACTTAGTGCCATGGTTTAGTTAATTAGAAAGGTTAGGGGATAGGTTGGATTCAATGATCTCAAAGGTCTTTTCCAAACTGGTTGATTCTCTCATTCTGTGATTCTGTGACGCTGAGCATCCAAAGAAGAGCAGTGGAGTGTCTAGAGCACAGCTCCTCTGAGGAGCAACTGAGGGAATGTGGTTGTTTAGCCTGGAGAAAAGGAGCCTGATGGGAGACCTTCTCTATGAAATTGCCGGAAGGAGGTTGTGTCAAGGTAGGGGGCAGTCTCTTTTCTCAGGTAACAAGCAATAGTATAAGTATATAGTATATAGTATAATTTACCCTCAGCTCAGGAAGGACATGGAAGTGTTGGAGCAGGTCCAGAAGAGGGCCATGAAGATGATCAGAGGCCTGGAGCAGCTCTCCTATGAGGACAGGCTGAGAGAGTTGGGGCTCTTCAGCCTGGAGAAGAGAAGGCTTCAAGGAGACCTGATAGTAGCCTTCCAGTATCTGAAGGGGGCCTACAGGAAGGCTGGGGAGGGATTATTTACAAGGTCTTGCAATGACAGGGCAAGGGGCAGTGGGTTTGAACTGGCAGAGGGGAGATTTAGACTGGATGTTAGGAGGAAGTTGTTTGCAGTGAGGGTGGTGAGGCACTGGCACAGGTTGCTCAGGGAGGTTGTGGCTGCTCCCTCCCTGGAGGTGTTCAAGGCCAGGTTGGACGAGGCCTTGAGTGACCTGTACTAGTGGGAGGTGTCCCTGCCTATGGCAGGGGGTTGGAACTAGATGATCCTTGAGGTCCCTTCCAACCTTACCATTCTATGATTCTATGATTCTAAGAGGAAATGGCCTCAAGTTGCGCAGGAAAAGGTTTAGATTGGACATTATGAAAATCTTCTTCACCAGAAGGATTGTTAAGCATTGAAATGCACTACCTAGGGAAGTGGTGGAGTTACCATCCCTGGGGCTATTTAAAAGATCACAGAATCATAGAATCATAGAATGGTCTGGGTTGGAAGGGGCCTCCAAAGGTCATCTAGTCCAACCCACTCTGCAGTCAGCAGGGGCATCCTAAACTAGATCAGGTTACTCAGAGCCCTGCTGAGCCTCACCATGAATATCTCCAGGGACAGGGCCCCAACCACCTCCATTGGTAACCTGTTCCAGTGTTACACTATCCTCGCGGTAAAGAACTTGTTCCTAACATCCAATCTAAATCTGCTCTCTAGTTTGAGCCTGTTTCCACTTGCCTTATCACTCCAGGCCTTTGTGCGCAGTCTTTCTCCATCCTTCTTGTAGGTCCCCTTCAGGTACTGGAAAGCTGCTATTAGAATCATAGAATCGTAGAATCATAGAATGGTAAGGTTGGAAGGGACCTCAAGGATCATCTAGTTCCCACCCCCTACCATAGGCAGGGACACCTCCCACTAGTACAGCTCACTCAAGGCCTC
>VWZE01024839.1:94441-204184 GCA_013396675.1 Eubucco bourcierii
TGCCTATGGCAGGGGGTTGGAACTAGATGATCCTTGAGGTCCCTTCCAACCTTACCATTCTATCATTCTATGATTCTATGATAGGCCTGACCCCTCTCTGCTCAAACACCATAATAGCTTCTAATGTGCACTTGCAGCCCAGAAGGCAAATCATATCCTGGGCTGCATCAGAAGATTCATTGCCAGCAGATCCAGAGAGGTGCTTCTGCCACTTTGCTCTGGTGAGACCTCACCAGGAGTGCTGCATCCACATCTGGAACCATCAATAAAAGAAGCACATGGACCTGATGGAGCAGGCCCAGAGCAGGCCCACGAAAATGAGCAGAGTGTTGAAGCATCTCTTCTGTGATGAGAGGATGAAAGAATTTGGGCTGTGCAGCCTGGAGAACAGAAGAATCTATAGAGGTCTTATAGCTAAATTTCAATATGTGAAGGGGACCTACAGGAAAGCTGGGGTGGGACTGTTTAAAAGGGCTGGTAGTGATATGATGAGTGACAATGATTTTAAATCAGAGCAGGGTAGATTTAGGTTGGATCTGTAGACAATATTGCAATACACTATTACCTTAGGTTAGCCTATTTGCAGAAAAACCCCTCCAAACCCCAGCAAACCAGCATAAAGAAGGAAACCATTGAGCTACCCAACTCCCAATCATGTCATTGCCACCATTCCTGTGGAAAAGAAGTCAACACCCAGAAAAACAGAACCCAAAAGCAGCAACCAGAACAGGAAGCCTCTCATGTTACAATCTGAACTACAGGCCCCATAGCATTTTCATTTTGACCCTGGTGTCACAGCAGCATGGGATTGAATATCATCAGTAGATTCAATTTAACCCATGACACTATTATGTGATACCACAGATTTTGAGTTGGACACAGCGTACATGGTACAATTTTCTCTCTACACTGTAGGGATGAGTAGCACAATTGCATTATCATAGTTTGGCATTGTGGATGATATATATTGCTGTAAATGCAAACTGCTGCGTAGGCATTTCTTAAGCTATTCCTCTTTTTAAAGTGCCAATCCTCTAGATTTCTGAGGATTCTGAAAGATGCTTTCATAGAGTCATAGAATCAATCAGGGTTGGAAGGGACCACGAGGATCATCTAGTTCCAACCCCCCTGCCATGGGCAGGGACACCTCACACTAGATCAGGCTGTCTACAGCCTCATCCAGCCTGCCCTTAAACACCTCCAGGGATGGGACTTCTACCACCTCCCTGGGCAGCCCCTTCCAGGCTCTCACCACCCGCATGGTGAAGAACTTCTTCCTAACATCCAGTCTGAATCTACCCATTTCTAGCTTTGTTCCATTCCCCCTAGTCCTATCACTACCTGACATCCTAAAAAGTCCCTCTGCAGTTTTTCTTGTAGGCCCCCTTCAGATACTGAAAGGCCACAATAAGGTCACCTGGGAGCCTTCTCTCCAGACTGGACATCCTCAACTCCCTTAGTCTCTCCTCATAGGAGAGGTGCTTCAGCCCTCTGATCATTCTTGTGGCCCTTCTCTGGACACCTTCCAGCACATCCATATCTCTCTCTTATAATAGGGGCTGTAGAACCAGATGCAGTATTCCAGGTGGGTTCTCACCAGTGCAGAGTAGAGGGGGAGAATCACCCTCCCTCGCCCTGCTGACCGCAATTCTCTTGATGCAGCCCAGAACCTGGTTGGCTTTCTGGGCCGCAAGTGCACACTGCTGGCTCATGTTGATCTTCTTGTCCACCAGCACCCCCAAGTCCCTCTCCTCAGGGCTGTTCTCCAGCCAGTCACTGCCCAGTCTGTATTTCTGCTTGAGATTGATGGATTGCCTCTACCCAGATGCAGAATCTTGCACTTGATCTTGTTGAACTTCATGAAGTTGGCTTGTGCCCACCTCTCCACCTTGTCCAGGTCCCTCTGGATGGGTCCCTTCCCTCCAGTGCATCTGCTGCACCACACAGCTTGGTGTCATCAGCAAACTTGCTGAGGGTGCACTCAACGCTTCTGTTCATGTCGCTGACAAAGATGTTGAACAAGACTGGTCCCAGGACTGATCTTTACGTTTTATGTAAATAAAGAAAGACTTGATTATCATCCACACTCAGACATTTCAGAGTTCCAAGTCTCTGGATAAATAAGTGTGGAGATGATAGTGAGTCTTTAGGCTACATTCTGCTACTATTGTTCCTTACAAAGAAAACTCAATTGCAAGACAACTTTACTGAAATAGGATTCAGAATAATTCTTATTATCGTTACACAGGAAATACTATCCTGGATAACGTATTTAATCTATATTTAATATTACTTTTTCAAACTGAAAGAGGTGATGTAATTTAATACTAACCAATTAAGAACTTAAATGAGATAAATTTTAATTGTGTGAAATCCTACTTAAACATTTCCTGGATACATTACTGTTCATATTATATAAGTGAAAAGAAATAATCTTAGAATCATAGAATTCTTTGGGTCAGAAAACAACCACTAAGATCACTGAGTCCAGCCATTGACCTAACATCACCACAGCCATTAAACTGTGTCCTAAAGTACCATGCCTACACATCTTTTGGAAACCTCCAGGAACAGTGACTCCATCACCTCCCTGAGCGGCCTGTTTCAATACCTGACCACTCTTTTAGTAAAGACGTTTTTCCTAGTATTCCTGGTGCAATTTGGGGCCATTTCCTGCTGTTCTGTTACCCGATACTAAGGAGAAGAGATTGACCCCCACCTTGTTCCAACCTCCTTTCAGGTAGTTGTAGAATGTGTTATGGTATTCCCTCAGACTCTTTGTCTTGAGACTAAACAATCTCAATTGCTTCAACTGCTCTAGACCCTTCACCACATTCATTGTCCTTCTCTGGACATGCTCCGGCACCTCAATGTCTTTCTTGTGCTAGGGAACGCAAAACTGGACGCAATATTCAAGCTACAGCTTCACCAGTGCCAAGCACAGTGTGTGTTCACTTCTCTACTGCTGACCACACTATTCCCGATACAGACCAGGATGCTGTTGGCCATCTTGGCTATGTGCACTTACTGCTGGGTCATGTTCAGATGGCTGTCAACCAGCACCTTCAGGTCATTTTCTGGTGAGCACCTCTCCAACCAATCAACCCCAAAACCGGCAGCATGGTATGGAGTTGTTGTGGGCCCTGCACTCAGCCTTGGCCCATCAGTCCAACCTGCCCAGATCCCTGAGCAGAGCCTTTCTGCTTTCAAGGAGATCAACTCTCCCATCCAATTTAGTGTCATCTGCAGACTTATTGAGCATACAATCAATTCCCTTGTCTAGATCTGTGCTGGTTTGAGGCTAATTGGAATATTTTAATTAAAAAATTAGGTAATAGGCTGTGAGAAGAAAACAGTGATGATGTCCACTCATAGGCTTGCTGAGATGTACAAAAACAAGGACACAAACATAGATAAGACAGAGAGTCTCTCTGGGGCCTTCCACTGTGTAACCCAGCTAATCAATCATTCTACTTCTAACTCCCCTTGCTGATCCTCCAAACTCACCCTGCACGTAAGGCAGACCCTGGGTTAAGGTAAAGGGATGGGAAGAAGGTGGAAGGGTGGTTGGGAGCCCCTCCTGGGGACTCTGATTTCTGAGAGAGGTATTGTGGTTCTGTATTACATTTAACTTGTATATTTCTGTATATAGCTGTATATATATTGTAATATATCATAGAGTCATAGAATCATAGAGTGGTAAGGTTGGAAGGGACCTCAAGGATCATCTAGTTCCAACTCCCTGCCATAGGCAGGGACACCTCCCACTAGTACAGGTCACTCAAGGCCTCATCCAACCTGGCCTTGAACACCTCCAGGGAGGGAGCATCCACAACCTCCCTGGGCAACCTGTTCCAGTGCCTCTACTCTAAATCTTCCCTCTGCCAGTTTAAACCCATTGCCCCTTGTCCTGTCATTGCAAGACCTTGTAAATAATCCCTCCCCAGCCTTCCTGTAGGCCCCCTTCAGATACTGGAAGGTTACTATCAGGTCTCCTCGAAGCCTTCTCTTCTCCAGGCTGAAATATTATATATAAGCAGATATTGTAAATATCTGCTTGTATATTGTACTAAGCTCTAAACATAGCTTAATTCCTTAACTTCCAGCTGTCCGAGTCTAGTCTGGGTGCTTTTCATAGTGTGGGGGGCCGAGTAACTCCCAAACCATCATAAGATCATTGATAAAGATATTAAAGAGAACTGGCCCTAAAACTGAACCCTTCAGTCACCAACAGAAATAGTGATACGACATTTCACATGCCATAAAGTATTACCCTGGTATATGCATTTTAAATACGAACTTTATTCTTTAAAATTAAGTTTTGTTGGGTTTTTTGTTTTGTTTTGTTGTTTTTTTGGGGTTTTTTTACATGACTTTGAGTTAGCCTTTGGTTTGTTTTCAGATCTAAGATCAGAAGCTGGAAGTATTTTGGCAAAGACTGCTCGTCTTTTATTGCCACTTTGTGTAGTACCACAAGCTATAATATGGTGCTGTAGGAAAGAATGTGTTTCTCCATCACTGCAATAGTTAATGTACTGTGTAATGGTTTCACAGAACTGTTGTTTTCGTGGTAGAAAAATACTCGTTCTACAAATAAGCTAGAACAGAGTTTAAATATATGTTTATGCAAAAATATAAATTTATCTGTGCTGGAATTTATCAGTCAGCATTTGGTGAAGTTATGACATGAAGGACATTATTTCATAGAATCACAGAATGTCAGGAGCTGGAAGGGACCTTGAAAGATCATTCAGTCCAATCCCCCTGCACAGCAGGATCACCTATACCAGATCACACAGGAACACATCTAGGTGAGTTTTGAGTATCTCCAGAGAGGGAAACTCCACAACCTCCTTGGGCAGCCTGTTCCAGGATTCTGTCACCCTCACAGGGAAAATTCCTTCCTATGCTTCCATGAAACTTCCTATGCCTCACTTCCACTCATTGCCCCTTTCCTGTCATCAGACATTTCTGAGCAGAGCCTGGCTCCATCCTCCTGGCACTCACCCTTTACAAATTTCTCAACATTTGTGAAGTTACATCTCAGTCTCCTCTTCTGCAAGCAGCAGAGCCCCAGCTCCCTCAGGCTCTCCTCATAAGAGAGATGTTCCATTCCCTTCATCATCTTTGTGGCTCTGTGCTGGACTCTCTCAAGCAGTTCTGTGTCCCTCTTGAACTGTGGGCCCATAACTGGACACAGTACTCCAGATGTGGCCTCACCAGGGCAGAGTAGTGGGGGAGGAGAATCTTTCTCTCGACCTACTAGCCACAGCCCTTCTAATACACCCCAGAATGGCATTGGCCATCCTCTCCCTCCACCTTAAGTTGCTAATTGGTAATAGTAAATTCTGCTTTTCACAGAATCACAGAAATGTTTAATGGGACGAGTTTTATTTGACCTCTAAAGTCCAAACCCTCTGCTAAAGCACTGTCACCTGGAGTAAATCACACAGGAACACAGCTAGACAGATTTGGATTGCCTCCAGAGCCAAAAGTCCAAAGCCTTTGTGGGCAGCCAGTTTTTCATAAACCCTACCTGTGGACATTTTCTGCAAAAGGTGACAGTGCAAACAGCTGCTTGTTCCATTTCAGATGGCTTATCTAATGATAAATAGTAAATGACATTTAAAAACAACTTTTTTCCTTTCTGAAGGAAAAGTAGCTTGACAAGAAAAGAAATTGGTAGAAGTTCTTTCCTGCTTGTGCTTCTACAGCAAATTCACATTAGCAGACCACCTTGAGTTCTCTTGAACAGAGTGACATTTGTCCAGATGTGAGCATGTCATGGGTTTAAAGAGCTGACAGAGTGAAGCTCTCAAATGAATTGGAGAAGAAACTGAATTATATTTGGAGGGAGAGTTATAGACACAAAATTACAAGGCAGATACAGAATCCATAAACGAACTCCCTTGAATTTTCCCCCAACCCAAAACTAAATCTACAGTCCCCAGTGCTCCAATCATCGCCCCCCTCATGCCTCTGCCATCCAAGAGGCCTAAGCACAGGCTCTGGAGGCCCCAAACCAGACCTATCCTTACATATGTGTCCCGATAACGCAGCTCCTGCCCGACACAAGGCTGGAGGGGGAGGAAAGGAGAAGAAGCTGGCCTTGCCGTGAGCTTATGAAGAGATAGCAGAATTATGGGATTGAATAACAATCTTGTAGTCCCTATAGGACTTTTTTTAACCCTGTAGTTCCCAACTTGGGACAGAGCATTGGTGCTAAAAAGTGCTATAGAATGAGTCTGTTTAATGCTGTTTACCATGTCAAGGAAAGGGTTCCTAATAACTTCACCTCTTCTTCCTACTTTTTGGTCATCAAAAATCTTTAAAGCATCATCCTAACTGCAGAGTTGGCTTTCGTAGGGTCATTATTGCCCTTTTTTGAGGCTACTTTGCCCTTCTAAGTATAATAGAGATAATTTGTTTGTGAAATTTGGTTGTCTAGCTGTGCTCCACTCACAGATCACACTGCTTTTAGTAAAGGAGGGAACTACATGTGAGGGTTCTCTCACAGTTATTGATTGCTTCTGGAGACATGAATCAACTGCAGTTTCTGAGCATAGTATGACAAAGAGTTTCAAATGATAACCTTCTCTCTTCTCGGATACCAGGGAAAACATTAACTGCTGATATTTTACATTAGTGCTATTGGAAACCCTAAGTCTGAAAAGAAAATAAATTTGAGGATTTTATTTTTAATTTGTTTATATTCTCCCACAAATAAGCTTTTATGAAATAATCAAGACCAGTTTTATTCGAAAGCTTTTGAAAAATTCTGCTGAATTCCAAACCTTTTGGTGACATTAGGTAGGTATCTTTCCATTGCTTGCAGTCTTCAGACTTTGGCTTGGTTTGCCAAATTCAAGAAAATTAATGTTAGAGAAGACTTTCATTATAATGGTAAAAGCATTCAAGACCTTGCCCAAAGTATAGCTGTTTTATGTCTGTCTGAATCGGGACCTTAGGAATGCTGCGTATAGTTCTGAAACCCCCAACACAAGAAGGACATTGAACTGTTGGAACGAGTCCAGAGGAGGCCACAAAGATGCTCAGAGGGCTGGAGCACCTCTGCTACAGTGAGGGTGGTGAGACACTGTCACAGGTTGCCCAGAAGGTTGTGGGGGCTCCCTCCCTGGAGGTGTTCAAGACTAGATTGGATGAGGCCTTGAGTGACCTGTTCTAGTGGGAGATGTCCCTGCCTGTGGCAGGGGGTTGGAACTGGATGAGGTCTCTTCCAACATAAACCATTCTATGGTTCTATTGTATGAATAACAATAAAAACTAAAATAAGTGCAGACTTATTCTGCCATGATTTATTAATATTCTTTTGAGATAACACCCTTCTAAAATCCCATCTCTGTGAGATTTTTACTTAGTTCTGTAGTCTTTTTTGTTTCATGCAAAATGAAAATGAAGTCATACAGGGATTGGGTTGAGTTGGTTTTTCTTTGTTTTTTTAGTTGGTTTGTTTTGGTTTTGCCTTGTCCTGTCTGTAAAATATAGAGAGTGAGCTAGAAAAAGAGCCGTCTTATTGTTTTTTTCAGTGTTATCACTGACATTTCTTTTGCTACCATGGATGTGGGTAATCCCACCAGTACAGAGAAATTAGTATTATCAGTGCAAGGTTTTCAAACTGATACCTGACATATTAATTGCACTTGATAAATGGTCTGATGTAAAAATAGTATTTTCAACAATGTTATCCAGCAGCCCCATGTACAAATAATGACACAGTTAAGTTAAACCATGATTATAACCAAGTCTTCATGGTGTTCCTCTCAGCCTGGAACCTCAGTGTCTTCTGACAAACACAGATGTACAGCAAGAAAACCCTCCAGTTTTGGAAATCAACAATATACTCTTCTTTATCTCTCCTCTACACAGTTATTGCTCCTTGCCTAAATTACTCAATTGCCAATGTATGTGGGAAATGCCTACTGTGATTATGATTATCTTGGGGGCAATAACTGCGCACCTGAGGGATGGCCAAGGGTTCAGGTCCAGCCAACATGGATTTAGGAAGGGCAGATCCTGCCTCTCCAACCTGATCTCCATCTGTGATCAGGTGACCTGCCTGGTGGATGTGGGGAGGCCTGGACTTCAGCAGGGCCTTTGACACTGTCCCCCACAGCAAACTGCTGGCTAAGCTGGAGGGCCAAGCCCAGAGAGTGGTGGTGAATGGTGCCACATCCAGCTGGAGGCCGGGCACTAACTGTGTCCTCCAGGGATCGGTACTGGGCCCCATCCTCTTTAACATCTTCATTGATGATCTGGACGAGGGCATTGAGTCAGTCACCAGCAAGTTCGCTGAGAAGAGGAGGCTCAGGGGGGACCTTATTGCTGTCTGCAACTACCTGAAGGGTGGTAGTAGCCAGGAGGAGGTTATTTTCTTCTCTCAGGCAACCAGCACCAGAACAAGAGGACACAGTCTCAAGCTGTGCCAGGGGAAGTTTAGGCTGGAGGTGAGGAGAAAGTTCTTGACTGAGAGAGTCATTGGCTGCTGGAATGGACTGCCCAGGGAGGTGGTGGAGTCACCGTCCCTGGAGGTGTTCAAGGTGAGTTTGGACGTGGCACTTGGTGCCGTGGTCTAGTCTTGAGGTCTGTGGTGATGGGTTGGACTTGATGATCTTTGAGATCTCTTCCAACTTTGGTGATACTGTGATACTGTTATTCTTCCACTGAAATCACTGCTGTGTGGGTGCAGTGCATACTGTTTTCCTGGTGACAGCATAGACTTAACAATATTCCCTTATCGCAGAATTTTGTCACTGCACTGGTGCTGTAGGGTCCCAGAGATTCCCTACTTTACATGTTTTCTGGGTCAGCAGAAAGCACATCTCTAAAAAACTCTTTAATATAAACCAGTTTCTTAGAAGAGGCTTGGGGCCTGTCCCCATCTTTAAATGAGTGTAATCTGACATGAATTTTCTGTTCATCTGATAATTGAGTGAAGTGCTTGGTGTACTAATGGAAAGTTTATCATTACATGGCAATATTCACTGGAGTAGCTCGAAAGTTGAAACTGCCACAAGTACATTGCCTCAGCCTGGAAACAAAGGGAGTTCTCTTTCCAACATGGGGAATAGCTTGGGTGCTGTTTAGTCTGGGCTCATCACCCTGCCAGGGCAGAGTGCTCTTATAGCTACTCAAAGGTTACCAGGCTGACTGTGCATCTTGTGATGCTGCTCGCCTGAGGAGATGATCCTGCCTGCTGTGATGCACTGGATCCCACCCCAAGTGTGCACAGCTCCTGTGCCGTGGTGCTGCTGTAAAACCTGATGTGTTGCTGAGACTTCTTTTATCTAAGGGCAAATCCTGTGTTTGGAAACCCCATCCTCTTGATACAGAATGAGAAGAGATTCCACATCAGGTGGGCTGTGCTTGGGTGTGGTTGCTATCAGCATAGTCACTGCATATAGTCTGCAGCAAGTATCCCTGGCAAGTACATGCATCTTTTCTCAATCTTGCAGATTATTTTATGAAGAGTTTGCCTAAAGTGTGTTTTCCTGTATAATACCACCATAGTTATCCATGTAAGGCTGCTTTTATTGTCTCTTCTCGTGTGGCAGAGATGCCATAATGTACCCAGACAGACAGAGCAAACAGGACTTGCGCTGGCGTAGAAGGAGGCTGCTCCATCTGCCAGTGAGGCAAGATGGTTTTGTTACACAGCATTTCACTTCTGCTGCCTTATCCATCGACTCTGTGGTAATTATTTTACATCTGTTAAAAGGCAATATTTACGGGGAAGTATGCAAGAGTGGGTCAGACAAAAGGTCTTACAGGCCTGTGAGCCATCTGGCAACGACTTGCGTAAGATGGTTGAGGCACATGAATAAGTGCACAAAAGTTGGTGTAGGGTGAAGTTTCCCACTTGTGTAGCTTCCACTTTTTTCACTTGAATGTTTGTTTTGAAGTTCAAACCCACAAAGATATTCCAAGAAGCTGAAATATTTCTGAAGGTCTCATGCTTTTAAAGCTGTACCAAATGGCTCTTGTGTCTGCCACGCAGATTCTACCCTCCACTTTTCACTTCTGTTCATAGATGGTGACAATCCTAGACCCCTTGATCACTGGAAGGAATCCTTAGTGCAGATCCTCAGAGACCAAAGAGGAAAGGTGTGAATTTCAGTCACTTCAGTGAATTCAACTCCTGCTGTGGGTTACGTGGGAAACTATCTCTGTAGTGCTGGTGTAGAAATCTTCTCTCCTGCCGATGTATTGTTAAAGCTGACGTGGAAATGCTTTCCCCTTTGCCGTGGTTGGTATCTTTCCCTCCAACTCTGAAACTAAGTAAAAGGGGAAGGAGGTACCATGTCAAATGAATCCTGTGGTACAGGAAACTTCAGAGCATTTGGGTTTTAATATCTTCAATGACAGATAAAATTTTATCTTAAAGAATATACCCCTCCACATCACTTGGAATGGAAAAACCAAGAAACTTTCCGCCTAAAAATGATGGAATGTTGCTGTCTACCAATATTTTTAAAGCAAAATACCACAGAAAGAAAACGTAGGAAAACCAATACTTTTCTGTGAGTTGCTATTTCAGAATCAACATATTTAGGAAAAAATGTGTACACTAACACCACTCTGAGACAAATGCTGACCAGCTGTGGTCTGAGAACATTGCCTTCTAGATAACTTTAATGTTTTTTTTATGGAGGTCAAAGTCTCTTTGATGCCAAACATATTTGTAGTGCACTTTGGGTAAGCATCAAAATGGAAACTAATTTTTTGGTTGCATGCTGCACTGGTAGCATCAAGGACATGTTTGTTCTTTCAGTAATCTGATTCTCCAACTCTGGGATTCATCAGAGGGATTTATCTGTCTAATAAATACAACCACTCTGTCTATACTTTTAATGTTTCCTGATTAAAATAAAGCGGTTTAGCTCTCTTATTTTCAGTGATTGTATGTAAACAGGGATTATTAATCTAGAGGTCTCATCCCCATTGCCAGTTTGCAGCATGTTCAGGCGTTCTTTGGGAATGACCTAAACTTGTGCAACTTGTTTACAGTTAGTATGGACATGGTGGGGGGGAATGTAGAACAGTCTGTTCTGTTATGGGTTTATGTATATAAATGTAATTTAGTATTGGTCTCTCCGTAACGCAAACCCAGATCTTGTCAGAGAATGAAATGTCAAACAAGATTTGACCATTCCAACACTAACAATTTCTTTTTAACCCTCTTCCTCCAAGGGTAATAAGAATGCTTATACAGTGTAATTTTTATTGCTAACTCAATTGTTGATATAATCTCTGTTATAATAAAATAGTTCCTCCTTTGAGAAACAGACCTCGGCTGTGAGAGGGTATAAATTATCCCACAAAATAAAAATCAGAATCAGCACAGAGTGACTTCCTGTGAGAAAAGAGGAGCAAACTATGGAAGCTATGCAATGAGCCTTGAGGAGGGCTGGATAAGGAATTGGCTGGATGGTCGCACCCAGAGAGTGGTAGTCAAAGGCACAATGTCCACCTGGAGACCAGTGACAAGTGGTGTCCCTCAGGGGTCAGTGCTGGCACCAGTGCTGTTTAACATCTTTGTCAGTGACATGGACAGAGGAATCGGTGCACCCTCAGCAAGTTTGCAGATGACACCAAGCTGTGTGGCACAGTTGACTTGCTAGAGGGCAGGGATCCATCCAGAGGGACCTGGACAGGCTGGAGAGGTGGGCCCAGGCCAACCTCATGAAATTCAGCAAGGCCAAGTGTAAGGTCCTGCACCTGGGTAGGCATAATCCCAAGCACAAATACAGGCTGGGTGGTGAATGGCTGGAGAGCAGCCCTGAGGAAAAGGACCTTGGGGTCTGGGTTGATGAAAAGCTCAACATGAGCCTGCAGTGTGCACATGCAGCCCTAGGCTGGATCAAGAGCAGCGGCTGCATCAAGAGAAGCGTGGCCAGCAGAGCAAGGGAGGTGATTCTGCCCCTTTACTCTGCTCTCGTCAGACCCCACCTGGAGTACTGTGTGCAGTTCTGGAACCCTCAGCACAGGAAGGACATGGAAGTGTTGGAGCGGGTCCAGAGGAGGGCCACAAAGATGATCAGAGGGCTGGAGCAGCTCTCCTATGAGGACAGGCTGAGAGAGTTGGGGCTCTTCAGCCTGGAGAAGAGGAGGCTTCGAGGGGACCTGATAGTAGCCTTCCAGTATCTGAAGGGGGCCTACAGGAAGACTGGGGAAGGACTATTTACAAGGTCTTGTAATGACAGGACAAGGGCCAATGGGTTTGAAGTGGCAGAGGGGAGATTTAGACTAGATGTTAAGAGGAAGTTCTTTACAGTGAGGGTGGTGAGGCACTGGCACAGGTTGCCCAGGGAGGTTGTGGCTGCTCCCTCCCTGGAGGTGTTCGAGGCCAGGTTGGACGAGGCCTTGAGTAACCTGTACTAGTGGGAGGTGTCCCTGCCTATAGCAGGGAGTTGGAGCTAGATGATCCTTGGAGGTCCCTTCCAACCTTACCATTCTATGATCCTATGATTCTATGATAAACTTGAGCCTTGTGTAAGCTGCCTTCTAAGCAGAATCACATTCTACACATGATTAGCAGGTTAGGTGCATATGAAAACATGTCTTTTTTTGGTGAGCAAGCCTCAGATAAATTAAAGGATGCAAAATAGGTTTGAAGATAGGCCCATAAAACAGTGGTTTATGTATTTACAGAAAATATCACTGCTTTTATTCTTTTCTTTGCATCCGTTTCTTGTCTGTGTTGGAGATAAGACCTTAGAAAGGATGGTCTGATCCAGGATGGTTGTAACCAGGGGGAGGTTACTTTCTTCTCTCAGGCAACCAGCACCAGAACAAGAGGACACAGTCTCAAACTATGCCAGGGGAAGCTTATGCTGGAGGTGAGGAGAAAGTTCTTCACTGAGAGAGTCATTGGCTACTGGAATGGGCTACCCAGGTAGGTGGTGGAGTCACTGTCCCTGGAGGTGTTCAAGGCGCGTTTGGATGTGGCACTTGGTGCCATGGTCTAGTCTTGAGGTCTGTGGTGATGGGTTGGACTTGATGATCTTTGAGGTCTCTTCCAACCTTGGTGATACTGTGATACTGTGTGATAGTATGGGTTGCCTCTAGTCATTTATCACTTTAATGCATCACAATCAGGCAGTTTCATTCTTCTTTCTTATGTCTTAGCAATCTCACCAGTTTTTACAGTTTTCCTCTACCATGCAGACTTTGGGTTTTCCTCCTGTAGAAACGAAGCAAGATCTTGTTTAGAAAATTTGCATCATGCTTGGATAGAGAGGTGCACTAAAAGCCCATTCCTCTGATCTTGTGCAGATGAACCTGTCCAGCTTGGTGTCATCTCCAAAGTTACTGAGAGGGCACTCGATCACCTTGTTGAGGTCATTAATAAAGATGATAAATAGAACAGCCCCCAATACAGAGCCCTGGGGAGCACTACTTGTGACCAACCCATGCTGTCATACAGCTTAGACCTGTGAAAGGATACTTGGAATGCTTGGATCTACAGACAGGGATAGTACATTCCCCTTAGTAAAGTGAGTTCAGGAGAGTGAGTCATACTGCATACATCTTTTGATTCCTGCTTACCATTAAGAGGTGCTCAGCAGATGGGAAGAAATGCAGTGATCATGGCAGCATTCACCAGGAGGAGAGTGAAAGTGTACTTGCTCACTATGAGGGTGATGGAACACCACAACAGGCTGCCCAGGGGGTTGTGGAGTCTCCTATTCTGGAGACATTCAAAACCCAGCTGGATGCATCTGTTACAAAGATGACGAAGGGAATGGAACATCTCTTATGAGGAGAGACTGAGGGAGCTGGGGCTCCTCTGCTTGCAGAAGGGGATACTGACAGGTGACCTCATCATTGTTGAGAAATATGTAAAGGGAGAGTGCCAGGAGGATGGAGCCAGGCTCTGCTTGGTGATGCCTGATGACAGGACAAGGGGCAGTGGGGGGAATCTGAGGCATAGGAAGTTTCAGGGAAACGTGAGGGGGAAATTTTTCCCTGTGAGGGTGACAGAACCTCAGCACCCGAGGCTGCCCAGGGAGGTCATAGACTCTCCCTCTCTGGAGACTCTCTCAAAACCCACCTGGATGTGTTCCTGTGTGATCTGCTGTGGGTGATCCTGCTCTGGCAGAAGGGCTGGACTGAATGAGCTATTGAAGTCCCTTCCAGCCCCTGACATTTTGTGATTTGGTGATAGTTACACAAGGATCTTAATGTGAAGCTTGCAGGGTCAGCAAGGTTGGCCAGATCAGATTTAAGTCCTAAGCAATGTAAGAGTCCCAGAGGCCTTGGAATACATTTTGCTGTCAGCTAAAAAGGACAACTGGGTTTGTAAACAAATTCTTGACAGTTATTTTATTGAGATATTTTTTTTCCATCCACTTAAAGACTTGTCCCAGTGGACCTTTTTCCTTCATTTGTCTTTTGTATGGGGACAGTTGATATATATCACAGGACCAGCATACTATTACTTTTAGTAAGGGAAATACCACAGCCAGTGTACTACTGTGCTTGTATAGTCATTGTGTTACCAGCTTGCACTGATATTGATGTTGCTATAAAAATCCTCTTTGGAAGCAAAATTACCTGAACTAATGAAAATAATTTCATAAAATCCTATGGCAGCAAAATTGTATGAAATAATGGTTTTGCACAGTCTCAATTTGAGATTTCCACTTTAAACACTGAAGAAGGAAAAAAAAAAGTAGTTCTTGGTAATTTATATACAGCATTTGGGTTGAAACAGGATTTTAATTCAAAGTAATCATTTGTTTTGGTGGAAAAGAGATTGATTGGAATGGAAAGTTTTCATCTTAGTCATGTTTTATTAAATGTTTAAAGACAGAAGTGGTTATTCCTTACGTTTAATTTATCTGTGTGGCTTAAAAGTAGCTGATGCAGGGAAAAATAATGAATAGTTTTCTTTTCAGGGCATCAAGTCTGGCAGTTGGTGGTAGGAGGAAGATGCCTGTTCATTGTCTGCTTTCCTTTGCTTGTCAGCTACCTTTCATAAATAAGAAATGAATAGCCTTCCTTCTTTTGGTGTAGGTTATAAGACATTTCTGAAAGGATGTGTTTTCATCTCTTTTCATTACCCTGCCCTAATGCCAAAGTCAGACTCAAAACCTCCAAACAAAACTAGGAGACAGGGACAAGTACTTTGGGACATGTGTTCATTAGTTTTACCTAGACAGCAAACATGTCCTTAAGTCCTGAGCTCTATCTGCAGGCTGTTGTTTGCAATGAAAAATAAGTCTCTCTGACAATGTATCCTACTTTCAAAAGAACTTTTCTCTTAGTTTTTCCTTGACCCACAAAGACACAAGGCTACATAGTAGGAATAAAACTGTCTAAAACAGAAACTATACTGCAATGGGCATACTCCACCACAAAACATCATGAATTGGAAATGCATGGCCTGCTTGATTCTTTACATGCTCTATTACAACAACCTTTGAGCGTAATTGGTGCAAACTTTATCATTCAGGTATCTCTCCATTAAAAAAAAAATAAAATCAACTGATTAGAGGGCTCTGATGATGCAGGAAACTAAGAATCTTGTCTTGAAATTCAGGCTCCATCATCTCAAAATGTTCCCATTTAAATATATACAAATTCACATCCCCCTGTGAAGTTAAAAAGCTAAACACAGTCTATCTGATGCAAAACCCAAATAGTTGCAGAAAAGCTATTCTGTGGCTTGGTTTTCAGATACTGCTCTCAGGGCTGTGCAGAAAACACCTTTTGGACTGAGACAGCTGTCTTACACAGCTCTCAGTGCTATGTATAGGCTATAGTCTGCTTGTCTGTCTTACTCTGTTCTATGTTGATGACAGTATGCGTGTCACAAAATGTCAACTCATTTCATAGTCCATGTCAGAACTGTATGTAAAGTGTAAACAGTGCAGAAGTGCTCATCCTGTCAATTCAACAAAGATACCTAAAAGTTCTCACTGTGTTTTAAAGTAGCTTAATCTAGTTTTCTCTATTCATCAGAAAGTTTTTTTGCTATTTGGCTCTTGAAAGGAAATGAAAGGAAATGGCAGTGGGAGAGGACAGGAGGGTTTGAATAGCAGTAAAACTGCTTATGTGATGAACTGAAGCCACTAAATCAATTAAATACCCACCTACAATCTAGACTGGCAAGCCCTATGTAAACATATAAAACTGTTTTCTGAACCGGTACCATCTTTACACATGAGAGAGCGACTGCAGACAAATGCATCTTCATTTTATGCCACTTATTTAATTGCTGAAGGGAAGAATTCCTCTGAACATTGGATATCAGGAAGGATTTTTTCACAGACAGAGTGGTCAGGCATTGGAATGGGCCACCCAGGGAGGTGGTTGAGTCTCCTGGATATGTTTAAGGGTCGTTTGGATGTGATGCTTGGGGATATGGTTCAGAGTGAACTTTGTAGAGTAGGATTATTGGTTGGACTTGGTGATCCTGAGGGTGTTTTCCAACCTGAATGTTTCTGTGATTCTGTGAAAATCCCTTCTCTTGAGGGACAGGTACTGACTATATTAAGTTCTAAATATTTCTTTAGTGTGCTTTAGAGGAAATAGTTCTCTACTGAAGTCAAGTCACAACCTAGTAATTCCTTGCAAGTAACATTTGATTATATCTACTAAAACTCTAATATTATAATCTAAAATTTTTATATCATCAGTTGGCATAGTGCTGCATATCCTGTCCTTCCTTTCTGCTGCAGAGATAGAGGAGTCATAAAACAAAACCAGTGCTGACCAGGAGCATCATGATTGAAATCACAGGCTGTAGTATTAAGCATTAGCAGTGCTCTGCACTGGAAAGGTGCTGCGTTCAGTGATTGTTATGGGAAGATAGTAAGCACTGCAGGAAAGATGAGTTTGTAGCTCCCTATACACAGCACAGCTGAGGAAACTGTTTGTTGTTTTGCACTCTTTATTCTGTGTGGCAAAGCAGAAAGATGATGATTCTTCTCTAGGTAGAGTGTCAGAGAATAATGGTTCCCGAATCCTGAATCCAGAATCACTGACACAAGAAACATGTTCTTTGAAGGAAGTGACACAGAAAGATTAGAAAAATAAGGAATGTGATATAACACTTTCTGCTTAGTGGAAAAATGAAGGAGGCAATGCCTTCTACTTCTAGTTTTAACATCTCAAACTTGATGTTTTTATTAGATCTGGCCATGCTTTACTACCTTGCATATAGCAAAACATTTTATTTCAGAGTCAGTTTAAGCATTTCTTCTTATTTGCAATGTTCAGCTCAATGAGTTTTACTTGAACTGAAAGAGGATTTTAGGAGAGGACAGAGAGTGTTTAACTGGTTTGTTTTATGTGATATGAGCTGGTTTGTGGTTCCTTCAATGGAGAAAAAGTACTGTGTAAGCTCAAAATACTAATTATTTTTATTGAATGATTCAGATAGTGAATGAAATACAGTTCTAGTCAAGACCATCTGTTTATATTAATAATAACTACTTGACTTTCACAGTATTTTCCTTGTATCTCTTTCCCCATTGCTCAATGTTTGTCATCCAGTCATCAGCTCCTGTTTGTGCTCCCTCTCTCTCATTCTTCTGTTATGGTCCCATGAAGCTTTTCTTTCCTAAAAGCTGAGAAAAAAATTGGCAGTTACTCTTATCATCTTATCTCACTGTGGCATATGGAGTATTTTCTACCATTACAGATTTTGTTTTATTACTTTGTTTTATCACACTTTTGTTTTATTATTTCTTAAAGGCATCAGCTATGAGGATCTGATATTTCACTGCGACTACCTGATGATACTTAAATTTGAGTTACATAATCAACATATTCTTCCCCATTACGATGTGCCTTCTTGTATCTTGAAGCCACATTTCAATTGCAGCACTTCTTGAAAGATGAATGATTTACAGAATAAATATTCAAAGCATTTAAAACTTCTGAGAATTACTTTTTTTTTTCTTCAGTCCTCAGCACAAAATCTGTGCTCTTTAAAAGTTAGGCTTTTGCTGACTTTCCCAGCAAGAATGGAACTAAGAGGAGTGGGGGGAGGAAGTGATAATGGAAAGCTGTTCTTTTAAAGACATTTTTTCTGACATCAGGTGAGTTTGGGGAAGGAATAAACAATTCCAAGCTCACTCAAAGTGCTAAATACTCTTATTTTTGCTGTCATGGGTCCCTTTGCAGTTGCTGACCTAGAGAGTCACAGCTCTTTATTTCAAGCTTTGAGGCATTCTCTCTGCATCCCCAGAGATGCCAGGGAGGTATGTTGGCAGGGTTATTTAACTGTTATTTGCCTGTTTAGTTTACCAACCAGGATTATAGAAGCGAGGTAGTTCCATTATTTATGGATGGCATCCAGAAATGGGGGGGGAATACTCAACAGTGCTGTGCTACCACCCACAGCTCCCTGCCAGTGATGCTGATGGGGTGTAAAGCTGTTGCCCATCACTTTGCAAGCAAGACCAATTGTTGTCTGTTAGAAAGAGAAAGAAAATTATAGTGACAAATGATAATATTGTTGACTCCCTGGTAAGGAAGTGGAGACTTTATTGCTCCACTATCAAAGAAACAGTTTCCTTTGTATCTAACGAATAGGTTCAGCTCCAAGTCAAATGTAGTAACAGATAAACCCTGCTTGATATAAATGCTCAAAGCAATTAAACTACCCAAACTCCATGAATTCTTCCTCTTTTATGTTTGTTACACAAATTGCAAGAAGAAAGTACATGCAAAAATCTCCTAATATATTTGACCATAATGGTTCATTCTGAAGTGGAAATTGAATAAAGTCATTACGAACATTATTTATGTGATTGCCTTGGGACCACAGCATTATTTTACACCAAAGTTCTAGGTTTTGTTGGGTTTTGTTTGTTTGTTTGTTTGTTTTGTCATTATTTAGTTTCTTAGTGTAGGCACAACTACCAGGGCATTCAAGCTTACAAGAACTACATTACTGGCTTCAGCATGCACTAGGAGCAGACCCTGAAGACATTTCAGCAAAGCAAGGCAGGAAAATGGCACTTTAATGGTCTCAAAATTCTTGATTGAAGGCATGCACAAGCTACACAGGGAGATGCTGGAGACTGTTTGTGTTGGGATTTTTGGTTATCCGTACTGGATATGATGAAAGCAATTACATGTGCTTCTTTTGAGTAAGTTGTGCAGGTTTGAAACTAGGTCTTCTGCAGAATCTCCAAAAGCCTGGCATGAAAGATACTGGCAGCTTCTGTAAGATGATTTCTGATGTGGGCCAAGTATCTCATCTGAGACCTGTAACCTTCTGCCACATGTAGCAAAAGATTTTCTTGCACCAGTGTTTGCCAGTTCATAAAGTTAGTCAGTAGTAAGTGACCACATTTTTTCCACAGTGACCATGAGGATGTGACTGCAAATTAACAGGTCTCCTGTTCTTATTCAAGGGCCCTTGAAATGCTTCCAAACAAGTGCAACTGTTTGCCTTCTGAAGCTGCTCTGAGGGAACTGTAATTTCTGAAGGTAGAAATCTCATTTCTAAGGTCATCTCTTTATTTGGGTGACAGAAGTAAACACTGACTAGTTTACTTAGTGTTGCTAAACACTCCTCAGTGTTTGGATTAATTAATGTAAATCCAAGACATGTCTGATGAGCTATTTTTAAACTGCTTTTCTCAAGTATATTAGTTTCTAGGTCCCAATTCAGCAGGAATAGAAAGATGCATGTGCTTCTACCATTCCCCTAAGGCTAATGTCTAAACTGGCTCCTGAAACTGTAGATCAGGCAATTGTTGAAGAGTAGATCATTTGTTCCAGAAGCTAAAATGATGTCTTGGTAAGCACCACTGTCCTTGGGGGTTACCTTTACTTTTCCTCAGCCAGTGAATTGTAACTTTGTTTTCCATAAAGTTACTTCAAAGGAGGAAGTAGAATAAAAGATATGAAGGTGACAGGTATGCTTCTTAACTTTCTTTAACTGGAAAGGGCATGCAAGCCATACCCATACACAGAATCACAGAACTTTAGAGGTTGGAAGGGACCTCCAGAGATCATCAAGTCCAACCTCCTTGCCAAGGCAGAATCCCCTAGGGTGGTTTGCACAGGAATATATCCAGGTGGGTTTTGAAAGTCTCCAGTGAAGGAGACTCCACAACATCTCTGGGCAGCCTGTTTCAGGCTCTGTCACCTTCACTGTGAAGAAGTTTCTCCTCATGTTGAGCTGAAACCTATGTTCCAATTTATAGCTGTTGCTCCTTATCTTATTGCTGCTGACCAGTGAAAAGAGATTGGCCCCATCCACTTCACACCCACCCCTCAGATGTTCATATACATTGGTCAGATCTCCTCTCAGTCTTCTCCAGACTAAACAGCCCCAGGGCTCTCAGTCTTTCTTTGCCAGAGAGATGCTCAAGTCCTCCAATCATTCTTATGGCTCTGCGTGGCCCTCCGTTACACAGTGGTCCTGGATTAATACAGTCCACTCCCACAAGGGCCTTCTCACACACATTTTGAAGCTGTCATGACAGCAGCATAGGATTAAATGCTCATCTGCAGATCCAACACAACCCATGACAACTGGCTAATAGAATGGGCTACAGGATATAAATGTGTGGCAAGCAACAATGAAAGGAGGAACAAAAAGCTAAAAAGATCAACATCAGCCTCCACTACCATCAAATTATTTTGCTATTTTAAAAGACATTGACTCTATGTTCTGAGAACAGTTTTGTTTTATTTGGAAATTTTGGTATGTACCGGGCAGAAAGGAAGAAGGTGATGGTGAATAAAAGCCAAATACAGAGACAAGATAATATACTGAAGTTAGAAGCACATCACCAGTTTGCATAGCTACAATTATGTAGGTCCTGGATAAGGGCGTGAAAAGTTAATGAAAACAAATCATAAGTACTTGAGAGGCTGGTGGAGCAAGATAGGGAGAATCCATTTCTGAGGGTGGGTATATGTTTTCTGTACAGAGTAATTAAGAAATGTAAAAATTAATTTCTATTATAAACCACGTGACTTTGGGGCCTTTATATTCAGAGTTTTCTTCAATGAGGCATTGCTCTGTTTTTTACACAATAATTAAAGAAGTGCTGCTTTCTTGCTGCTGTGGAAGAGCATGAAATCATGGCCAGGTGTTCCTGGTGCTCGCCTGGGCTCTTTCCTGCCTTCCCTGCTACCCTAGAGCAGCAGAGCATGCTGCCTGACAGTAGCATGACTTCTTTGGGTTATTATTTTTTTGATTGAACACAAAGCTGCAGTAAAGGATCTCTTTTTAAAAAAGAAAAGAATTAACAATACAGAACAGTAGCAGTTTTTTTACTTTGCTTTGCAGTTAGTGCTGCAGCTGCCTAGGGTTATAAGGCAGCTGAACCCATTTCATTTTTTCTCCTAGTGAAAATGTGTGTGTGTATATATATATATATATATATGTTTCATTTATTTTATCCTTTTTTTGTTTAATGAACTAGGAAGATATGTTCCTCTGATGGTTTTGCTTTACTGAAAATCTGCTAGATTTATATTTTCAGTGCTGCATTCATGCCTTTTGTTTTACTTAGGAGAGGTGGAGGGAGCTGGGGTTGTTTAGCCTGGAAAAAAGGAGGCTCGACAGAGTCCTTATTGCTCTCTACAACTACCTGAAGGGATGTTGGAGCCAGGTGGGGTTTGTCTCTTCTGCCAGACAACCAGCAGCAGAACAAGAGGACACAGTCTCAAACTGCGCCAGGGCAGGTTTAGGCTGGATGTTAGGAAGAAGTTCTTCACAGAAAGAGTGATTGGCATTGGAAGGGACCATTTGGGGAGGTGGCGAAGTCACTATCCCTAGAGGTGTTTAAAAGGAGACTGGATGAGGCACTTAGTGCTATGGTTTAGTTAATTAGAAGGTGTTAGGTGATAGGTTGGACTCAATAATCTCAAAGTCTTTTCCAACCTGTTTGATTCTGTGAAACCTATACTGTAACTTGTTTGCTGGTACATCCCAGAACTTCAGCCCAGCCTCTCCTCATATCTACTGCCTCAGCCAAGAGACATCAAAAGGAATAACTTACTCATGTAAACTTTTCATTTTCTATTTCTTCTTCATTCTTGGATTGCTGCTATACACTGTCCAGTCCAATAGCTGGTACATTCAAATTTGATCTCTTGTGCAGTTCTGCTGTATCTGGGATGGCTTAGCTTTCTTGCCACATAAGGTACTGGCAAGACCCAACTTCTGTGGGTTGTCCCTTTGCCAAACTGTATTTCTAAGACCATTTTGAGAAAATCCTTTCTAATCATTATGCAGTAACCTGTTAATTGCTGGTAGTGGCAGTGATAGTCTGGACCTACGATGTACAGCACTACAGCATTCATTCGACTCTTACTTGATCTGAGAAACTCTGTAGTAACGAGTAACTCTGTGTGTGTGCGTGTATATATTCTATATATATTTCTAGCATCAAAAATCTATACCCAAGCTATCATTAAAGCATGCACTTTCCCCAGAGGCTACGTAAGGAAAATACT
Source organism: Eubucco bourcierii (assembly GCA_013396675.1). NCBI lineage: Eukaryota > Metazoa > Chordata > Aves > Piciformes > Ramphastidae > Eubucco > Eubucco bourcierii. The sequence goes on from VWZE01024839.1 coordinate 116,897, forward strand.
AAAGCTTCAACACTGTGATGTGTAGTGGATTTGAGCCTATTATTTTAATGCTTTTCCCTTCCATGACTGCAATAATTGGTTTTGCATCAATATGTTTTCAGCATAAATTAACAATTGTATTTCATGCCTCAGGCAGTTTAATTTCTCATTACCACATTAAATACTAAAGGTAGTTTTTCTGCCTCAGATCCACAACATCTGTCAGCAGTTGTCTACAAAGGTTTGCTTGATTTTTGGAAGTCAGACTGAGTCACTGTAAAGCTAAAATGTAGAATTGCAGAAGCTCTTGTGTTCCGGGTTGTTTTTTTCCCCAGAAAGCACTAAAGGTAGTAAATATGAACTTTATGAGAAAAATGTATAAAGAATTCCTACCTCAAGGAAAAGAAGTAGAGTAAGATAGAGTAGACAAATAACAGTATAAGCAATAATTAAATATCATACCCCTACTTCATATCAATCACTTCAGCTTTGTTGGTATCAGTGAAACTTTGTTCATCTATCTCAACCAAGAATTTGGTTCAAGTAGTATATTAGAATTAACTGCTGTCCTCCACTTCCCTTTATGAGTGGACTCTTCAGGACAGAACATCAGTTTTCAAGTTGCTGAGGTCTAACTGTACCATTCATTTATTCTAATGTGCTTCTTTATTCACCTACTATGTGAAGGTAGGATACAGAATGCATGTGTCTCTAAAACCAATATTATTCTAATAACCTGGCATTTATCAAGTGATTCTAGTGCACAGGAATAAAGTAGAGGATTTGATATCTGAGTATCTGAATAGAGGGCAAGACAGCTTTGATTTTGGTCACAAGAGAGAGTGAGCTGTCTGTGTGCTGGTTCACAATTACAACTTGTCTCTCTCTCCTGGGTGTGCTATATTTTTAGACTATTTTAGACTGACTGGGTGATCAATATGACCTAGAGAGAAAAAACACCTCCTAAGTGTCCCATGATTTTCAAAATGCCTCCCCAGCATACATACCTCACAACGAGAAGCACACTGAGTTGCTGGAGTGTCCATAGAAGGACAATGAAGCTGGTGAAGGGTCTGGAAAACAAGAGAAGTGACTGAGGGAAATAGGGTTGTTTAGTCTTGAAAAAAGGAGCCTGAAGAGAAACTTTATTGCTCTCTACAAGTCCCTGAAAGGAGATCCAAGTCAATGTTGATCTCTTCTCCCACTAAGATGAGAAGAAATGGCCTTGAGTTCCCCTGGGGTAGATTTAGGTTGGATATCATAAAAAATTTCTTTACTGAAAGAGTGATCAGGTATTAGAAGAGGCTATCCAGGGAAGTGGTGAAGTCACCACCTCTGAAGGTGCTCATAGTTTAGTGAGTATGCTAGTGCTGGTTTCATGATTGCACTTGATTATCTTGGAGGTCTTTTCTAACCTCAATGATTCTGTGATTCTGTATAATGGAAATCCAAAGAATCGGTCCACCCTTCTGTCTGCAATTTCTACCTGCTCTTACTCTTTTTAATTTAGTTGCCAATGTGTTGTCACTTCAGTGCCAGTCATTCCTCAGCTTGTGTTGTGCGTTTGTTCTTTAAAAGCCTCCATTTCGAAGGCTGTCAGGTTTTCTTACAGTATCATATTCACATGCTCAGCTTTTCACTGGAATGTATGAGAAAGCGTGCAAAGTAAGAGAAACACAGAGAATCTCCATGTCTGGTACTTTTGTGGATGTTATTTTGTTTTAGGAAGTGAAATTAAATTAGCTTAGTTTATTTCTGGAGCAGCAGATGCCAGACATTTGTGTGACCATCAATCCCACAATAGAGATCATTAACGAAAGTTTCTCTAGGCATTGCATATTGTTAGTGTAAGGCAAAGACTCTGTGGGCATATGAGTCACTGTTCCTCAGATGCTAATGTGATGATTTCTCTTCACTTATATTTCTGCATTTATTGCTCAATAAAATAAAGCTTGAATCCAAAGACTTCCTGTTAATAAAAAAAAACCCTTAAGCTGTTGGTTAAGATAAAGGATATATGAATTGAATCAGTTCCACATTTCTAAACTCCATTTAAATGGAACCAAAACACTTCTCACCCTTGATTCTTGCCAGGCTTTGGGTACCTGAGCTCTTTGGGCTGTCCTTTACTTCCAAAAATAAAAGAGTGGGACCTTGGGGCTCTACATAAAAAGGAAACTCTAATGGGCAGATGGAAAGTTTCAGGAAAAGGAGGGGAAGAAACAGAAGACATGAACTGTGATTCTCCTTGTTTAAGCTCTTAGCTGCTCCAGAGTTCCTCTCTTGGTACTTCCTGGTAAAATCAAAATTCAATAGCATATTTTTCTTCCATTCTTCTGCTGAGTTTTAAAGGATACCTGAATTTATATCTGATCATTATTAAGGAAGGTTCTGAACTGATCTTGGCAAAATAAGATACCCTATCCACAGGATTTTAAACTGTAGGTGAAATCCCCATCATGCCTACACTTAGTTTACACCAATAAGCTACTAAAAATTGTGAAAAAGGGTGAATTATGGGTAGCTTTCTTCTATGCTTCTTCAGCTACTAATATGAACACATTCTGCTACCCTGTAAATTCCTCTGAAAAGACATACTGAGAAAGTGCAGCACCTTATTTCCTCGACATAGAGATTCATTGCCCTCTAGGGTTTAGAATACCATTTTGCTGCCTGGCTGACTACTGAAGATTGCATGAATAGCATGGCACATCCCAGTCGTGAAAATAAATGATTTCCAATAACTGATAACAACCAGCACAGCTTGCTGGCATGTAGTACAGTATTATGAGGTGCATTTGGACCCATTCAGCTAATAGGCTTCTGAATCTGAGAGAATCAAAATATTTACCTACATCTAATTACTGTTATCTAGGTTGCACTGCCACTGTGGTCTTCTTGAAAATCAAAGACTGTTTAGGAATTACAGTGTGAGTTCTAAAGCCAGAGTAAGACTTCTTTCTGCATTGAAAATGCTTTTCAAAAACCCAAAAGACTGTGGGAGGTACTCCTATACCAAAGGTAAGGGGGTCTCTCTACTCATCCTGGGGGATCCATGCCAATACTTCTTAGAAGAGTAGCTACACCGTGTCTAGGCTAAGTAAATTATCTGCTGCTAATTTTGTGCAACTTCCTCTCTATCTAAAAATGAATTATTTTAGGGACTGAAGACCTATGCAATCGTGGCCTCTGTTCTGTGGCTTAGGAAGGCTGCAGAGAGTTAAGGAAGGGAAGTCTGTCTTTTGAAATGGTTACTCTCTTCTGGACTGCAACTAAGACTGAAAAAAAACACCAGGGAGACCTGTGCTTCCTGGTTAGAATCGTAGATCAATATGTTTGAAAGTCTCAGAAGACCTGCTCCATCAGGCAGACTGAAACATTTTCTGATCCTGTTTGATCAGGTGAGAGAGCAAAGATGGGTTCTGGCTTTTATTGGACCCATCAGATTTGCTCTAAGTATGCCTAGCAGTTGACTTTTTATTAATTTGACAAAAAGATATTTCCAGAAGCAAGGCTGGAGCTTCAGCTATGTAAATATTTCTACTATAAACCAGATTTCAGGGAAGTTGTATTCATTCAGCCAGGAGCATTGTTAAGGGAATTAGTATCCAGTAACAACAACCAGTAATAACCCTGGCATTTGAAATGCTAGACATATATGCTGAAATCATTGGGGAACAATCTTCATACATTAATAGCCATGAAAGGAATGGTTCTGGCTAGTAAATAAATATGAAGAAGTTATGTTCCTCATGGGAAAAAAAAAAAAAAAAAGAAGGCTTAGATTTAGAAAAAAAATTACTTACTGTGGACTGTTAGCCCTGTTATCCATGGAAATAAATGTTCTCCATGTTTGGAGAGCAATATGGTTTGGATAAAGCAGATGAAAAAGAGAGGTACTAAAAACACAGGCAAACTAGAAATCTCTGAAATGTACCTATAGCTTTCTGCTAATTGTTCTCCCTTTTTTCCCTCCTGAAACTCTGTGCTAGTCATTCATGCAGCTTCATTATTTTGTTCCATGATTCTATGATCCATGCAAGAACAATGGGTTCAGACACAGCATATTGATCAGCTCACATTGTAATATAATATGATAGGTGCCTCCTTCTTAGTAACAAGCAGTAGGACGAAAGGAAATGGCCTCAAATTGCACCAGGGAAGGTTTAGGTTGGCTAGGAGAAGAAAAATCTTCACTGAAATGGTTCTCAAACACTGGAGCAGGATCCTCAGGGAAGTGACTGAATTCCCATCACTGACAGTGTTTAAAAGACAGAGATGTGGTGCTGAGGGGCATGGTTTAGCACCAGATTTGCTACAGCCAGAGAGTGGTTGGATTCAATGATCTTAAAGGTCTTTTTGAACCACAATCATTCTACAACTAATTGATTCCAGTCTTTTCATGTGATAGAAGCAAGCGACTCCACATACAATGAAAATGTCTCCTCACACATGCCAGGGACAATGTTGTAGCCCTCTCGATTATCAGGAACTGAGGCATTCATATCTATGCTACTTTACATCTTTGCAACTCTATTTTCACCTTCTAACGTGTCCCTACTTGCAAAGAGTTGTCCACTAGGAAGCAGTTTCAGAAGAGAGTCACTGTAACACTGCTCCATGTAACTGGCCATATAAACTCCATCGAGCTGCTTGGGGACAAGGGGAAAAGTTGTGTGTCTGACATCGCTCTGCTCCACTCTCTGGGGTTCTAGTGTGCCTCCTTCCAAACCTAAAACTTTCATTTCTGAAAAGTGACCTGGGAAAGAGAGGTCACTCTCTTCTATTTTGCAAATACAAGGTAAGAAATCTCATGATGTGCAGAAATTTGGACACTAGGAAGACCTGAGAGCAATTGCTGAAAAATCTTAACAGTTGTATGCTCATAGTTGTTTTGATTTGTTTGTATTGTGGCAGCATGGGGACATGCTACTGAAGGATTGCTGATAAGAGGATGATGCTGAGTCCCATACAGCCACTATCAACAAGTGTCCAACCCCATCCCCCCCACAGTTGTGAGATTGCAAGGGAAATCAGAAGGTGGCAAAGCCCTGTGGGTTGAGATAAGGAGATCTGAACAGAACAGCAGAAAGAGATATAATTGGAGAGAACAATAACACTATTGAAATAGTGTATACAGTGAGTGACACAAAATGCCTGGCCCACCCGTCTGATCCTGATCCTGAAACTGTCCTTTATCTAGTGGGCATGATGCCAGTATGGTGTCAAATACCCTTTGGCTGTCTTGGCTGTGACCTTTCCCAGCTTCTTGTGAAGGAAGAAAAAAAAGAAAGACATACTAAAAACCTTACCCTAAACTAGCCGAACCCAGGACACCTGTCTATAGCATAAGTACTAATTAGTGTTGATGACACCATTATAATGAGTAACACTCCTGCATTGAGGTTAATTATAGTAATGTCCTGTTGATGGCCTCATTGTTTCCTATTAGATACAGATGACTTATGACTTTACAAATAAATAGAGATAAGGACTGGAAAGACTTACTTGCTGTCCAGCTGTTATGAGGAATTTAGTATTAAATGGACCTTCTGTGCAGTTTACTTGTTCTCACAGGCATGACATGCAAAAATACATACTCTGTTATAAAAATACATTTCAGCAGCTATCTGAACAGTGTTTCTGAGTAATACATTTAATTTGTTACAGATCTTTCCTAGTTTCTTGCCTAGATGTATTTGTATTTTCATTCTGTGCCAACCCTTTCCAGTACTTTAAATCATTTTCTCCCTGTGGAATACTTACATGAGGGCATTGGGTAATGAGCTGTATACAGGGGTGATATTCCCATCCTTGGCTTCTCTATTTGGCACAAAAACAATGTGCTCTGATTAGGCTGGGCTGCCCAGCCGCTGCTCATCTTGAGTCTTTGTGCCTTTTCCTGTTTGTGTTAATTTTTCATCACCCTGGATGAGCAGGGCTGTCCACAGAATTCAACACAAGCTTTTTCATTGATTTTTTCAACGGTAGCTTGAACAAGACTTCTCTGGAAATGACTCCTCACAGGGTGCTTTCTTAAGGTATTTTAGAACTAAAAAGGCATAAAACTGTTCTAAGTATAGAAAAACACTGTTAGCCAGTGCATGGTACTGTCCTGCTTTTCTGTTTGTTCACAGGATCACAGTTGGTAGGGATTGGATGGGACACAAAGAAATCATCAAGTCCAATCCCTCTGCCAGGGCAGGACCATACAATCTAAGGTCACAGAGGAACACATCTAGACAGGCTTTGAAAGTCTCCGAAGAAGGAGACTTCACAACCTCTCTGGGCAGCCTGTGCCAGTGCTCTGTGTCCCTTACAGTAAAGAAGCTCCCCCTTGTGTTGAGGTGGAACCTCCTGTGCTGCAGTCTACATCCATTGCTCCTTGTGCTATCACAGAGAGCAAGTGAGCAGAGCCTGTGCCCCTGCTCCTGACTCCCAGCCCTCAGATATTTATAGACATTTATTAAATCCCCTCTCAGTCTTCTCCAGACTATAAAGCCCCAGGTCCCTCAACCTCTCCTCAACATGCAGTGTTTCAGTCCCCTAATCATCCTTGTAGCCCTCTGCTGGACTTTCTTGAGCAGATCCCTGTCCCTCTTAAACTGTTAAATAAATGTTGTGTAATTGTAACACTAAAGCTTGAACAAGAATGACAGGTGCTATATTTTGTACCCCTATGACCTAAAGAATGGTTCCATATAGATAAAAACAGGAACAGTTTTGGTTATTTTGAAACTATTGTAAACAGAATCACTATCAGCTGATAAATTTTTGTTGACTTTTGTCTTATACCTGAAACTATTAATGTCCCTACTTTGATTGTACAATGTAACAGAACATGTATAATCTACATGAATAACTAAGCACTTCTGCAATTACATCGTTAGCTTGGATTTCTCCTTTGTATGTGATGTAAAACATAGAGAGGTTTGTATTTGTAAATACCACGACAGAAAATGTTTTGGTCAGGAGATGAAATTGGATCCTGTGTGAATTTATATGTTTCTGTGGTTGCTTATGCCACTATCATTTCATTTACACTGAAAATCCTTATCCTCCTTTCCTGGCTGAATACAGTCTGAGCTTGCAAGTGCTGTTTAGGTTTCAAGTATGCAGCCAACTGAGCTGCTATTATCCTTTCTACCTTGCCTCCTTGTAGCGTGGTTATAGCACATCTGGAAGCAACTAGGCACAAACTCAAACATATCTTTACAGCTATTCCTTTAACTGCCCTTTCACTGATGTCCTGTCTTTTGTTGCAGACTGTTCTGCCCTCTAGTCTGCAAGAGACTTTACCACCTTCATTTGCATTTAGTTACACATTTTTCTTTTGGACAACTTCAGACTGCAGGCAAAACAATTAGGGTTCCAGGTTGCCAGCTGTTTTGTGATCTGTTGGGCCAAGAGTGTGCTGCCAATATGCAACTTGTTGGCCAGAGGGTTTCTTGCATTCCAAGTAATATTTGGAATATTGTTCAAGGAAGCATAGGGTTGGCATGAGTAACAGGAACGCATATTATAGCAACCGTATGCATAGGATGCCATGCCAGAAGTAAAACAAGGATTGAAACAATTACACTGGGAGGCTAAAGATGCTAATCACTAGTATAGCAGAGTCCCTGCTTTCAGGGTTCTGCTGTGTGGAGGATGGCAAAGTACATGCTACTGTCCCAAGAACTAAACTTACTGGTCCCTCCCTGTGATGCTGTTCTGCTACAGCTGAGACAGGGAAGGAAAAGGCCTCACAAAGTGAGATTTCTCCTGGGAGAATGGAAGTGGCTCACCAGCAGGCTCTTCTGCTGTGAGAAAAACTGTGCAGGAGTCCTTCATTCCAGGTTCTTAGCCTCCCATAAAAGCAGGAATGGAGGAATAGTAGTTTCTACACAGCGTATCATTGGCATCATGTTGGTAACTACTTTCACAGATATCTATGTCCAAAGACAGGATGGCAAAAAAAACTCCTTTGGTATTTTGTAATTCTATGTTTTGTGCTGGGCTGCCCGAAGATTACTGCAGTGTTTCCTGTTCTTCCATCTTCCCTCAGGACTTGTTCGTTTGTGTCTTTCTTCTTTCGTTCTCACTGCAGTGTTCTTCATTCGTTGCCCGCAATGAAGGAGTGTATGAAACTGAGGTCAGCAATGGAAAGCTCTGTTTGTAGATCTTATCCTGCCAGCACTTCTTCAGGTAGAAGAAATGTCATATTTACTTTATGCTTTCAAAAAAGTTTTAATAGAAGTTTCCAGCACTGATCTTACTCTTACATGTTCCACTGTTTGTCTTACAGGCTGATACCTGCCATTCCAAGACAGCTGAGTTTACAGGCAGAAAAGGAAGACTAGAAAAACAATGCAGTGTGCCAGCTTTGGCCTTGCAATGCAGAAATAAAGCAGGACAAAGTAATTCCTTACTTTTCCTTTCTTCAAGGAAGAAAGAAAACGAGCAGGATGCTTTTCAGGTATTTAGGGAAATGGAAGGTGGCCATTTGGTGCTTAAGTGCATCTGAGTCTCCAAGAGAGGGAAGAGAGAGAAATGCATGGCACCACTCTGAAAATACGAGAGGAGCATTGGCTTCAAGATGCTTCCCAGTAATGGAAGAGAAACAGAAAAGCATGTAGGACAGGTTGTTGCAACAAGAGGTGGAAAGAGGAGCAATCTGGGATGCTGTACAGATTCTGCATGGACTTCAGTAATATTACAGAGTCCCAGAATGTCAGGGGCTGGAAGGGACCTCAAAAGCTCATCCAGTCCAACCTCCTTGCAGAGCAGGATCATCTATACCAGGTCATACAGGAACATGTCCATGCGGGCTTTGAATATCTCCAGAGAGTTAGACTCTGCAACCTTCCTGTGCAGCCTGCTCCAGTGTTCTGTCACCCTCACAGTGAAGAAATTCCTCTTTATGTTTACATGAAACTTCCTATTCCTCGACTAATAGATTCCATGTTGAGTCTGGCACCTATGCAGACCTTTGCATGTAGTGAGTCACCCAAAAAGATGAAGTCCCTCTGGCAGTACAAGCTCGTCTGCTAATATTTGATCAAATCTATGGTGTGCTGATTTAACACAGTCTGCTCTCACTAGCATATCTCCCTTCCCCCACCAGATCGGAACGGAATGTAACACAAAAATCCTGTGTTGAGATAAAGAGAGTTTAACACAAGCAATACAGCAAACTAAGGTAGCTGTTAGTTCGCAGAAAAGCACAGCAAAACCAGAAGCAGCAGCAGAAGTCAGTGATACAACAAACCTCCCCAACCCCAAGCCAGCTGCCAGCCCAGTGAACAAGACCAACACCCCAAAAACAGAAGGTGGAAGCAACAACTGGAAGTAAGAAGCCTCTCTTGTTACAGTCTGAACTTTGAACCCCATGATACTTTGTTCTGGGCAGCACTTTCATTTTGAAGTTGGGATGGCATCAACACATGTCCTGGTTTGAGGCTAACTGGAATATTTTAATGAAAAGAATTATAGGCTGTGAAAGGAAAACAATGGTGATGTCTGCTTCACTCATAGGCTTGCTGAGATGTATAAGGCTAAGAACACAAACACAGATAAAACGGTGTCTCTCAGTCTCTCCAGCTTTTTGCCTTCTGTTCTCTGCCAAGTAACTTACCTAACCACTTTCCTTCTAACCCCTCTGGCTGATCCTCCAAACTCACCCTGCACATAAGGCAAACCCTGGGGTAATGTATAGGGGTGGGGGGAAGGTGTAAAGGTGGTTGGGATCCCCTCCTGGGGACTCTGATTTCTGGGAGGGGAGTTGTGTTTCTGTATTACCTTTAACTTGTGTATTTCTGTAACTATTCCTGTCTATAGTGTATATCTCTGCTTGTGCATTGTGCTGAGCTGTAAATAGAGCTTCAGTCCTTAACTTCCAGATGGCTGAGTCTAGTCTGGGTCATTTTACAAAGTGTGGGGGGCGGGGAACTCCCAAACCGTCACAACACAGCACTGAATACACATGGTATTGAATCAGCAGATTCAATTGGCTAAACCCATGCTATAGGGAGTTGCCAGAACTCTGCTTTACCAGACTCTGCAGAGCACTTCTGGGACATTGAGGCTGTCCAGAAACTGAAATTGTGCATGACTGTCAGGAAGGTTAAAATATCCATACTGAAGTGACAAGTCCAAAGACAAGACCATGCAATACTGAGTGTTTGTGTCTGAAGAAGAGGCTTGGAATGCTGTTGGTGTGGATCTTTGCTTTGCTGTCATTGCCACTCACAGATTTTTGTCCATTGTGAGACATAAGAATGGTGCACAACTTGGTGAATTTATTTCTAACTACTTACAAACCTCTTGTTTCTTCTAGGTGCTTGACATAGCAAAAGAACTGCTTGATGATCATGATTCAACTGTGGATCATATACTCACTCCAACAAGAAGTATCAAAACTACTTGCAAACGACCAAAGCCTCAGGGAATAATGTGGCATAAGGCAAGTTACCTCTGCTAATAGTGGTTTCTAGTGGAATTTCTCAGGAGATAAACTACTCAAAAACTTGCTAGAGTAAAAACAGCTCTTGTTCTCCTGGTTCCTATGCAAGCTCATGATGTCCAGGCTCCCAAAAAGAAATTGAAGGTGGCAGAGATCCTGTATCATTTACGTGAAATTTGCTACAGAATTTGGGTTTGTTTGTTTCTAATTCGCCTTTTAATTGTATTTATTTCCCTTTCTGTGTGTGCTTGTTTGAGGCTAATTGGAATATTTTACTGAGAGAAATTAAATCCTTAGCTGTGAGAAGAAAAAAAACCTAACAGTAACCTATATCACTCATTCTTCTGCTGAGAAATGCAGCTAGTCAAAATATAGGTAAGACACTCACTGCTCACACACTGCTCAGTTCTCAGTTGTTCTGCTTCTTCAATCTGGTGGTCTGTGGTTGCTTCTGCCTTAACTCTAATCTGAGCTGGATGTGTTCCTGTGTTACCTGAACTAGATTGTATGGTCCTGCTCTGGCAGGGTGGGTGGACTTGATGATCTCTGGAGGTCCCTTCCAACCCCTAACATCCTGTGATTCTATGATTCTAATATTGATCCTATCTCTGGGATACCCCAGGCCCAGCACAGTCAAGGAGACTTGCCCTTTGGGCTTATGAGCTTTGCTTGAAGCAAGCCTTGTGCATTTGAAAGCCATCAGTTGCTCAGAGCACTTTGAAGACTTCATTCTCTTAAGGCCAGCAGCTGTCTTCATTCACATTTCCATGGACCATAAATTACATCTGGCAGGTAAATAACTTCCGTAATGGCATCAGGCCTGCAGCACAAGTAACTCATCATTTGGTATATGGAAATGAAGCAGCCAGCTGTAGAGGTGTAAACTCCCTCAGTTATAAGGTGTAGGACAAGATGTACTTCCATGAAGGTCTAGTTTCCTCCTAAGGTAGCTGGAGTCGTCTCACATCTAATGAATTATTTGATCCTACACGTTTTCATGTTACAGAAGTGATGAACATCAGGCAATAATAAAAGGGGTTCAACAATAATAAGAGGGTTTGTACTAAATCTATTTAAAAAAAACCCAACTGAATGATAAAAGAGACTATAGACTAGGCCAGGAGCACCGATGTGGAGCCCTAGAAATCCTTTGCTTTCCAGATGGAAAGTTTTGTCTATCTGGAAACAGTCACTGTTTTTTGAGATAAAAAAGAAATATTCACAATATATGGTGGGATCAGATGTACTTTCAAAAGGTGTTTCTCTCATGTCTGTTTCTGCTGAATCTTACTCCTGATCTAAGGGAACACCATGCACCCATAGAGCTGAAAATTCCTATTCTCTACAGTCTTCCAACTATGTAAAACACAGGATGAGGGATTTGAGCAGGATGAGTTGCCAGGATCTGCCTTAGGGATTAGATGATTTATTTTGTTTGTACTTCATTTGTGTTATCTCATTTAAATATCACTTTATTTCTTCTAAGCATCCTATGCTCTACCTAACCTCCATCTTGTTTAGTAACCAGATTACACTGGTCAGTTGTTCATGAGATTAAAACAAATTAAATCAAACAATAAATTAAGGTTTTCTGTCCCTTGCTGATTTTCTTTCTTTCAGGAAAGGAAACTATGCTTTGTTCTTACAGAAGCATCTCCTTTATCATTAGGTCTTGTCTCCCAGGGCTTTTTGTATTGCAACACCTAGATTTTGGCTTTAGCTAGCAGCACCCTATAAGATCATAGAATCATAGAATCATAGAATCATAGAATGGTAAGGTTGGAAGGGACCTCAAGGATCATCTAGTTCCAACCCCCTGCCATAGGCAGGGACACCTCCCACTAGTACAGGTTACTCAAGGCCTCATCCAATCTGGCCTTGAACACATCCAGGGAGGGAGCATCCACAACCTCCCTGGGCAACCTGTGCCAGTGCCTCACCACCCTTACTGTAAAGAACTTCCTCCTAACATCTAGTCTAAATCTCCCCTCTGCCAGTTTAAGCCCATTGCCCCTTGTCCTGTCATTGCAGGACCTTGTAAATAATCCTTCCCCAGCCTTCCTGTAGGCCCCCTTCAGATACTGGAAGGCTACTATCAGGTCCCCTCGAAGCCTTCTCTTCTCCAGGCTGAAGAGCCCCAACTCCCTCAGCCTGTCCTCATAGGAGAGCTGCTCCAGCCCTCTGATCATCTTTGTGGCCCTCCTCTGGACCCGCTCCAACACTTCCATGTCCTTCCTGTGCTGAGGGTTCCAGAACTGCACACAGTACTCCAGGTGGGGTCTGACGAGAGCAGAGTAAAGGGGCAGAATCACCTCCCTTGCCCTGCTGGCCACGCTTCTCTTGATGCAGCCTAGGACTCGGTTGGCTGTCTGGGCTGCATGTGCACACTGCAGGCTCATGTTGAGCTTTTCATCAACCCAGACTCCAAGGTCCTTTTCCTCAGGGCTGCTCTCCAGCCATTCACCACCCAGCCTGTATTTGTGCTTGGGATTGTGCCTACCCAGGTGCAGGACCTTACACTTGGCCTTATTGAATTTCATCAGGTTGGCCTGGGCCCAACTCTCCAGCCTGTCCAGGTCCCTCTGGATGGCATCCCTGCCCTCTAGCAAGTCGACTGTGCCACACAGCTTGGTGTCATCTGCAAACTTGCTGAGGGTGCACTCCATTCCTCTGTCCATGTCACTGACAAAGATGTTAAACAGCACTGGTCCCAGCACTGACCCCTGAGGGACACCACTTGTCACTGGTCTCCAGGTGGACATTGTGCCGTTGATCGCCACTCTCTGGGTTCGACCATCCAGCCAATTCCTTATCCAGCGAGTGGTCCATCCATCAAGTCCATGCTTTTCCAGTTTGGTGACCAGGATGTCATGTGGGACAGAGTCAAATGCTTTACTCAGGTCCAGGTAGATGACATCAGCTGCCTTTCCCTTGTCCACTGTCGCTGTGACTTCATCATAGAAAGCCACTAAATTTGTCAGGCAAGATCTGCCCTTGGTGAAGCCATGCTGGTTCCCACCAATCACCTCTGCTTTGTTTTCCATTTGCCTTAGCAGGACTTTCAGCAGGAGATTGTATTTTTTTCTTCTTCCAAGATATCTTAAACACCTAAGTATTTTGAGCTGATGCTTGAATTATTTAAATCTTTGACATATTTCTGACTCAACAAGGTTAGAGTATGGAGGCTTTTTGCAAAGTTCCTTTGACATTAGCATAAGATATTTTTAAATAAAGACGGTTTGTAGAACATATCTTATGCATTTCACAAACTGTCCCTTCTATTTTAACTTGAAGGTGAGATTAGGAATCAAAGGTGAAGTGTCTGGAACAAGAATTTATGAACAGTATTGCTTTCATCATAGTTTAGACATTCCCATAATGCAGTTGCCTGTTCGTGCAGTTTTTCTCGGCAAGAAATGATTCTTTGGATCGACAGGATCACAGCTGTCAGGGTTTGGAAGGGACCCAAAGAGATCGAGTCCAACTCCCCTGCCAGAGCAGGACCATACAATCTAGTTCAGGTCACAGAGGAACACATCCGCACAGGCTTTGAAAGTCTCCAGAGAAGGAGACTTCATAACCTCTCTGGGCAGTCTGTGCCAGTGCTCTGTGACCCTTACAGTAAAGAAGTTCCCCCTTGTGTTGAGGTGGAACCTCCTGTGCTGCAGTCTACATTCATTGCTCCTTGTGCTATCACAGGGAGCAAGTGAGCAGAGCCTGTCCCCCTGCTCCTGACTCTCAGCCCTCAGATATTTATAGACATTTATTAAATCCCCTCTCAGTCTTCTCCAGACTATAAAGCCCCAGGTCCCTCAGCCTCTCCTCAACATGCAGTGTTCCAGTCCCCTAATCATCCTTATAGCCCTCTGCTGGACTCTGTCCTGCAGATTCCTGTCCCTCTTAATCTGGGGAGCCCAAAACTGAACACAGTACTCAAGATGAGGTCTCACCAGGGCAGAGTAGAGGGGGAGCAGAACCTCCCTCACCTTGCTGGACACACTCTTCTTAATGCAGCCTAGGATCCCACTGGCCCTCTTGGCCACGAGGGCACCTTCCTGTCCCATGGATAACTTGTTATCCACCAGCACTCCCAGGTCACTCTCCACAGGGCTGGTCTCCAGCACATCACCTCCAAGCCTGTACTGGTGCAGTTTATTATTCCTCCCCAGATGCAGGACTCTGCACTTGTCGTTGTTGAACCTCATTTGGTTCCTCTGTGCCCAGCTCTCAATCTGTCCAGGTCTCGCTGGATAGCGAGATCAGCTGTATCAGTCAAGCCTCCCGGTTTGGTGTCATCAGCAAACTTGCTGAGCAGACTCTGTCCTCTCATCAATGTCACTGATGAAGATGCTGAACAGCACTGGACCCAGCACCAATCCCTGGGGGACTCCACTAGTTACAGCTCTCCAGCTGGACCTGGCACCATCGATCACCACTCTTTGAACTCTGTCTTGTAACCAGCTCCTAATCCACCTCACTCTCTGCTTTTTCATCCTACACTTCCTGAGCTTGCTCACTAGGATGTCATGGGAGACAGTGTCAAGGGCCTTACTAAGGTCAAAGTGGACTACATCCACTGGTCTCCCTGAATCTACCCATTCAGTTATGGCATCATAGAATGCTATCAGGTTAGTCAAGCATGATTTCCCCTTGGTAAATCCATGCTGGGACAGTGATTTCCATGTGGGTTTGTTGGAGAACAAAACTAATACCCATTTATGAAGCTTATTTGACTTCAGCATATAATACAGAAGAGTTCTTAGAGTTCAGAAAGCAATAACACTGTGATTAAACTAGATGTTCTCTGTATACAGCTTGTTAACCTCCACATAAAGTATTTTTCATGTTGCTACCTCTCCAGGGCTGTATCAGCTATCTATTCTGCTTTAATCTCAATTCATTACTCTTGCAACATTCCCTATGAAGACAAATGTCAACTGGTGACAATTCTGTTTCTGGCAGCAAACCAGCCCCTCAAGTTCTAGAATTTTTTTCTGTTGCAGAGATTCTACTCCATTAGCTGTTTAGTCCTAATTACTTTGCCCTTAAATTGACTTCATCTTCAGAAACATAGCTTGCTACTTTCTGAGGTACAAACAAATAATCCTCTCTAACATGAGCATAATGTTAGTTATTTCTTTAATGAGAAGAGTTGGGACTCTTCAGCCTGGAGAAGAGAAGGCTTTGAGCAGACCTTGTAGTGGTCTTCCAGTATCTGAAGGGGACCTACAAGAAGGCTGAGGAGGTTCTATTTACAAGGACTTGCAGTGACAGGATGAGGAATAATGGGTTTAAACTGGCAGAGGGGAGATTTAAACTAGATGTCAGGAAGAAGTTCTTTACAGTGAGGGTGGTGAGGCATTGGAACAGGTTGCCCAGGGAGGTTGTGGATGCTTTCCCCTGGAGGTTTTCATGGCCAGGCTGGATGAGGTCTTGAATGACCTGTACTAGTGGGAGGTGTCCCTGCCTTTGGCAGGGGAATGGAACTAGATGATCCTTGAGGTCCCTTCTGGCCTAACCCATTCTTTGATTCTATGGTATTATTCTATGGTACTATTTTCTGAAGTTTTCAGTTGTTAACATGTTATTAATTTTAGTGGTACATATTATTAATTGTAATGTTACATGTTACTAATTTTAGTGTTATACGTTATTGATTTTATTTAGTGAAGTCCTAAGCAGTTGGCTTTGGTCGTTATTATGTATGCTGAACTCTGCTAAGCTAAGAATTCGTGTACACTTTCACATGAATTCTGGGGTTAATTTTACCAAATAGGAACTGTTTATTATATTTGGCAGTGATATAATACTGCTGGCAAACAATACCATTGGCTGTTCTGCCTGAGTTTATCAGAAGCATATTTATAACATACATGGCAAAAGAGGCACCACATAAGTATATTATCTGTTTGTGACAGGTATTTAAATTGGGTTTGACTTTTCAAATTATTTTCCCTGCCAATGCAGAATTTCAGGTTTTCTATAAATCAAGAGCTAACATATCACATCTGGAAGAATTTGGACTGGGTGTAATATACCTCCCTTTCTTTCACCATTACAAAACCTGGCACCTCCACCCATTTTTTGTGTACCTCTCTCCTTTACAATTTAAATTCAGCATGCTGCTTTGATCTGCCTCATGTTTTCCCCAGATGCACTGTAAGATATCATGTATACCTAGAACATATAAATACATCTCACATATAAATCCACCTTTTTCTCTGCTCTTTAAATCAGTCTTTAAGATCCTAGGGGCAGACCTTTCCCTTCTCTGTGTCCATACACCATCAAACATACAAACACCCAAAGAAAAAACCACACTTGCAAAGATCCTTACTATTGATGCTAAATAAACTTTCCAGAGTTAAATATTCAGATGCCAAAAAATATGAAATTTATGACTGAATGAATAACCTCAGTTAATAACCTCTGTGGAACAATGAAATTAAAAGCTGTCTACTTCAACAAGTGCTTCATCTGGGACAGGTGGGGTTTTTTTTTCAGAATTAATATTAAAAAATAGTAATTTAATAAGCTTTCATCCCACAGAATCCTCATGTAATGCTTTCCGTGGGCACTAGCTAACATTGCCACAGTCAGGGCAGTCTCCAGCACTCTGCCTTCCTGTGCAATGAGGAACATCTCTCTGTTACAAACCCTGTTGCTGAGCTTTCTTGTGACCAAGAGTACAGAGTCTTCAGAAACCATTTTCCTTTTTTGGAATGAAAATGCTTGTTTATTCACTGTCACAACTAAAACATACTCCTGAAGGCTGAATAGCTAAAAGTAAGCCAAGGGGCAAACAACATTGCCCCAGTTCAGGGCCACAGGCTAGCCAGGACTGGAAGACAGAAATGATATTTACTCGGTTTTGGGAGTAAAAAAGAGAATGCAGCACACTGATTGGAGGATTAAAGGGAGATTCTGTTCACAAGCACATAATATACCAAAGGCATTCAGTTAGAATCAATACATTGACAAACTAAGCCAAGGCTATTGGACTGAAACCTTGTAGAATCCTTTACCCCATCCAGCCTTAGCAGGCCTTTGTGTCCTTGTTTTTATACATCTCAGCAAGCCTGTGAGTGAACTAGATATTGTTTTCTTTTCACAGCCTATAATCTGTTTTTTTTTCATTAAAACATTCCAATTAGCCTCGAACCAGCACACCTCGGCAGGCTTGAGGGTAGGCCAGAACTACCCCCCTCACCTCAGGCCTTAGGCGGTTTCATCAGGCCTCATGAGGCAGCTCAGAATTCCCTGCCAGCTAGAAGCTGTCTGCCCCACACAGACCATGCGAGAGGCAGAGAGGCAAGAGCCTCCCCCCATGCTCTTCCTGAACAGGGAAGTGAAGGGAGGAGAGGAGAGAGAGGAGCCAGGCACTGCCTTAGAAGCTGTGATACTGGAAAGTGGAATAGCAATGTTACAACATCCTGGGGTGACCAGGCCCATCCCTCCAGAGTTTCTGTCTCTTTTTGGAGGACTTTGTCTCTGTCCTATTCTTCAGGGCCCGAAGCACCACAAACATCTTCAATAAGGTTTTCCAGGACTGCTGTCTACTGGAAATGCTAAGCAAAGAAGAAACTTTTAGCTGCAACACACTGCATTGTGTTTCTACACTAGTGCCATGAGCTTCAGCCTTCACATGTTAGGACCCTCCTGCTGCAAGACTTTGCTTCTCAAGGTAATACCTATCTAACACAGAATTATCCCACTGTTCTTAATAAGTTTTTTTCATCTATAAAGGTCTGTAGAAAGATGTGATTATACTTAGAATTTGGGTTGGAAGGGACCTCAAAAATTGTCTAGTTCCAAGCCCCCACCATAGGCAGGGACACCTCCCACTAGAACTCACAGTTATGTTTGTATTCCAGTCTTTTGCAAGAGGTGCCCATCACAGCAGGGCATATTCACATTCTACGTTTCAGCATGTAAGCTACTGAAAAAAAAACAAACAACAGTGAGCCTTAGCAATGTAAATACATTCAGCAGTTGAAGTTTGGTTGGATGAAAAGAATTCTCAAACCAAATCCATTCCCGAAAGTGACTCCTCACCTTACTGCCTGTCACAGGTGCTCCCAGAGGAGGTGGGCTGAAACATTATCATTGCAAACAATACAAGTCTGAAGTTCATCTGGTGGGTTAACAGGAGGAGTTGGTGGTCCCATCTCAGCTCCAATCCCTGCATCCAATACAGCTCTAGTTATGCTGAAATTATATGCTGTCCACATTTTGCTTGACAGTGTTTCACTTCTTCTTCTTCACATTTATATCAGCGATGGCATTGTTGCCAAGCCTTATACACCTCTGGATGAGATTTATGCAAATGACCAGATAAGCCACTCTGTACATTTGGCAATAATTTGCATAAAAGTGTACAATTTAGCTTAATATATACACATTGAGCACTGGGGAAAGGCTTGTGAGAGGCTCAATGTCTATCACATTCTACCCACAGTGACCTTTTATAAGCTCTCACTTTCTTTTAAAATGGCAAGCAATGCAAACTGCCTTTCTCCTGCGGAAGGGTGGTGCATCTTGGCTCTATGGTAAGCTCAGCAGAAACAGAAGTGTTTTCAGTAGTAGACAACAGAGGGGGATATCAGAATGTGTGGTTTCTGCCTCAAGTCCAGCTTGTCTCCCTTTTGCTCTTTAGGTCAGGTATGCACATGCAAAGTCACACACACACACACACACACACACACTATCCTGCTCCTTCTTTCTCTTCACCTTTGCTTACTATTCTGACCTTCTTGTCTCTCAGATACATGGTGCATGAGGAAATGTTGATCCTTAACACAAGTAGCATCCTTTTGATGTGGTTATTAATGAAGGAAAAGATCTTCAAGTATTGGGTCACCAGGTGTTGGGTTGCTGTCAGAGAGTGGTGACAAGCATGCCTGTGAGAGGCGTGCTCAGATAGAAGAGCTCCTCCTCTTGGTGATGGAGCTCTGGGAAGAGGTAAGTAGGCTGAGGACCATCAGGCAGTGTGTGAAAGCAAAATATACCATCAGAGCCACATCCTATCATCCTTAAGACAGGTCCAACAGCCAGATAACACTTGTAATGCTTAGGACTCCCTGTCCTCTCTCCACCTATCTGAATGTGATGAACACATTGGCTCAATGGCTAGGGAAAAATAGCATCGAACTCCTGCCTGACACAGCAAGCATGGCAGGTGTATGTTCCTGGTATGTTCCCCCACCCCCGCTGGTGACCCTGTTTATTTCATTGCAAATTGCTGTCTTTGCCTTAGAAGCTACTGTTCAGTTACAGCAACCCAAGTACACCGATAGCGTGATGGTTTCTTTCATCATCCTAAAGGATATATAAAGGAGTGAAAACTGACCACCTTTGGTTGCTTTGCTGTGCCCTGGCCTGTGGTAATGGTACAGGTGGTGAAACTGTTTGCTAGAACCAAGTTATCCATTTTTAATGAAAATGATTGTTTGCTTAGGTGTTCTTTTTATTATTATTATTATTTTATAATATACCTGTGAAGAACACTGGGGAAGTATCCAGAGGAGACCCCACAACCTCTCTGGGCAGCCTGTTCTGGTGCTCCATCACCCTCACTGTAAAGAAGTTTCTCCTCATATTGAGGTGAAACCTTCTATATTCCAGTTTGTAGCTGTTGATCCTTGTCTTATTGCTGCTGACCAGCAAAAAGAGATCAGCCCCATCCACTTGGCACTCACCACTCAGATATTTTTATACATTGATCAGATCTCCTCTCAGTCTTCTCTTCTCCAGACTAAACAGCTCCAGGGCTCTCAGTCTTTTTGTAGGGGAGATGCTCAAGTCCCCCAATCATTCCCTCCAAGTGGACTTTCTCCAACAGGTCCCTGTGCCTCTTGAACTGGGAAGCCCAAAACTGGACACAGTATTCCAGGTGTGGTCTCACCAGGGTAGAGTCGAGGGGGAGGAGAACCTCCCCAGACCTGCTGGACACACAAGTTAGTTATGTGTTCATGTGTGTGTGTACATGAGTATGCATTTAAAAAGATCACCTACAATGAAATAAAGACAGAATCTTGCCATCTCATTGGAGTTTCTGAACTCCTCAAGAAAAGGAACACTAAATTGTCCGAACGCTTGAAATAAATAGAATTTATTTCCCCCTCAATTGCTGAATTGCTTCCCCCTCAATTGAATTTCAGCCAATATATATTCATAGCTACCTGAAGGAAAGAGAACACTTCTAAAAACTGCTTTTGTTAATAATCTATTGTCACTAGTTGCCTAATTTGACAAGTTAAATGCTTAAAATGGTAAAAGTGGGAAGATAGGGTTCAGGTTTTTAAAAAACGTTTTGGGTGTTGATTCAGGACATTTTTCCTTTCTTAAGCACAATAGTAGTAGATGCAGTCATCCCAAATAAGCCTCACAAAAGTTAATTAATGTTTTATTTTAAAAAATATCCCTTGAAAAGATGAAATATAATTGGCTATGGAAGATGTAGACACTGGAAAAGGTTGCCCAGGGAGGTTGTGGCTGCTCCCTCCCTGGAGGTATTCAAGACCAGATTGGATGAGGCCTTGAGTAACCTGTACTAGTGGGAGGTGTCCCTGCCTATGGCAGGGGGTTGGAACTAGATGATCCTTGAGGTCCCTTCCAACCTTACCATTCTGTGATTCTATGTACTATTTGAAATAAGTCTTAAAAAAAAAAAATCTGTTTATGAAATCTGTTTGTCTATAATGGTGAAATGCTCTGTGGCTGTAAATGTATCTGAGTTTGTTGGTGCTTGTGTTTTTATGAACACAGCCATGGGGGGTTTTCTCTAATAAAATACACACATATTTAATACTGGGAAACTCTGCAGAGATAGGCCATGTCCTGGTTAAAAAAAAAAAAAAAAAAAAAAAATCTTAAAGGAAAAATATTAAANAAAAAAAAAAAAAAGAAATCTTAAAGGAAAAATATTAAAATAGAAAGGGAATCTGTGTACTGTGGAATTCCCTTTGGAAAATCTAGCCTGTTTTATATTGACTTTGATTCAGAGGCTAAACTACATTTAAATATTTTACAGCAATATTGCCTTTAAATGGGTTATAAATAATTCACTGAATAGCTGAACAGATGTCTCTGTGGAGTGCAAACTCCTTATATCTTAATGATTAGATTTAATAGAATAAAACAAACTTCCAAGCTTTCAGTCTCTAAAAAACAGATGACAGGAAATCTGACATGCTGCTCTGTATAGAAGAAACAGATAAACTAGAAATAAAAACAACAGGGAGGGCCTAGATTTTATTATTATTTTTGTTTTAAAGTAGTCACACTGCACAATGTCATGGCCTGTAACATTTTGTTCCCACTTTCATGTTTAAAAGAAGGCTTGATTTTTATTTTTCTGCAACAGTATTCACACAGGAATAGAAGGACAAAAGGATTTGCTTTAAAGAAAACTTGAAAAATACAAAAAATCTATTCAAAACTCAACTTGTTCTGAAAATCTAACATAATAAAAATTCTTTAGAACTGACTTTAGAATATTCTCCCATTGAAGAGGAGACATGATGTGGCAACAGAAGCATCACTGTCCTCTGCTACTGGGACATTTGCAAATGCTTCCACTACCTTCTAGTATCTTTCTTCACTTCTGTCAGTCAGCACTGCTCAGAAATTTGGAAAAGAACTTGAAAAAAGGACAGTGCTAGCACTTAGATAGCACTTAGAAAAAAAGCATAGACCTTGTGCTGAAAACTATTTTAATCCATTCCCCTCCTTCTCCCTCCCCCTCTTTAATTTCTTGGCTTGAAATTTTAACAATCCTTGTACTGTAAAGATATGTAGCAGGAGGTAATAATCCAGATTCTAGAATGCTAGTTACAATGATTTACAAAACCTTAAGCAAGACCCAGATCTAAAAATTAGACAATCATAGATTCCACATCCTCTCTTTCTCTACTCAACACTCACAGGACATAAAACTACAGAAACGCAACAGCAACAACCAAAACCAGCCAACCAATTAAACTCTAACAACAACAACAAAAAACACAAAAAACAACCAATCAAACCACAACATCAACAACAACAAACAAAACCGAACCAAACCACCAACCAACCAAACCCCAACAACAACCAACAAAAAACAACCAACCAGAAAACGACAACAAAACCCCAAACCAACTACCCAGAAAGCAGCAGAACCAAAAAAGGCTTTGGCCTTTCTGTTACAAATACACCAGCCAGAAAGAGGTTGTGAGTGTGATATGGTGGTGCTTCTAAAAATCAGAAATTACACAGAAGTACCCTTCAGTCCTTGGCTGTGATTCAGAACTGGCATAATTCTGATTTCCAGTTTTTTTGCTGTGCCAGTTATATCTGTTCTAACTGCAGTGTTGAATCCTTTTTGGAGAAGACTGCTGATCTCTACATGTACTAAATAAGAATTTGACTTGATATTGCAAGTCATTGCCCAATATTTCTAAAATTCTCAAAGCTGTTTCTATTTGAAAATTACAGAGTTAAAAAAAGCAATTTTGTTTAGAAAATGGCACAATTGGGATAATTGTGTACAAATATATCATCAAGCAGAGCATACTAATATAATATTTATGTAAACTTATCAAACATTTTCTCCCAGTTTGAACAAAACCAGATTTCAAAATGTAACTCCAAACAGAAATCCAGACTTTATTCAAGATCTTGTCCCTACCAGCTCTCTGTGTATTTCTGAGCAGCATCTCCAAGCCCATGTCAAGTAAATACCCAAAACTCAGATATGGAACAAAAGGGGTTGGAAAGGATGAAACACAAAAGGATAGTTTAGTAAACTCAGTTCAAAGCTTCTCACAACTTTGGCAGCAGTGTTATTAATTCTATATTCTCAGGCCTTTCTGAAAGACCTTTTTTGGAAGCATGTAAGTGAGCAAAGCTCCAGGCTTTTGTTTGTAAGAAATGTAACTTTGAAACTTTCTTACTACTAAAAGAAATCTGACAATACCAAGCCTCTAAACAATAAGATGAAATGGAAAAGAAAAATATGCATTAGTTAACATAACTTCTTTTAAAATTATTATTATTTTTGTTTAAAGGCTATTGATATTTTAATATCTGGATGAAGGAAATGGAAAATTACATTTTGATTGTGGCCTTTGTCAGCTTTAAACTAACGCAAACCCATCTTTGTTCTGTCTCCTTTTATGATGGACTTCTGAGAGGAGGCAGCACAAAGCCTATCTTAAGAACAGTAAGAAAGAAAGGCCCATGATAGTGAAAATTCACCCAGTAATATCAGTGCTGAGGTGTCAAAGGCAAGTGCCTCCAAATTTTAAGTAGCTCAAACTGCACATTAACCAGAAAATATAACCTGTGAGCAAGGATATTGGAGAAATTCCCTCCAACCAGTAGTATGCATGCCCATGTGAAAAGTATATTGCTACCACGTGCAAGCACTGGGTGCCTGAAACTTTGCAACATCTCTCAGGTGCTCTCCTAGCTCAGTCCTGTGCTCATTGAAGAGAAGGTGCCTCAACAGAAAACATTCTTCTAATAATGGTGTGCATCATGAGTTAGAGTCATTCACAAAGTGTATGTGCAGGGGAATAGTAAACTAAGTCCTTGCTGACCTTTTTTTTTTTTCTTTTTATCTCTCTTTTGAAATTATTTGTAGTCATGATCCTTTGTTAAATACTTACCTTAGCCAGGTGGAGCTTCAGCAGTATCCTCTATGTCCAGACCTACTCTGCATACTATGTATACCAATATTTTGTGCTGTGTAACTCTGCTCCCCTTGATTCAAACATCAAAACTCATAGTAAATGGCTATCTTCACAGTACAGAAGAATTAAAATGCAATGGGAAGCATATTGGAAAGCTTGCGGGATGAAAGCCAACCACCAACACAGAGCAGTTAATTTTCTTTTATTATCAGATTTCTGATTTATTATCAGATCTCTGGCAGCCAGTGCAGATGCTATGTCTTATCTCCTAGATTAATTTTCACAATTGCTGCTTGTAATATGCAGAAATTTAAAAATGTACATACCTACTTTCCTGTTTTCTGGTGTACAACAGACATAATATGAGGAAGCTGTACTCAAAACGACAATGACAGGACAAGGGGCAATGGGTTTAAACTGGCAGAGGGAAAATTTAGACTAGAAGTTAGGAGAAAGTTCTTTACAGGGAGAGTGGTGAGGCACTGGAACAGGTTGCCCAGGGAGGTTGTGGATGCTCCCTCCCTGGAGGTGTTCAAGACCAGGTTGGACAAGGCCTTGAGTAACCTGTACTAGTGGGAGGTTTCCCTGCCTATGGCAGGTGGTTGGAAGTAGATGATCCTTGAGGTCCCTTCCAACCTTACCATTCTATGATTCTATAATTCTATGAAAATGCAAGCTCTGTGTGCTGTGGAGAGCAATCCCCATCTCCATCTCTGTGTACAGGAACCAAATACACACAATGGTCATCTCTGTGAGATTCCCTGGAATTCAGTTTGAGTAGGTGCATCACTGAATCTCATAGGTAACTTCTGCTGTCAGTTTTTGCATTTGAGACCTTCTCCATTCTGAATGGATCTACTGTACAGGTTTATATATTTGCAGCATATTGTGTTAATATATGATGAACATTATTTCATGTTCTTGAAGTTTTCCTTGTGACAAGTAATGCAAAGCACCTCTGATACTTTGTCAAGTAGTTTTGAACTGATAATGTTTTAGAAGTTAAAAATGTGGAAAAAAAAATAGGTAACATTTCAGTTTTTCACCTTAATTAGTAATTTGACAATTCCTTAAATAGAGCTAGTGCTTTTGAAGTAGCATAAGTCAAAAGTTATTATTAGATGAGAAATATGAAGTTGCATTAGTTGTGCTTGGACTACTGAAGGAACAAATAATCATAACAGAGTTACCTAACTTCTACAGAAAATAATAAGTAGAAAGAATTCACATTGGGGGTTTTTCATTTTAAGAGTGTCTCTTTTGTTTCTTTTGAATGTGTTTATTTGTTGTCACTAGTTAGATTTAGGAAAATAATTGCTGTTATTATTATTTGCAAGATTAGTTCATATTTTCATGAAAAGCTAAGCAGCATACAAGGAGGACTCCCTCTAGGCTTTCCCCCATCCTAGTTGTACCACTGCTCTCCTCAGTGGTCAGGTCATTAGAGGAGATGTGAAGTGGGTGATGAGTCTGTAGTGTCATCAGCATGCTGATGACAAAATAAGTGGCAATGGCATTCAGTTTTCTCGAAACTGAGCTGAAGGCTGGCTGACGAAATAACATACTGTAGTTCTCAGAGAACTACCTTCACATCAACCTCTGTGAGGCAAGGGACAGCCCTTTTAGCATGAGCATCCAGAACAGTGGTTTGGATTGGTGTCAGCAGCAATTACTGAGATGGTTGCTCTGCTCTTGTCAAATTATTTTGCAGCCTACAGATCTTCTTGTGTGCCTTTGTCCCCGGTTCCCAGATAGCAGACATGCCTTCTTACCATCTGGAGCAAACCGGTAAGTCAAGATTTTATCTCTCCTGTGGTACTTGTTTGTTACCTGTGTTGTACCTGTCTCCAGCCAGTTTACCTTAACAGGTAGGGAACAACATTTAGCTTCCTGTTTGAATACCAAAGTCAATTTCTGAACTCATTTGGCAACAATACAGTTTCAGCCCTCAATCTCTCTCTCTCTCACTTCACTTTCCTGCTTTGCTGGGGAGTGGTCATCTGGTGATAGTGTAACTGCTAGAATTTAGCTCCAGATACATACTAGATATAGACAAAGCCTTACAGTAAACAACAATAGTTGGACATCCTGAATACAGTAGAGGTAGGGAGGATGATTTTGCAGTCATCTTGTTTGTATCTTCAAAAACTGAGAAAGTGACAATTGGCCATCAACTCTGTCTATGATACAGGCTGAGCCCTTCTCTCCACTGAATGGTCGATTGGAAGCTGATGGTGATATTTAACTGTGCCTAGGAAGCAGGATTTATTACTTTGTCATATAGGGTGAGAATAGCTGACAGAAATCTGTGAAATAATTGGCACACAACTAAAATAAATCAGATGATTATCCCAGTTAAGCTCTTCCCAAAATAACTGCCAAAGTAATTTAAATGTGTAGCAATATCAGTGCTATCACAGGCAGTTCCTTCACATTTTCCCCCTTTCTCATATTCCTCAATTTTAAGTTCAAAGTGTTTTTTATGAGATGATCCTTTGCAGAAACAAAGTAAGGCAAACTTCCTGCACCAGAGATTTTACAGGTAAGTTTGGATGGTAGAAAAAAATGACAAAAAGGATGAAGTATCCCTGTATAAAAAACAAACAACCCACATACATTTTTTCTCATCTGCATTTTTTCTGAGGAGAAAGTGCTTAAACCCATTTTCTAGAGAAAAGAACTAACCTATTTGTATGAATAAAATAAAAAAATTAGTACCATTATTTTAAAAAAAGGCAAAAATATTTCTTTCAAATAATGAATTAAAAACTTGTAGATATTTGTTTTAGTTGTGGCAATTAAGGAGGCAGGAATTATAAAATATGTAGTTATTTTATTTCCAAAAAGCCCTGCCCACAAACTATATACAAACTAGTTAAATTTGGGTTCTAATTTATTTGATCAGGAAAATCTTCATATGGATGCTTATGGGCAATTCATTAATTTTGGAGAATCAGAAAATTGGAAAAGTTTAACCACAAAATGGCTTTGCCACACTTATAAATAGGCAGCCTGGAGCCTGAGGGAAGTCTGTTCTACTCATGGTGGTGGAGTAGAATTCAGAGATAGACCCTGTCTTTTTTGCGACAGTGTTGGAACTGCTCGGCATCTTGACAGCCTTTGAGAGGCTTCTAGATCATCCCAGGCTCTAGCAGGGTGCTGGGAAAGAGGCAGATGATCTCTAACCTGATCCTGATTCTTCTTGGCATGGAGGTTTGCAGAGGTGCAGGCAGGATCTCTTGCAGATGTGCAGAGAGCACAATGTCAGTGGCACCTCTCACCACATTGTGAGGCACTTAATGCCTTCTCCTTGTAAACTTGAGGCACATAAGTTTCCAGGTAGTTCAAGCCCAAAACATCAGGGCTAAGCTCGTTTGAAGCACAAGGCAGAACAGAACATGCTGTCCAAGCTGAAAGCAGAGAGACAGAGCAGAGCACAACACATAGAGCAGAGTAGTGCACACTGAGGCAGAGCAGTGAGGCAGAAGCAGCTCCATGAGCCAGAGGCAGCACAACTGCTTGCAGCTTGGCTCCATTTATATTATTTGCCTGAGTGTAACAGCTCCTTTGGCCACAGAGGTTCACCAGTCAAAATGGCATTTGCAAAACTGACCGTCTTAGGTGAAACCAAGGCTTGCTTACCCTTATTTGGGCAAGACACTAACAAGTACCTAAACAACCTGTGGGTACCTGTTTATCATTTTGGGAGGGGACATGATGGCCCAAGTCTTTGATTTCCTCCTGCCCTTGCTTCTCCCAACAGCAGAAGGGTGGGGCAAGCCAGGACATGTAATAGGCCTATTAGGCTTCCAGGACAATATTTCAGCAAAACCATTGCTTCTTCCTCCAGTACAAGGTAATACAATATTTACCTATAACCGATGCTTTAAAATATCTAGAGAATAGATATCTAAAATGTGTCTTCTGACCCCACACTTATGCAACTAAACCAGACCATATTTTCTCCAGTGCCGAGGGACCTGTCTTGGAGTAGAGGCAAAAAAAGGTCAATTGTAATTTATAGGTCAGATATATTTCAGGTATTTATTGCGTTAACTTTAAGGCCACTGAAAGGGAAGAAGGGAACAGAGAAAGAACACAGCTTGTAACTGACAGCTATACAGTAAATGGAGCAGCAGCCAACTGTGAAGGGATTTTCGCATTGCAGAGTCCTCTGGGAGCTGGCTTTGCACTGATTCAGCTGTTGCTTCATGTCACCTTGTTTATTATCTACTTACGTGAACGATGAGAAGCATCACAAACAACTTCCTGCAGCTATATCTGTTGCCATGTTAGTGCCTCTTATGTTCCTGTAACCATCCTTATGCTGTGCTCTGGGAAAGAGTGAGGGCACGTACAGCAAACAGTGATGGCACCATTGCCTATATATAAAGGGAAACAGCAGCAAAGCTGCAAAGCTGGCAAACTCAAAGTGAAATCAAAGTGAAATCCTAACCAGTAAGCTGTGCCAAGTCTTCTCCAAAACTGCTGAATGTAGGGTGAAGAGGAGAAACTAAAGGGAAACACAGTTTTGCAAGTTCTTCTGCAGTAATCTACATGTACAGTCTTCAAGCTGAAGTTCCCAATCCTTATTTTTGCCATTATATTGGTCCTTATTGAAAAAAAAAAGTACAGATGAGCTGTAATATGGGGCATGGAGTCCAGTCTCCCCTTATTAACCAAGTATATACACTACTCTGAATAGATTTTCAGCCAGTTTCTCATTGTACAATATTAGTGAAAGAATTCAAATGTGTTTAAAAGATTCCATACAGCTACACTTGTTCTTGTGAAGTTTTTTTTCATTTTGCAGCTCTCGATGCAGTGTTTTCAATACAATAAGACCTGTCAATCATGACTTGTATCAGGAATGAAATTCTAATTAACTATTTGATTATATTGAAGGCAATTCAATCAGATCTGAAATTCATGAATAAGGAACTGTGATGAAATTATGTTGAGCTGATGTATAGCAGCTGTCATCTTCAATACAGCCCTAGGACTTTTCAACATACAAAAGTTTCCTCTTGGAAAGAACAAAAATTGAGATTCAAAAGCCATCAGCTCTCTGCTGTTGACTTGCCAACGGTCAAATTGTTTCCTGAATCTGCTTGGATTTATCTAATCCTTTGGGAGAAAGGTTACTTTAAACTTCTGCCTTATTTAAATTGAGAACCACTTAGACATCTAAACAACAAGCTTCCTGACCCTATTTTATTGAGCACTTTTAGAAAGAAGTGCTCATTATTTTAGTACATATTCCTTATTAAATGTATTAGTTAGATCAGCCTGTAGTAAAGTTTTACTCCTCTGCTTCCTGAGTCTACTTCAGTGTACCAGATCTGCAGGTGATGAGAACTGATATATCATAGAATGGTAAGGTTGGAAGGGACCTCAAGGATCATCTAGTTCCAACCCCCTGCCATAGGCAGGGACACCTCCCACTAGTACAGGTTACTCAAGGCCTCATATACACTGAAACATTCAGTCAAAGCTTCAGTTGTGTTTTCTTGAGGGGTTTGATGCATTTGCTGGGTAATATAATCTGTGATTCCTTCCTTTAGCCTAAGCTCTCTCCTCAGGCATGATTTTCCTCAGAAAATCCATCTCAAAGCACCATTTTCAAAGAGCTCCTTTTACTTCTGATAGGCACTTAATGAGGACAAGTTTCATAGTGGGCCTTCAGGACCGTGTCAGTAGAACTGAGAAGAAAATCCCTGTGATTAACTGTTATGAAACACTTCTACACAGGAAATTTATTTATGCTGAGTTAAAAGGGAACTAAGTTTTCATTAGTGCACTGCAAAAAAACACAAATGTGAAGTATGAGAACTGCATGCTGCCTGTGTCTGGCAAAACTTCTGCTGAGCACTGATGGATTTGTTACTGCCTCTCGCTCCAGAGCTCTGTGAGTTTGCTGATATCAGTTCTGTAAAAGATACACCAAAATTAACACCACAATCACTTTTGTAATTTAGGGAAAGTAGACCAGAAAATAAATGGCAATTTCCTTCTTTTGTATGCAGTAATGCATTTAAAATCGGGAGCTACATTTCCGGACGTTAGGATAAGGAAATGCTGCGCCTGAAGAGTTTTCCTGAAGCGGCAAAACCGCGAAGCAGAAGGCGCAGGCAGGCAGAGAGGGTGCCCAGAGCGGGCAAGAGTGACTGCCTGGCGAACGAGTGGCAGCTGTGATTCTGCTTGGGGGGCGCACAGAGGACGACACAAGAGTGACAGCAGCCAAATCCCCTCACAGACAATAGCAGCCCTCAGGGATTGCACCGACCAGGCGCGGTGTGGCCGTTGGTGCGGGCAGGGGAGGAGCGCGGCGGCAGGGGCAGACACGGGTGGAGAAGGCGAGCTCAGCTGACGCTCATCGCCCCCGCTCCAGAGGACCCAGATGTGGTTTCCACTCGACCAAAACCCATCGCCAGAAAGAATGTGGCGATCCAGATCCAGCTTCAGGGACTGCCTGATCCTGTCACTCGTACCAGAGGACAGCAGAGTCAACATATGCGTGAGGTGTGGCCAGGTGGATCTATTCAGCCTGCTGTCAGCACTGAGAAAGGAGGTAGAAAGGCTAAGGAGCATCAGGGAGTGTGAGAGGGAGATCGGCAGAGCCAGATCCTACCATCTCTGAGGCAAAGGCAGTGGATGGAGGCTCCACAGCATGGGGAGGATCCCCAGAATTCTTGCCATTGGGAGTAAGTGGGAAACCTAAGAGATCAGAGAATGGAAACAGGTCCCTGTTCAGCCCAGCAGGAGAATCCCCTCCTGGCCTCCCTCACCTTCCCAGTTGCTTTCACACTACAGGCAGGGATCTCAGGAATTGAAGTGCCAGACAAGTGAGAATGTAGATGAAGGTCCATCCAGTGAGTTGCCTAAGGTGAGCCAGTCAGGCCCACACATTACAACTACTTCGGGTAAGAAAAAAAAAAAAAGGGAGCAATTGTCACAGGTGATTCCCTGTGGGGCCAACCCCACAGGGAATTCTGCTACCTCTCTGGGACTAAGGTTAGAGATGTTGCTAGGAAACTATCTGGTCTGCTACAGCCCTGTGACTTTACCCAGTGTTGGTTATCCAGGTGGGGAGTGATGAACTTGCAGAGAGAAATCTGTAAGAGGAATCAAAAGGGACTTCAGGGTGTTGGGGACTTTAAATTAGGTTTGCAGGGGAAAGGGGCTAAAACCAGGCTCACTAGAGATGAGCCTAAGGGTGGCATGCCAATGTTGGGGGTGAAATTAATTGCCTAGTTCACGTGCTACATTGAGGTGCTGGATAAGGTGCAGGGAAGGGCATTAAAGTTGGTGGAGTTTCTGGAGAACAAGTCTTGTGAGGAGCAGCTGAGGGAACCAGGGTTGTTTATTCTGGATAAAAGGAGTCTGAGGGGAAACCTCGTTATTCTCTACAACACCCTGAAAGGAGGTTGTAGTGAAATGGCTGTTTTCTCTCAATTAGCTGTGATAGGATGAGAGTGATGAGAGTGGATAGCCTCAAGTTATACCAGGGGATGTTTAGATTGAATATTACAATAAATTTCTCTACTGAAAGAGTGGTGAAGGATTAGAACAGGATTCCCAAGGAAGTGGTGGAGTCACCATCTGTGGAGGTGTTCAAAAACCAGGTAAACATGGCAATTAGGAGCATGGTTTAATGAGCTTGCTGGTGTTGCATTGACAGCTGGACTTGATGGCCTTAGTGGTCTTTTTCCAACTTTTAAGGATTCTATGTTTCTAAGATTTCTACTTTTACTCTGGTCTCCTTTGAACAAATTCAGGAAATATCTGCTGTATATGATTTCCTTTGTTCCTTGCTTTGGTTGTAAGTGTCCAGGGTTCAGTGAACTCAGTCAGCCAATGGATATTAGCACCATGCTACTGTCATGCCTGATGTATTAAGAGAGGGCTGGCCAAACAGAGGATGATGTGGCCTGTAGTTTGATGTATGATGTGAGATGCTTCTTGTTTCCAGGAGCTTTTTCAGCTTTCAGGCTTAGGGTGTTGGTTTCTTCTGCTTTGCTGGCCACTGGGTTTTGTCAGACAGTGTTTTTCCTCAGTTGGTTTTTCTGGCTTGCTTCTGTTTTTGCTGTGCTTCCTGCAAAATATGCCGTGTATAGTGTTGTACATTGTGTTACTCCATTAAACTCTTCTTATCTCAATCCACAGGGATTTGGTTTTGTTGTTGGGGTTATTTTTTGGTTCTTTTGTTTTGTTTTGTTTTGTTGTTGGCTTGTTGGTTCATTTGTTGGGCTTTTCTTCTGTGTGAGCAGATTGTGTTGGAACTCAGCCAACTCAGCTGAGTCCAAACTCTGACAAGTGGTAAAACAAAGTTTATGTTCCAGTTGGGGATCCAACCTGGACTTTCTAATGGTTTTCTAATGATTTCCTAAAAGTCTTTTCACTGAGTACAAGTTCTATGCTATGTTTACAACGTAAACAATTCAGCATTATGGCAATACGTTATAGCCAGAACCTGAACCTAAGTAACATTTCCTTTTCACAGATTAATTTAGTGCGAACAGTAAAACTCTAAAAATGATGAAAAGCAATTTAAGGCTATTATCTTAATAACTTGTACACACTTGAATAGCTTCATCAAACACAAAGGAGCTAATTTACTGCATGAATTCCTTAGCTGTTTATCATGATTTCAGTGTTAACCATTTAAGATGGAGTATTTTAAATAAATGTTTGAGAGCTTGCACAGTGTTTTTGACAGTGCTCACAATGGCACGGTGCTATTATTTCCTCTGACCTCATTTGGAGTGCACTCAATGTGAGTAGATTCCCATACGGAAACATTTTGCTGTTATGCATTGGGTTAACAAGCCTCAAAGGATGCAAGAGGATACTCTTTAAAGCAGCTGATTGATTGTTCTTGTGTAAGAAAACAGCCACAACCTGAAGGTTTTATGGCTAGTATTTTCAGTCCTGCAAACAAAAAAGTCAGTTAAAGGTAGCTCCTAAATCACAAAGAGTTCCTTGTATTTTCCTGTGCAGTCAGATTCATAGGTCATAAGGAAATATTTTCTCAGTTAGACTAGCTAAGGTCGAGGTATATGTAAAAAACTCAAGAAGTATTGTTTTCCTTCTTATTTTTGCCTAAGTGTCAGAGTAAAAATCAGAGGAAAAAAAAATCTTTTCATAGACAATTTCTTTTTATTTTGCTATACTTCCTTCATGCTGCCTGCTTAGTCTATTGTGTGTAGAAGACATCCATGACTCCTCCTGAAATACTTCTCTCTGCTGGCTTTCATAAGGGGACCTGGTTTTGTGCACATAGAATGGATTGTCTTTAACATTCATGGTAAGCAATTTAGGCAGCAGCTGTTCCATAAACGCTGTAGAGTCTTTATTTCTGTTCTTAAGGGAATGCTTCTAATACGCATACTGCAGGGACACTCATAGCCTCTTGACCTCAACATGCCTGCAACAAGCTAGAAGTCTCTGGAGCATAAGAGAAAAAGTCTATCTCAGTTTCTCTTTTCTTCCTGCAAAAGTGCTCAAGGGAAAGACTTTAAGGTGGATACTTCAGAGAACAGATGTTTCTGGAGCAAGAGATATGGATCTCAGGATTTCCACCACAAGGAACATTTTTTGCTCTGATATTTTCCTGACTCATCTTGATAGTTTCCAAGCCCTCTTCAGAGCAGACCGCAGCCACTATAGCAAGGTCGTTCCATCGTGTACTGAGCTGAACTGAATTGTCTTGCTAAATAAAAAATTAACTTTTGCACAACAAAAGTTAATTGGTAAAATGAAAGGTAAAATGAAAGTTAAAATGAAAAGCTGAGACTTTCTACACAGTCTTCTCTTAATAATACTGATATTTAAGCGAATTTTAAAAGTATTGTTTTATTGAACAAGATTACAGTCTAGCAACAAATTTTCATTGCAATTTGAAGAACAATATTGTAAAATGAAGAACAAAATGAAACCATGTCTCTGACAAAGTTACTGTGATTTCATGAGGTATTTCAGTGATCATCAACCAAGTTTATACATTTGACTTATGCTGCTTCTTCCATTGCTGTAAATGTTGCATTAAAGTGCTTTCCGAGAGTCAAAAAATACTATCAGCTATATGGTAGCAGTATAAGGAGCATGTTAAAAAATAGGGAGAAAATGGTTTTCTATGAGAACAGAATGCCTTAGGGAAATTTTTTAAACTCCAGTGGAGCTGTAAAAATATATATATATGTATGTAAATATATATATGTATATATATATATATATAGAGAGAGAGAGAGAGATAGAGATACATGCTATATATATCTACTATCTCTGTATACTGTATTCTATCTAAATGGAGCAGAAATCAGCAATTATTTAGGACTTGTAAAATGAGATTTCTGATCAGAGAAGTTCAGATAGGAAACTAATACAACTCCCACCATCTTAAAAAGATTTAGACCTCCTATTTTCAAACTGTTTGTCTCTACCAACTTTCTTTTAATGTCACACACATCTCAAACTAAAGAAATGAAGGGAGATATTGCCCTGAGGCTTTCGTATTTCAGAGCAGGGAGGGGTAAGGAAAACAAAAGTAATGTTAATTGGTTGCCTGTTTTCAACCTGTTTCCATTCAGCATGGACGGAATATATGTGTTGATAGGAAAAGCACTTACCACCAGAGCTAGGGCAAAGTTCTTTTCTCTGGGATCGTTGGTTTGTGCTGTACTTTTCAAATAGTTCAGCTTGTGCAGGTGTGGATTTGAGAGCAAAATATTGATACTCAAACTCGTGTCTGCTTCCATGTCCTACCAAATCTTCTGGCACCTGCTTATTTCCACTGGTTTGGAGGACTCAGTAATTAACATGCAAGTTATCAACCTCTTTTGAAATCAAGTATTTTAAATACAGTGCTTTCTTCAGAAGGCAAATTCTTGCCCTCTTTAGCATCTTGTGGACTATTCAATTTAGAAGGCAGGTTCTTAGTTGAAATCCTATAAGCATTTAATCTTTGTTTCAGTGTCTGAGCTTTGTTGCATAATCACTTATAACAAATTACTCGCAAAATACCTTGGATTACTCTCTAGGGCTCTAATACTCAAACCATGAACTCGTAAATTTAAACTTTTAGGAGTATTCCCCTGAACTAAACTTACATAAATAGAGGCAGTTTAGAAGCTTTAAATGAAACTTAATCATTAAAAAAAAATAAATATACAGTGGTCCCAACTCAGTTTCAGTGACCTCTTGCTGAAACAGAAGACTGTTTAGGGATGGACTAAAGCCAGTGTTTTAGGAAATGTGTATTGTAGAGTACTTAGAATTTTGGGTATGTCTGGAGGGGGAACACAGCTTCTGGAAGATGTTTTGTGATTATTTGCTTATAATTTGGTTTTGATTTGTATCTGATCTGAATCATCTGCTGTGAGAATCCAGATAAATTAGAAGTTACAATCAAACACTCAAAACCCAGATTGTGCCTCCAACCTTTCAAATAAATACTTGTCACCTGTATTAGTATGAAGGTCTTTAGCATATACTAATAACTGACAAACAAGGGGACTTCTCTTCTGGTTTGTTCCTTTTATTTGTTTCATGCAACAAAAGGGTGGGTTTAAAACACTGGTGATACAGAACAACTGAGCAGCAGTGAAGGTGAAAGTAACAGATGCATGATCAGATGAAGTCCCTGCTCCCATCAGTCCAGCACTGTATGTGTATCCTAAGCAGATATCTCCATGTAGTCTCCTTCCTGCCATGGAACTGTTGAGCAGCATTTGTTGGCTAGGATATGATCAGGTAACTGAAGAAGAGTACAGGGATCTAAGTTAGGTCATAGCCATGGCTTGAGTTGAACCTGCTGCTGTTATTCATACCATGCTGCAGTTACGCCAACTTCAAAAGCTGAAAGTGCTAACTGGAGCAAAGTATTACAGGGCATGAAGTTTAGGTTGCAACATGGGAGTCTTCCTGTTCCAGTTGCAGTTTCTGGGTTCTGGGTTCTTTGGGTGTTGCCTTTTCTGCTGGAAAGCAACTAAGGGAGATGAAGTTGTTTCATCGGTAGAAGAAAAAGATGGAGACCTTATTGCTCTCTGCAACATCCTGAAAGGAGATTGTAGTGAGGTGGCTGTTGGCCTCTTACCCCTAGTAACTAGCAATACGATGAGAGGAAATGGCCTCAAGTTGCACCAGGGGTAATTTAGATTGGATATTTGGAAAAATATCTTTTTACCTGATAGAAGGAAGACTGGTCAAGCATTGAAACAGGCTCCTCAGGAAAAATGGTGGGGTTACTGTCGCTGGAGGTGTTAAAAACCCGTGCAGACATGGCACTTCAGGACATAGTTTAGGGAGCATGGTGTTGTTGGGTTGATGGTTGGACTTGATATCTTGGAGGTCTTTTCTAACCTTAGTAATTCTGTGATGGGGTGGGTATCCCATTTCACACATAGCTGTGCTGGCAAAAAAAAATGTTACTTATCTTCAGCTGCTTGTCAACACCTGCTTGGTAGTAATTATGGCCCTTGCACAGACAGCATAGCTACCGGAATTGTCCAGACATCTGTTTCTGATCATTTCACCATAGGAGGAGTAGTCCATAAAAATGATCTGGGCAATCCTGGTTTCCAGGTCAGTGGGCAAGAGGAGCAGAAGGAGATAATGATATATTACATTATTACACCTGAGTGATGTTACAGAGCCATGTCTATGGAGTGTTTCAGTAACGTAATAAAACAGAAGTAATTTCCAAAAGGACAAAATCTCAAAACTCTGTGTGGTTTCTTAGTTCAAAGGGTAGGGTACATCAATTTCTGTTCTATTCCTCAACAGTATTAAATCATTCAGTATAATCACTGCGAAATGGGGTTCTTTTTCATTCTCCTCTGACCTTCTCAAGTGAAACAACCTTACCTTTCCCTGAAGTCTGCCAACTTGCTCCCCATTTTCTCCACCAAGACTTTAACATTCTAGTACTAGGTGCCCTGGTGTCTGAACTCTCCATTAACCTCTTCTCTCTCTGAGAATAATCTGTTCTCTAATACTACGTTCTTTATTACCTCTTCAGTAATTTTTAAATCTGTGGAAAAAAAACCTAAGAACCTTCTATCTCAGATTTTCTAGGACAGAAGTGGAGGGGTTTTTGCCTGTTAAGTGTAAGAATCACTTTGGAGTTTTTCTAGTAAAATCTGTGCAAAAAGGTACTGTGTGGATGATTTTCCTGTTTGCAGAAGGAATAGCTTAAAAGATCCCCTGCTCTTCTCACTGGCTTGGTACAGGATCATCCTGAAAATTCACCAAGCACAGAAACAGCTTCCCATTAACATGATCAGTATCTTTAAAACAGAAGAAAAATCACCAGTGTCCATGAGGTGTGCTGAGTGCTATGCCCAGGAATGAAGGTATACTTGCGATAGAAGTTCAGTGACCTGGAATTTTCATGTGCCTGTACAAGCAACCATGACCCCCACCCATAAGCCAGGGGTGGTGCACCAGTGACTGATCACTTCAGCAAAATGTCTGGAGGCAGTGTGAATCTTGCTTATGATGATTCAGATTTTATACTAGACTAGTTTAGGTTTTTCTGGCCACCCTGTCTCCAAGGTAGCTACTGACTTCTTAATGGTAACCTGGAAAAAACATGTATCAGATTTGCTAGGCCCAAGAACTGCTTTTAGGACAGTTGGTCAGAGGAACTATAACAGATTGGAGGAGGAATAAGCTTTGCACAGCACAAAATTATATACTACTCCAGGAGAAGTGATTTCTGAGGGTGAACAAGTAGAACAAGTAGGCCAAGGGGCCTCCTTGGGGACAGGCTGAATCTGGGCTGGGCCATAGGGATGTGGGTTGGGCCAGGATCTCTGATCAAGAGTGGTTCAAGATCTATCATCTCAAGCCCAAGGACAGAATTGGAGCTGACAGTTGCTGCAACCAAGGATCTAGTGTGGTCAGACCCTGTTGCAGCTGAAGCAGCCTGGGTGGGCTCTCCAAGGAGCTGCCTAGAAGACGAAGCCTTTAGCTTGGTCTTGTGCCCTGCTAAGTCACATCTAAGAAAATGTTCTGACAGTTCAGTGATATATCCTTCCTTTTGATTATTTTCTGCTATAGAACATTATTTGCTACTCATCTTACATCTCCCAGTGAGTATCAGTTACAAATAAAAAGGGTTTTCTAGTAGATGTTGCAGTATACCCAAGTCTAGGTGAGAGGTGTCCCTATGCATGGCAGAGAGGTTGGAGTAGATGGTCTCTGAGGTCCCCTCCAACTGAAGCCATTCTATACCAGCACAATTACTTCTACCCTGAATATTGCATTAATATGACTGTGTTTTTTCAGGAGTTTTCTGTTGTTACCAGAATTGTTACACTGAGAGCAGCCTTGCAACCTTACCATATGCTGAGAGAAACTAAAAGAATGGTCCTAATTCATCACACTACTATGTCAAAACTGTCAGACCTATGCTTCCTTGTCAGTACACAGCTATATTTACAACACAGCTAGATTCACAGAGTCTGTGTCTGGATTATTCAAACACCAAAAATGAAGATGATTTAATTCTCTTATTTTCCTTTTTAAGAGCATAAATTCTTGGCTTTTTTTTGCCACACCAGCCCTTCTATTTTTGTTGGACCTCACTTTTGCTGTATGAACCTGTGCCCTGGGAAAAGCTGAATCTCCAATAACAAATACCTAAAGTGAGTGACTGGAGTAGATACGAACATGCTCATGTTTTGCCAACCTGAAATAGCTTTTTTCCCCACTACAAACGGGTTATTATGGAACAAAAAACACCATTTTCTTCCTTTAGGAAGGTAAGAGAATAGGCTGGGGGGGTTGTGGTTTGTTCCTGGGTTTGTTTGGTTTGTTTCATTCAGGTTTTTTTTTTTTGGTTTTGGTTTTGTTTTTTTAATAAAAGGTTTTGACACACTGTCATGCTGTAAACACCAAAGCAAATGGTAGCAGAAGTCACCATAGCAACAAAACCCTGGTCAGTGAAAGATTTTCCAAGAAGTGGTGATTATGTCCTTCAGGTAGCAGAGAATAAGGCCTCATTATATTCAGTATTTGAATACTTTAAATTACACTTTGCTGTTAGGGAAAAGGCAAAATTAGGAAAGAAAATGACAAACAGAATTGCCTTTGTTCTCCTGTAGGGTGGATGGTAGGGTATAATAGTAAAAGCAACAATAATCCTGTCACTATCCTTCCACCTCAGAAAGGGAGACAAGGATAAACATTCCCTGTTCATTTTTTAAGGGGAATTACTCTTTAGTGACAGTGGTTAACATTCTTTTTCTTTCTAGCTTTCTAACCCCAAATTAATCCCTTTTGAAAGCAGCAAAATATCGAATAATATTTTAAGCAAGAGATCATTATGCTTTCCTCCTGGCCCAATAGACAGAGAACAAGTGAGGCCTTTTCTACTGAGCCGGGTGCCAGGAGGGTGACCCTTTGCTTCTGCATGGCGAAGGGCCCAGGCTGGAACTAGAAGCATCTCAAGACATTGGGGAATTCACTGGAAAGCTGGGGGTGTGCTAGATTTTTGGTATAGCAACGCCTCAGACTGACTTTGCTACAGTCCTTGAGAGGCTGAACTGTTATCCAAAATGTCTGGATTGGGGTGCTCTCAAAAGTGTTAAAAAATGACCCAATAGTGCACAATTCTGTAATTCTGTTGTTGACTGATGATACTCTGAAAACTAAGGTAATATATTTTGTGTATTTAAAACCCAGAGCAGAAAGAAACTTGGTAACACGAGTTTTTTAGGACCTAAGACATCTTTATACTTTTCCCTGTGGCAGAATGAAAAGCTGTTTGAATGGATTTCTAGAGAATATGGGAAGACCTAGTAATAGTCATATTTAGTATCTATCAAGAAAAAATATTTTTAATTTCCCATTGGACATATTATTCATATTCATTTAGGTTGTTGAGAGGAAGATTAATTTGTATTTTAAAAGTTTTCTTTTAGCCAGCTTGAGAAAAGGATTTGGGGTCTTAACTCCACCCACCAACTAGCATGCTAAAAGGAAATAGTTATAGGAAACTCTTAAGAACTCCAAAACTAACCAAACTGGAAATATATAACATTTTGATTTAAAGCAGTAGGTCTTGGTATTTGATGCAAGATTACAGTTCTTTGTGGATTTCTTCTCCTTTCTTCAGCTCTACTAATCACATCCAGATACAAGTATGAATTCAAAACAAAAAAGGGTTTAATCTTTTAGAAGGCTAGAGAAATACTTAGATAGAACACTGGCTTAATTGATTTTTTCTTTTGTGAAATACATTTTGAAATCTCCCTCTTTTGCCATATGACTTGTGCCATTCAGTCTCAGAATAGTACTTTCATCTTCAGATAATTCAAAATAAAGTTTTTCCTAGTGGGACTACTGCAATAAATTGTTCAGCCAGGAAGCAGTGTTTGTTCTGATAAGAGGTTACAGAACTACTATCTTCTGCCTCCACAGAACAATCCCCCTTTTTTCTTCAGATTTATCATTTGACCTTTGGATTGGACTTGTTTAATACTGTTAATCTCTCAGGAGTAATACAGTGAGTGTTGAGTGTAGTTCCTAGGTTGTATGGCCTGATTTACATGTATAATGTAATTTGGGTTATATAGCTACAAAAAAAGGTTGATGTTGTGTAATCATTTTCAGCTGCTGAGGATCACAGAGCTCAAACAGGTCAACTAAAGCCTTGCACAGACCGACTGGACTTCCATTGCTCTTCTGTATGGCCTATGTGATATGTAGAAGTCTATAGAGAAAAGCTGCTGTGTCTGTAGGATTAATTGTTCTGATGTTCCTCTTTTTGCTGGTAAACAATGTGATTTTAACAGAAATCATAGATACCTTATGAAGTTGGTACTTTGATATCATTTTCACTGAGGTAATTTGTCATACCATTTGAGGGAAAGTTACCAGAAATAATACTGTTTGTGTAGGGAGTCCTGGAAGATAGACAAACGTGTTGGTTTTATCAACAAATGGAGAGCTGCATGTGTCCATGGATTGTAAAGGCATGAGCAGGAAGAAGTCAAATGTTGTACCCTAGTTAGGATTCTGAAAATGAGTTAAAGGTATAATGGAGGGGTAATTAATTAAGACATGATTTTATTTTTGCAAAATTAATATAGTTTATTGATTTTGGTATTAAGAACTCTCACCTCCCCTAACCATTGTTTTTAAATAATAATTAGGTTCTTCCACAGTCTTGAAAAGCATTACATAAAGGAATATCTGGATCTAGAACGAATAACTAGCAGTAACACATTAAACTCCATTGAACTGTAAGAGAGGTTCTTGTGGTCAGTATACCACTTACCCACTAGACAGTATCACAAAGCTCCTTTCTACAGAAGGCAGAAGGCATTTGCAATTAGAGGATTTTACAGAGGTTTGCTAAAGATTTGCTAGAGTGGCTCTGAGTATTTGCTCACATATTTGTTCTCAACTTGCAGGGCTAACTAAAGTTTTAGACAGTATCCAAATGCTTGCAGAGAGTTCTGTCAATGCCTTGTCAGCTGCTAAAGCTTGTTTCTTCCCAGGCTTCACAGTGTGCTGGGGAAAAGAGACAGATGATATCTGACCTAGTCCTGGTTTCTGTGGATGGTCTGTGTCCCTCCAGTACTTCCCTTCTTGGCAGGTTGTCTTGGCAGATATGCAGTCTTGGCATGGATGTCACGCTGGCTATGCAGGCCTATTGCATGGAGGCATTTATGCTTATTCCTGGTAAACTCAAATCAGAGAGTTTCCAGGCAGATAAGACCAATGTATTAGGGCTATTATGCATCAGGGCTAGCTTACAGCTTAGCATAATGCTATAGAGCATGGCAGGATGCAATGCGGCAGTAATACTACCAGAAGCAGAGAGAGCACAATAAGGCGGGAACAATGGTGGCAGCAGCAGCAGCAGCAACAGCAAGCATGTTGTCTCTACCGTCTCATCTTTTTTATCAATAAAGCCTGAGACTAATGGGCCTTTGGACACAGATTATCCCATCAGAACGGCAGTTAGCCAAGCTTGATGACATTAGGTGAAACCTAAAAGTTCACCAAGCTTGACCATATTAGGTGAATACCTAAAAGTGAGAATCTGCTGGTTGTAAAACTCCAAGGAAAAAAAATCAACCTGGGAGATGATCAGATGGGTCTTTGCTTATTTGTCACCTGTCAGGGCCATAATCTTGTGTTATGTATAGAATCTGTTAATTAGAGCTGTAATGAGCTGTTCAGTTCACTTTGTTCAGGCACTAGCTTTCAGTCTTAGGGACAAAAGACAGTGCCTGAAGACTCTGGGGACTAATTAAGTACACAACGTTTCAAGTAATTAACATCTTAGTCAGATGTTTTCAGTGATAGTAAGTATATTATGCTGTCATTGTCCTGCCCTAAGACATCCTCAGGCCAGGTTTTTTAATAAATGCTCTTATTCTGTAATCTGTTTTATTTGTTAATGCACACAAATGTCAGGGATTCTCTAATAAATTTCTAGAATAAATCTTTAGTAAAACTTTTTCTTTCCAAATAAGTTGTTGTTATGATAAGATGTCCAAAAGTAACAAAAGGTAAAGTAATCCAGAGACAGTAACAAGATTTCATTTCTAGTGAGTTATTTCCTTTAAGATTAATGAGATGATATTAAGAAGACATTTCATGACTTGTTAATCAAGATCACTTTATCAGTGTGTTTGCTTAACCTTCTGGATTAGCTCCTCAGACTGAGATCATAGAATCATAACCCCTTCTGTTTTCAGTTAGAGATGGACTTCAGATTTAGAAAGCCTTCCATAAAAGATTATTGGTAACTTTCATGATTTTGCAGTCTTGGAAAGAATGTATGACTATTTAAGTCCCAAACCTAAATGCATCCCTGCTTGCTGCTGGTACTTTTATTGGTTTTATTAATTAGAGGATTCAGGGCACTTCTCCTTTGTTTTGTGTGCTATAAACATTTACAACCAGCCCTTACAGACTGTAGTCAAGAAGTAGCAGGCCTGTGCCTGAGTGTGCAAATGAAGTTCAGTTTTTGACATTCACCTGCACCCACTCAAATACAATCATTAGCTGCCTGCCAGCATTCACAATTTGGGTTATTTTTTGTCTACCACAAAGGCTGAGTCCTGGAACAGAATGGTACCTCAGTGTACAGAACTTGGCTCCCAGCTTTCCTATGTGTAACTTACATCACCATAAATCAGACTTGGAAACAAATGGTTGGCAGCATCTTCCTGTTTTCTCACATTCAGGCAGACATCTTGTAGAATCTCATGTCTACCTTAAATAAATTAGCTTTTTTTACTTATTTTCTCTCTTTAAAAAAAAACTTTAGTTCCCACTGGTCCTAATGGATGATTATTCCTGAAACTCTGTCCTCTGATGTTGTGGGTTGCATTTCTACCAAGAGGATAGTACCCTCAGAGTCAGCAGGATATAAAACGTATGAAGGCACAGAGATTTTTGAGGAAGTTTAAAATGCCCCAGAGACATCTTTGCTGTACCTTAGTGTTACTACCAGAAAAGATAGCAGCATCAGTCAGATCCTTCTTAAGGCCCTGAGACAAAAAATGCCAAATGACAGGAAGAGAGACTTCCTCTATTTAAAAAACAGTTGACTTCATCTCTTGGCTTCTTGCATATCTGAAAGCAAGACATGTGCTTGTATGATGACTTATAGACATACATTGACATTAATTGCTTTGCATTGAAATGATAACATATGATTGTTGAGTCAAATGAATGTTCAGACGATGCTGAGGAACAATGCTGTTTCAGGCTTCCTTCCCTCTTGACAGACTTCTCTGGTGGCCTGAACATATTTCATCAGATTCCTTGCTTTTGGTGCGTTCGTATCACTTGGCATTTTTATGAACCATAATTTATTTTCCTTTCAAAACCAGCTTGTTCATCACTCTGATTTCTCCTGCTGTTTTGCAATGATTTTACTGTCAAATCTGTTCATTTTTTCTGTGTTAGAGATGCAAAAATATTTACAGCAGACCCCTTTTAAAAATAGTCTTCCATTTAAAGTGTTTATGAGTCTAAAGAAGGTCTCGGCTTGCTACTTTTATGTAATGTATTTATACTGTAGTACCTAAATGCCAAGCAGCTGAGCCCTATTGTTTTAGATTCTGT
The DNA here is from genome assembly GCA_013396675.1 of Eubucco bourcierii. Lineage (NCBI taxonomy): Eukaryota > Metazoa > Chordata > Aves > Piciformes > Ramphastidae > Eubucco > Eubucco bourcierii. The sequence goes on from VWZE01024839.1 coordinate 161,087, forward strand.
ACGAGGGAAAACAACTGCAGTCCCTGGACCCATCTATAAAGTAGGTAGAAGAGGTAAGCCAGCAAGATGGGCTTGACAAAGGAAATAGTAGTAGAAACAGAACAAGCAATACATCTACTAATAATTTTGGAGTGAGAATGGTGATGAGAAACTTTCCTCGAATATAGTTTCAAGAACTCTTGATAGAGAATGGATTTGGTTCTCCTTATCCTGATACCTTCAGGTTGATAGTGGCATGGCTGTAGTTCTGAACTATTGCTTATAGCTAGAAATGTTATCAATAACCTCTGGGATAACATGACCCTCATGAAGTCATGATTAGAAGGTGATTTTTTTTTTTCACAAGGGATGTACTGCTTGAGTAATTTCCGTGCTGTTCCAGATTGAATCAAATGGCTCCTTTAATTTTAAACATTGATTTCTTATAGAGTAGTATCATAATATAAACAACCACAAATTTCCTATGAAATTCTTGTTTGTTTTCTTGTTATGGTCTCTGCAGAACAATTAATGGTAAAACCAAGACCTGTCCAAATGTAATAAGAAAAATAGAAGTTGCTGTTCAGCAAGGAGAGATGCAAAGTATTAGATGTACTCAGAAATACTGACTCACAGAAATTCAGATTAGGAAACTTCTGGTACCAAAAAACTGTATAAAATAGGATTGTGAATTACAGTAGTTCACAAGGAGAAGTTGTATCCGTGAGATAAAGTTATTCAGAAAAAGGCAAATACAATCTAGTATTGCTGAAAGTGTAGCCTGCAAAATAGTTATTTACTTGCATGCAGTACTAGACAGCTTTCATGTGAAGAAGTGCCCAGTTACAGATGCAACACTTTAAGGGAAGTGTACTTTACAGTCTATTATACCAAAGTGAGGACTTAGAGAGAAAGTCTGAATGAGATCAGGTAGCCTGAAGAATGGAGAACAGAAGAAGGATATGGCAGAATATAAGATAAGTGTTTTTGTAAAGGAAAGAGAACAGCAGTTTTCAGTGTTTGCAGTAGAACAGGCAGGAAATAGTGGACATAAATTGCAAATCAGGTGATTTGGACTTGATATTAGAGCATGGTTAAGTGTTCTCAGCTTCTAAAGTGGGTATAGAACTAAACAATCAGGCCAGCTGAAAACTTCTTTGTGAAGTCCTTTTTCTTCATAGACAGTAAATACTTTCAAAGTATTACACCTTGGTTAGCCAGTAAAGGCATATAATAAAAAGAAACTGAATTTTCTTACTCTGAGTCTGAAATCTTATTAACTTCCCATAACACTTACTGCAGCCTGCATCAGCCTGAGGGAAGTGGTACCCTGAGACTATAATCAGTCAACAAAGCACAGGCCATTGCACATGCATATACTATAGGGCAGCCATAAAGTAAACAGCAAGTTGGGTTATAAAGCTGCCTTGGAGAAGAAGGCCACAAACTCAACAAGGAGATGTACTCCTTTGTGCTTTCCACCTAGCAGTCCAAACCACCAGGTCTGAAGTCTTCATGAAGGGAACACCAAGTGCTCTGCAATTGTTTTTCAGGTAATAACCAGTAATCTGTTTCACAGACTCACAGAGTAGCTGGAGTTGGAAGGGACCTCTGAGACAGTCTAGTTCATCAGCCCAGTTGAATCAGGTCAGCTGGAATGAGCTGCCTAGAACAGTATCTGATGTGATTTTTTTTTTTTTTAGATTACAGTACATTTTAGAGTGTATGTTTGCTTTAACTGAGAGAAAAGGCACCAGTGGGAGACACAGCACATTCTCAATTTTCTTTGTGGTCACAGCAAATCTTTATTTTTCATATTTAGGATAAGACTGATTGTTAGGAGGGGATTGTATGATATAGCCCATTATTTTTGCTTGAGTGTACCCTCACCAAGTTTGCTGATGATACAAAACTGGAGGGGGGCAGGTGTGTCCAACAGCCCGTCAGGCTCTGCTGCCATATGACGAGATCATAGAATGATAGAATGGTAAGGTACCTCAAGGATCATCTAGTTCCAACCCCCTGCCATAGGCAGGGACACCTCCCACTAGTACAGCTCACTCAAGGCCTCGTCCAACCTGGCCTTGAACACCTCCAGGGAGGGAGCAGCCACAACCTCCCTGGGCAACCTGTGCCAGTGCCTCACCACCCTCACTGGAAAGTCTAAGTATATAGTATATACTCTGGGACACAGAGATCTGGACAGGCTGGAGAGCTGGAGGAAGGCAAACCTTATGAAGTTCAATAAGGACAAGCATAGGATCTTCCGTTTGGGGAGGAATAATAATAAACACCCATTCAGGTTGGGGGCTGCCCTCCTCAAAGCAGCTCTGTGGAGAAAGACCTTGGAGTCCTGGTGGACAGCAAGTTCTGCTTGGGCCAGCAATGTGCCCTTGTGGCCAAGAAAGCCAATGGCATCCTGGGGTGCATCAGGAAAAGTGTGTTCAGCAGGTCTAGAGAGGTTATTCTCCCCCTCTACTCTGCCTTGATGAGACCACAAAAACTGGAATATTGTGTCCAGTTTTGGGCTTCTCCGTTCAGGAAGGAGAGGAGCTGCTAGAGAGAGTCCAGTGGAGAACCACAAGGATGATTTGGGGACTTGAGCATCAACCCTACAAAGACTGACTGAGACCTGAGGCTGTTTAGTCTGGAGAAGAGAAGACTGATAGAAGATCTGACCAATGTGTCCAAATATCTGGGGAGTGGGTGTCACGTAGGTGGTCAGCAGCAATAGAACAAGGAGCAACAGTTATGAATTGGAACGTAGAAGGTTTCACCTCAGCATGAGGAGAAACTTCTTCACAGTGAGGGTGACAGAGCACTGGAACAGGCTGCCCAGAGAGGTTGTGTGGTCTCCTTCTCTGAAGACTTTCTAAACCCACCTGGATGGATTCCTGTGTGAACTACCCTAGGGGATCCTGCCTTGTCAGGGTGTCTGGTCTCCATGATCTCTGGAGGTCCCTTCCAACCTTTAAAGTAATGTGGTTCTATGATACTGTGATTTGGTGGAACAGAATTCCCTCTACTGCTATCTGTGTGTCCCCAGAGCAACTACCAGAAGATAAATGGGAATGTTAAAAAAAAATTAAATTCTCAGTCACACAGTTAACACTACCAAACTTTGAAGCAGCTGAAGTTTTGGGTTTATTAATGTGCTGGTTTGCACAAAGTGGTGATCTTCACAATTTTCCAAATACCTTCTTAGAATTGTTTCTTGAACAGCAATGTTTTCTACACTTGTTCTGCATTTGAAAAAGAAGTTAGACTATGAGTCCTCAAAAATCTTCAGCAATTTTCTCTAAACTGTGTCAAGAATTGATGAGCAATTCAGGGAGAAATCTTTCTAAGAACTGAAATACCATTTTTAGAGATAAAAATGAATTAGGCTTAGGACAGAGGAGAAAAAACGTGAAATGACTGATATGTATGAATCTAACATATGCAGAAGCTGGAATTAAATTTGCCAACTAACATAAGTGGAAACATCACAGTTACATCATAAATATTTAACCTGTCACAAGAATGAAAAAAAAATAAAAAATCTAGGCAATTACATCTTGTTATTTGTATCTGTGTGTCTGCAGAGAAGAAGCTGCTGTAAAGGTTTTTCATGATCCTTTTGGAAATGTTTTTACTTCTACATCCAGGACTCTTTTCTGATACTTACTGGCACATTTCACTAGCATGTTTATGTGCAAATTCATTCCTAGTAGAACCAAGTAAGATTATACTCTTGTAAGTCACTATGCTAGACTTGTTGAGTTCCTGGCAGTTGTACCTCATGCTAATTCCAAACTGCATCTGCAACCTCACCTCATTTTCCTAGTGCCGGAGTAGCAGGACTGGCAAGCATTGGGAGATGGAACTGACTTCTCCTCTCCCTTATGAATCACTAGTGCAAACGATACAGCTAAGAATCTGTCTCTGTAGTGCAGTGTAAAGCTGTAAAGAGTATCACCAGTTTGCTGTGGGTAAGACTGGCAAAGGAAGTCAAAGATACAAATGGAAGCAGAATCTGATGAACATGTTGGGGCAGACTAAGCATTTAATAGTCATAGTGATGTCACCCCGGAGAAGACAATAAAGAGATTGTAAAGGTGGCTTGCACAACTTTAAACTGTTAGCTCATGAAGATAAGTGAGGGAATAGGAGAGCTTCACTTGCTGATTTGAGCTGTATTTAGAAGGCAGGTGGTAGTCAATAAAAAGCTATTTCCTTTCTAAGCAGCACACAAGAAAAATGGAAACCTGGGATGTCATTTCTATTAAGTCCACTGTCAGGGCAGAACTGCATTTCTATCTGATTAAATAATATGGCTCTTCATACTGAACTAACATCAAAGACATATTTCAGTTACTGTAAAACAGTTGAACAGACTACTGAAGAGGAAAACCATTTCACCTTATTTTCTATAGTATCTCTCATATATTTCTATTATTATTTGACTCTATTCACTTTACTAAGGCTTTAGTGAATATAGGACACAATAGAGTTAAAAATATATTTTTCAGAGAGTTTGGAATGAAGAAATATGAAAGGGTAACAAAATTTCAGACAAAATGCTAGTCTGGAGTCAGTAACAGAATGGTACTTATATGGTTGGGAACAGCTGTCAAGCCAACAAGGGTAAATTTAAAGACAGATAAGTACAGAAGGGGTGGAAGACTGATGCTGCCTCTTACAGATGGCTGGGGAGATGCATTTATACTAGTTCAAAGTCTTCACATGAAGCAAAAATAACTTCTGTATAAATAAGCCAAGTTTTATATTATTAAGCTTGATCAAGATTGGATAGAGAAGAGCAACCCATCTGATTTGGAAACCCAGTGCCACATTATTCTAACATTACCACCCAGCCATACTAAAAAAAGCTTTTCAGATATGACCAGTATGTATCATTTCTGGGTGTCCAGTGCCCATACAGTGCCTAAGGCTTTCCCTTCAATGGGTAGATTTGGAGCTTTCTAAAAAGCATATCCCATCACTGAATTGCATTTGAGTATGTAAACGTAGAAACATTTCATCTCATGAGCCATTGAATGTGTGCCATCAATGAAAATATAAGCTGTGTTGTATTACCAAATAATAGGATCACAGGATGTTAAGCGTTGAAAGGGACCCAAAGAGATCATTGAGTCCAACACCCCTGCCTGAGCAGGACCATACAATCTAGCTCAGGTCACAGAGGAATACATGCAGACAGGCCTTGAAAGTCTCCAGAGAAAGAGACTCCACAACCTCTCTGCAGAGTCTGTTCCAGTGCTCTGTGACCCTTACAGTGCTCCAGAGCCATACCCTTTCTTCTCATCAATCTGAGTTTCTTCCTTTAAGGTCAAGCCTTCTTCCTACACAGTATTCAACAGTCCTTTTGGCTTCCAGACACCCCACCCCTCCGCTAAAGTTATTTGTGCCTCTACTGAGCTTACTTTGGTTAGCCAAATGAATTCTGGTCCTGGCAAGTTTTTGTTTCTCAATCTGTGACTGATGAGTTGTATCATGGCTAAAGATCCTTCTTAAACCAAGATACTGCTTATTGAGAGGTAGAAATAACTGTTAGAAAAATGTATTTTCAGATTGGTTGAGTTTTAGTCTGCTGCTCTTCACACCATCCTACCTTATGCCAGTTTCAAAATGAAAAGTGCTGTCTGGAGCAAAGTATTACGGGGCTTGTAACATGGGAGGCTTCTTGTCCCAGTTGTTGCTTTTGAGTTCCTGGTGTTTGAGTGTTGGGTCTCTTCTGCTTAGATGGCAGCAGGACTGTGAAGGATGAGGGGGTAGCTTCCTGGCTGAGGCTTTTAGCTCTTTTGATTCTGTTTGTTGCTGCTTTCTGCTGTGATTTTTCTGCAAGTGGGATAAGGTAAGTGTGCATTTGTATTATTTATTCAGTAAACTCTTACCTCACTCTCTGTCTCAATGTGGAGGGTTTTTTTGTGTGTGTTGGTTTTTTTTCCCCTCTCTTCTGTATTGGGGGAACAGACAAGTTAACCTGTTGATTTTGCTTTAAACCATTGCATAAAGTGATTTTAAAAATCTACTCTGATGAATTTTCACCCCTGAGGTACATGGGTTTACTTCAGACAAACCTTTGTGTGTGTATGCTGGAGTTTCAGTGTAGCTGACCAGAACGGCTGAAAGAGGGTGACTTGGGGCAAATCAGACTCCTTTAGTTTTTTCTTCTCTTCTACCTGTCCTAGAGTCCTTCATATTATCCTGAATAAGAGAGGATAGTAAAATTGTCCTTTTGAGCCATCTTTACTGTTTCTTTTCCAAAATATGCCCAGTTAAAATGAACACAATACACTGCATTGCAGAATACTGTAAGCCAGATATTGATGAACAGTACAAAGCACCTCCAGATCTTTCAGTTCTGCCAGCTGTTATCTACAAGCTTCTACTCAAATATGACACATTTCTATACTGAATTTTTGTTCAGAAAATATCTTCATTCCTATTACCAAAGTGAAAAACAAAAAACATCTGGTATCCTAATTTACCAGATGCTATATCCTAAAGAGCCAACATAATCCTAATGATGATAGAATTTTGCAATAATAAAGATTTATCTATCTTGTTGGATGATCAGTTTCAATTATTTTTAGCCTATCAAATCCTGAAAATTATTAAATACCAAAATATTTTAATTTATGCCATGCTTGTATACATCACCTTACTGAAGTCCTCAGTTCTCATCTGTGGAGACACTTATTTCTGTACTTAGTTTCTTTATCAGTGTTCTCTTTGATTCGGTCTGTTTTTTTCCCCCCACATTGTCCTTTTGATCCTCTTCTTTAATTTTATTCCTGCTGTTACAGTCTTGACTTTCATCTTAGTAAACCTAGTCAATTATCAGAAAAGTTTACTTGACATCATTTGATCAACCCAATCCAATTTAATCAAATAGAATCTAGAAAGAAAAATTAACTTTTTTTTTTTTTAACCTATCTGCTCAAATCTGAGCATGTCACCATGTTTAAGCTTTGTTTTTATAATTGACTACTCACAACAGGATCAGAAAATGTAGGATAGTCCTGTATTGGCAGCTTAGAAATAAATGGGCCAAATGGCTGGGCTGTCCGTAGCCATGGTATCAGCTGGGAGTGGGGGTCTAGGTCGAACACAGGTAGTTGCTCATCTTGTTGGCCTAATTTGAGGATGCTATCTTGGACTTCCCTTCATCAACAGAAACATGGTGAGAATTTTCCTCAAAGCTGTTAGCAATTCTGTTCCACACTGCAAGCCCTTCTCAAAAAGCTCACAACCCTAGCAGTAAAGCTATTGTCCTTCTGTTGGTGTTTGCAGCTGGGCTAGTTTCACTGAAAAACTTGATACAGTAGTAAATGAGAAACAATGGAAGGGAAGTTGTGAGCTGTTTGTTAAGGCAATGCACATATTCTTTGCGAAACCTATTTTAAGCAGCTTTATGAGAAGGAGATACATTTGTTTCTAAATCAGTAAGAGAAATGTTGATCAAAAGACAATCTATAATTTGATGCATAAAACAGACCCATTCAGTAAAGAAAACCGTCACAATTGGCAAAGGATTAGCTTATGTCTGGGCAGGGAAAAGATAAAACTAAGTGGAGATCAGAGAGTGAATAAATTGCCATAAAAGAGAAACCAAAATTGAGAAGAGTTTTTTGAATGTTTAGCCTCTGACTGGGACAAGCTGCATCATGACAGACCTGGCTGTACTTTTAGCACTGAACAACAAAGAAATCAGAATCTCAGAGTTTTACCTGATACGAGTTAAAGTGGATTACCACTCTGGGTTGTTAATACTGCTCAGGGCGGGTTCTGACTTACGTCATTCCATGAGACATACCTGCTTTTGAAGATAGCAATCTCTTGTGACAAAGATCTGGGTTGGTAAAAAAACAGCCCACCATCTCTGATTCATATGTCTTCATCTGAAACACTTGATTGGGATAAAAGAACTGAAATACAGAAACAAGGGTGAGAAGAAGGGAGAAAGCAAGCTGAAGAACAAACTGATCAGGAAAAGAATGTAAGCAGATGGACTAGAGAATGCATCTGTAAAGAGGCAGCCCATAGCAGCAGGCCATGAGGTTGGAGAGCCTTCCCCCTGAGGCTGTCACACCACTTAGCCCTCCTCCCACCTGCAGACCTCTGCCATGAAGGCAATAAGAAGGATCAAAACCATCATCTTACTGTGGCCAGGCTGCACACAGGGCAGTGGCTGCTATTTGCACTGCTTGCTCTGCTGGCTTTGGCAACAGAGCCATACTGTGAATGTTGAGACATTTCAGTCTTAGAAAATGATGGAGGCATCGTTATAGTCTCATTGGATTAATCCTTGTTCCTTTGTTTGCATTTTTAGGAAACAGGAATGTGCTTAGACTTTTGGATTCTTGTGAAAAATGGCACAGTGCCTGCACATGCAGTCCTCTATGCCTCCTCTCAGTCATTTCTGACTCAGTCAAAGCTGTAACAGAAGTCTTAGATGAGATTCAGTCTTCACGAAAGTCTCTTGGCCATCTTTACTCTGCTTACTTTTACTATACTATAAGGAGACTGATCTTAGCATCTTGGCCTCTTACAAATATCCTCCTCTGGATTCAGAGAAGCTGGTGGAAATGTGATCCTCCAGGTACTAGTTTTCATCTAACTCTTCAAGGCTGCCATCCTCTGAATTCGTTGGCAAAGAAGGCTGTGACTGCTCACTCAAGTGCTGAAGGTGCAGTCAATGAGTTCATACCTCAAGAATAAAACTTCAGTGTAAAGGGAGATGTTCTCTGACTGTATAGTTCTTCTGTAACTCCAGTTTTATCTTGGGGCTAGATAATCCACCACCTCATCTTTTTTTTTTTTTTTTTTTTTTTTTTTAATTTGGCTCCTAACATGCTGAGCTAACTTTTTATTACATACCCCAAAATACCATACCATACCAATCTATAACTCTCATTGTACATCTACAGGTCTCTTATTTGTATGTATTTAAAGAGTTGGTATCATAATGTTACTTTATTCAGTATTATTCAGAGTACCAGTGATATATCATTTACTAGCAGATGGGGAGAGAAATAATAATTTACATGAGAGCTGGGAGAATACTTCAAAATACCATTATGAAAATACATTCCAATGAAATTGGTTCAGTCTGATATTTGAAAGTTTATTTGCTCCCATGAATATTCATAGAAGTGGCATTTTTTTAGCAGTAACATTCATTAAAAAAATTAAAATTAATCATGCCAATATGTGTTTGCCCTGCAAGTCTTGTGAAATCTCAGATGACTCTGTTTGCATGAATTTTCACTTCTATAACATATTTGAGTTCTTTTCCTTTTTTTGATGTTATTGGATGATAGAGACAACCAAATGAATACCGTGGGATTGAAGATGGTAGCAGTACTGTATACACAGCAAATTATAAGTAAAGACTGTTAAGATAAAGGCTGGCCTGAGACAGTTAGTGAGCAAGCTGTGGGCAAGAATATGATCCCATAAAATCCTTTCTAAACAAAGTCAGGTGGCACATTTTGTTGAAATTAAATCAAATTATGCCTGTGGCCAAATAACAAATACAAAACCAAGGCTTTTATATTAAATTCATTTTTCAGCCACCTATAACTGAAGCCAAATGCTGTCCATTCCTCCTTTCCTAAAAGATTTTATCCCTGCCTTAAGATGATGAACCCTCTTTCTGTAACCTGTGTGGCATGTGCAAGGAATTGGCTTAGTGGTTTACTAACAGACATCATGAAATGGTTTTTAATAAACTTAATACATGTATAATGAGCTGTTTATAATTTTGACATAAATTCAGCGGTGTGTCCTAATAGTTCCTAGGGTCTTAATTCTTGCAAGCAGGATGCCTGAATCTGGTGCTGATATTAGGTTACTCCCTTGCTTTGGTCTCACAGTGACAATTCAAATACACATTGTTGCTGCCCTAGGAATTAAAATCAGAGCTATGCAAAACCACAGTCAGGAAAGGATCTGGGATAGAGGCTTTGAAAAGATAAAATGGGGCCTGGCGATATAATTTTCTCTCCTAGTATTTCCCCACTCTCCCTTTTCAAGACTTAAAATATAATGGAATGAGTATTGCTCTAACCCTTTATTTGAAGTTATCATCAAGATAAAGAGACAGATGATCACCTGCACTGTTGTTAGGTGATCTTTTGCACCTGTGCAATGGTTTCCAGAAACAAATACCAAAAAAGTCTGTTCACCAGCAGGTGAAACTATTATGATTGGATTGAAAAGCACGCAGTCAGGGAAAGGAGAGAAACATGAAGTGCCGTATGTGCTAATGAGGAAGTTCAGGTTAACTGAAACTTTGCCCACAGAAAAGCCACATGCAAAGCAACATGAATAATTTGAACCCTTATCTCAGAAGAGTAGAAATAAGAAACTTCTGACCACCCCACTGTGCTCTCTGGGTATGCCCTGTTGGCCAGTTCCTCACCCACCACACAGACCACTTGCCTAGACCATAATATGTCAGTTTCTCTGGGAGGAGGTTGTGGGGCACCATGTAAAAAGCCTTGCCAAATGTCACCTGCCTGGCCTGCACTGACCAAGCAAGTTGCTTTGTCATAGAAGGTGGTCAGGTTTTCGAGCACAGTTTACCCTTGGTGAAGCCATGTTGGCTTTCCCTAATGGCATGCTTCGGTTGACTTGTGACAGTCCCCAGGGGGATTTATTCCAGAACTTTCTCAAGGATTGACTTCTGCTAATGGGTCTTTGATTACCTGGGACCTTCTTGAAACCTTTCTTAGAGATGGAAGTTGACATTAGCTTTCTTCCAGTCTTCAGAAATGTCTGTCAATCTCCATCACTTCTCACAGATTATGGAGGGTGGCCTTACAACAACACTGCCCAACTCTCTTAGCACCCTTGGGTGGATGGTATCTGGGCCCATAGACTTGTGTGGATTGAGCTCCTGTGATAGTTGACACACCAACTCTCCCTTCCCTGGAGGCAAGTCAGTGTCTGCAGCAACCTCCATTTTTATTCCCGTGGCCTGGGACCCAACAGCATTGGTAAAGACAGAGGTAAAGGGCACAATGACCTAAAAATATCAAGTGACTGACTTTTTGGTTAATCTGTCAGGAAACAGAAATACCAGAAGCTGCATCTGGATCCAGCTGTTTCTCTGTGTGAGACACCTTAAGATCTTGAAATTGCTTTAATCAAATCTTCATCCTCCCAATAATGTAGATGAGTAATAATAAGAAATTTGTTAGAACAGGTTAGCTCAAAAACACCAGCTTTCTTTAGATCAGGGAAATGCCATCTATTCCTGCCAGGCTTCTCAGTGAAATGGAAGTTTTTTTATAATGAAGAAATTGAGTCATGTCCACTGATACTGAACTGCAGGAAAGAGATATTTGAAATTATTCTTACAAATACCAAAAATCATGCCCCCGAAATACTCTGACAAATTAGATCGAGCATGATAAAGGAAAAAACCCCATGAAGAAAAAAGCCTCTCAGTCACATCCACTAAGTGCTGAAGGGCATTATGAGATACACCTTTTGTGTTCCTCTTAGTGCTCTGAATATAAAAATAATTATACAGTAGCACTGAATGCTGAGCAGATAAAGAAGAAATTTGGACCCCTACCCTCTTGACTGACTTTTGCCTGAAAGTCAACTGTATATATAATGTTCATATAATGACGTGTCCATTGTAAGGTCTAAAAGCTCATGGGCTTCCCACAAAGCACTTTATTTTTCAAGATCCATTTATCTAGTCCCTGGCCAACTATCAAAATTGTAGGCTTCATTTAATTTAACTGGCACCAAAGACAAAAGAAGAGACTTAGCTCAGGTGTTTTAGACACAAAGAACAGAGCGTGAGTGATTTCAGATCAGATCTGGCATATTCAAAAGGCTGTTTCCTGTCAGGTTTCATTTGTGTTTCTTAGCAGCAATAATCAGGAGATTGGCTAGCAGAAACAGTAACATATATATATTTCCTGTATAATTATTGTAGGAACAGGAGTTTCTCCCATGACAGTGCAAAGCAGGATTCTAACTTAAGTGTTTGTTTTGTCCTGTGGAGGAAAGGCTGTCTCTCTGCACATCATACAAAAAACTGTGGATCTTGAATCCCTAACTTTGGAACTAGAATAGTACTAATTTCCCTTATGGAGTGATTCACATATTCACAGGCTGAATAGGTTTGGAAGGGTGAGAACAGACTTAGATATGCATATATACAGTCGTGGTAGGACCATTCAAATAAACCTAATAAACTCGCTTTCTCTCATTCTATGTATATTTGCTTTTCAGCATCTAATTGTGAATTATTTGTTATTGGACATAAAAGGCATTGTGATATTAGATACTATTCTGCTAAACTTAAGACTTTTTGCCTCCTACAGGAAAAAATATCAAAGGATGATTTTTTTTCTTGCAAAGGGTCAGAAGTTTTAGAAACAAAAGGAAAACGTAGAAGAAATAACGTAACTGAATCAGATTCCTGGATCATATTCTTTCTCAGTGCAAAGCAGATGAGAATTACTGATAATAAATGTGGAAGAAACAAATTTTCTTCCAGACTGCTGAAGAAGTGCAGAATAGGACCAGTGCAGAAGTGCAAAACCAGCAACAGAATGAGGGGACAAAGTCTCAAGTTGTGATGGGGAAGGTATAGGCTGAATATGAGGAGGAGGAAGTTCTTCACAGAGAGAGTGATTGGCATTGGAATGGGCTGCCCAGGGAGGTGGTGGAGTTGCTGTCCCTGGAGGTGTTCAAGAAAAGACTGGATGAGGCACTTAGTGCCATGGTCTAGTTGATTGGCTAGGGGCAAGTGATAGATTAGACTGGATAATCTTGGAGATCTCTTCCAACCTGGTTGGTTCTATGATTCTATGATTCTAAGGAGTATTGACAAATGAGCTAAGTGTTAGCTAAGTGTGTGACTTTGACTACAAAGGCTTTAACTCTAGAGGCTTTAACTACTAAATTCTCAGGCAGAGAATAGCTCTTTAAAGTTAATCGTGTTCCACTGCCTTTTCTTTCTTTAAAATACTTAACTAGTAAACACAATTTACCTTGTCACTCATTTCCACTCTTGAAACCTGCATTACCTTTGCAGATTCTATGCTTGTGTATAGCCTCATTGTTTACAGTAATTGGAGCCCCAATGGTATGGGGCTTTCACAAGATGAAGGTGTTCTTTGCCTAGCGATTATCTTTTTCCTGTGGGTGTTAGCACATCAGTACAAAGCTGGCTAAATCCACTCTCCATAATTCAGTGTTTTGTCATTGACTTCAAGGGAAAGGAGTGAGGCTGTGTCTGAAGACAGCAGAGATTCAGTGGAGGTGCTTACGGTCTTTGTGATTAAGAACAGGCAGTATTTAGTATTTTGTTGAGAACAGTAAAGAAAAGAATCAAATATACAGCAGTGAATCATTTAATACATCCGAGTGTGCACAATCACTTATTTTGTAAAAGGCCTGGGGTAGTTTCAGAGGAACTGTGAAAATGTCTTTGAAGATGAGCTGGAAGGCTGCACTTAAAAGAAATCTTAGAGGTGCTGTAAGTATTACTTACTCCCAGGTGTTACTGCAAAGATCTGAGGTCAGGTTATTTGCTAACTATAACTGGTGTATGGTAATTTTGTTGCAGTTAATCTGCTGAGGATCTCAATACTCATGCAAAAATGAACAACAACCTGAAATGACTTGGCATTGGTGTTGAAGTTTCATCTGTTATAGACACATAGCAAGTCACTTTCTGTTTAGTGCCTTGAATACAGTTGATGAGCCCAGCAAATGGCTCAGTCTGATTCTGTGCCGCAGGGGCTCAAAATGTGCAATTTTAATTTGTTTATGTGAATAAAATTTTATACTGTGGTCACAGCACATCTGTGAAACTCCTACAAGTTCTTTGTAGTATTTGATGATATTCTTTGTTAAAGTTACAGTTGAACTTTATAAAAACCCTTTTCTTGTGCCACTAATAATGCAGAGTATTTTCAGGGAATTAACACTTCTGATTGGTGTGGAGGGGCTAAAAATGATTAATTCATTTAAGAGATGAAGGTTATGCCAAATAGTAGTGAGAATACAAACAGTACCTTGTCTTTTGGCCACACAGTTTCGTATTCAGCCCACATCTTCCTCAAATGTGCCTCAGTTCTCTTCTCTTCCTGAAAAAGAGGGATATTCAATCATGCCCCCTTTAAATGGCCTCCATAGAAATAGCTTATCTGCACAATGACTTGCTTAGTCTGAGTGACAAGTTTTAAAGGTTGGGGACACCTTTCTATTCATTTGTCTAGCACAATCCTTTTTATCAGCATCCTCCAGGCTCCCTCCACTCTCTGTGTGGGAAAGATAACAAGTAAAGCAAATTGTTATAAATAATGTTTTCTATTTAACAAGCCATGGTATCTGTCTATTGTTAACCTTCTGAGCAATGAGGGAGGCAGGATTACTCTGTAGATGGCGAAACAGCCATTAAGCTGATAACCCAAACTTCACTAGGATGTTTCAGATTTTCTTTCGGCAGCTGCTCAGGTCACAGGAGGAGGCAGGGTGTAATTTGAACTTTGAGGTGGATTCTCTTATCTGCTGGCCACCACTCCCTCTTCCAGCCATAGGTGATAGGAGATGTACAAGGTAGGCTTGGGTGCTTCATAAAGCCAACTCATAAAGACTTTCTTACTGCTTTTGGGAGTTCTGAGAAAACTGCAGTTCAATTTGTCAGTCCCTAATAATCATCTTCAGCATCTTGAGGGGAAGTGAAGAGGGACTAGGAACTAAATGCACAGAGTCCAGTTTGTAGAAAGATTCTGTGAGAGACAGGCCAAACACTATACTGCAGAGGGATCCAACTGTTTTGATTTCCATAGGCATATGCATGTGAACTTACTGATATGCATAAATAAAATAAATAGCCTTCTCGGTCTAGTTATGCACAGTACTTTCCAGCTGATCTGTTGTTTTCTCTACTGTTCTGAATGCCTGCAGGACTTGTTACTCGAATTCTGACAACTGTCTTCCTAGAGAAGACAGCTTTGCTCCTCATCCCCTGTGGGAAATAGTTCTTAATTCAAATCAGATTTCAAAAAATAGTAGCAACTTGCTGGAAAACAGAAAAGTAGTTATTAATCGCTGGCAGGAAGAGGAGAGAATCGCTTCTGTGAAGACAATTTAGCCTTGAAGTTAGAAGGCAATGCACATTTTATTTAATGTGTTTGGGATCTGGAGTTTCTATTGGCATGTGATAGCTATATCACCTCCAGGTATCATCACTGTGAATGGAGATTCAGCTTGATTTGTAGTTCAGGCAACTGCTGATGTGAAGCTGTCATAAATCACAAGAAACAGTGTGCGATGTCTGAAACCAGTCAGTCTACAAAGTGCAATTTCCTCCTCCTTTCACACATAAACATCAATTGACATTAGATTAGCAAGTGAATAATTTATAGTGAACAATTAGTCTAATTGTGTCTGCTGATGTGTGTGAGCTGGTTATGAAGCTCTGAGACTGGATGTCTGAAATGATTTGTGTATTTCTTCTAAACAAGTTTTCCATGTGAATGTCTTCTGAGTAATTCATTGTGAATAGCTAACTTCAGAACTGATCATGGTTGCTCCATTAACTAAGTCACCGGGATTGTTTGTGTTTCCCTAATGAGATTATTTGCAAGTCCAGACAGATATGGGGAATTTAAATTATTTGAACTGAAAATACCATGACGGTGGAATAGAAGCTGGAAAATACCTGAACATTCAAACTTAGTATATTTGGAGTTAAAGCAAACCCATCCATATAATAGGAAAATAAATACAAAAGGACTATGGACATCATGATATGTACTCTTTTTAATTTTTTTTTTCCTCCAGTGAGGAGATTATTAAATAAAAATGTTTTTATTCTCCCAGACCTAAGAGAAGTTCCTTTTCCCATCTGCATTTAATTTCTGTGTTGTTCATGGAGGTGTATACCACTAATTAGCTGTTGATAACGTGGAGCTTGCAAAGGCCAGTCCCAGACAGTAACATAAAATCCTGGCTGAAAAGGAAATTAAAATATTCCCACTGACTTCACCGGCACTGTGATTTCTTTCTTTGTTCAGAATACCTTCATATCCCAGGAGAATCATATCTGGATCTAGGTTTGAAGTGGCTGTGCAAAATATTAAAATTTCTGAAAATGGAAAAAAACAGAAGTCAAGTAGTGCATGACTAAAGAAACTGTTATTGGAGGTCCCTGCAGATCTTCAGTGTCTTGCAGCACCAGTACTCAGGTGAGAGTGACTGAGTCATGCCTGAATGACCACACATACCCAGGCAGGTATCTGCTGTCCACCAAATATACAAAAATTTTAAATTTGAGCCTACCTGCTGCTTTATCTCCTTTGCCTTGTGTTTTTCTGTGGGACTTTTTGAAAAGACCCTTTCCTGATCTTGTCAGTTTCGCATTGGCCAGTGGGTTGTGTTGTGCCAAATGTGTCCTCAGGGCTTGGGGGTGACCTCACTGCTGTCTACAACTACCTGAAAGGAGGTCGTAGCCAGGTGGGGTTGATCTCCTCTCTCAGGCAACCAGCAACAGAATGAGGGGACACAGTCTCAAGTTGTGCCAGCGAAGGTATAAACTGGGTATTAGGAGGAAGTTCTTCCCACAGAGAGTGATTGGCATTGGAATGGGCTGCCCAGGGAGGTGGTGAAGTTGCCGTCCCTGGAGGTGTTCAAGAAAAGACTGGATGAAGTGCTTAGTGCCATGGTCTAGTTGATTGGGTAGGGCTGGGTGATAGGTTGGACTGGATGATCTTGGAGGTCTCTTCCAACCTGGTTGATTCTATGATTCTATGATTATTGATCACAGAATCACAGAAACATTCAAGTTGGAAAAGACCCTCAGGATCAACACATCCAACCGATAGCTTTAGTCTCCAAGGTTCACCTTAAACCATATCCCCAAGCACCACATCCAAACAACATGTAAACATATACAGAGTTGGTGACTCAACCACCTCCCTGGGCAGCCCATTCCAATGCCTGACCACTCTTGCTGTGAAATAAATTTTGCTAATGTCTAACCTAAACCTCCCCTGTTGCAGCTGGAGGCCATTCCCTCTTGTTCTATCATAGCATCATAGAATGGTTTAAGTTGGAAGGGACCTCAAAGATCATCTAGTTCCAACCCCTGCCATGGACAGGGACACCTCCCACTAGAACAGGTCATTCAAGGCTTCATCCAACTTGACCTTGAAGACCTCCAGGGAGTGAACATCCACAACCTCCCTGGGCAGCCTGTTCCAGTGTCTCACCAATCTTGCAGTAAAGAACCCTTACTAACATCTATTTTGAATCTCCTCTCTTCCAGTTTAAACCCATTACCCCTAGTCCTGTCATTACAAGATCTTGTAAATAGTCCCTTCCCAGTTTTCCTGTAAGCCCCCTTCGGATACTGGAAGGCTACTACAAGGTCTTACTTGAAGCCTTCTCTTCTCCAGGCTGAATAACCCAAATTCTCATAACCTGTTCTCATAGCAGAGCTGCTCCAACCCTCTGATCATCTTCGTGGACATCCTCTGGACTCACTCCAACAGTTCAATGTCCTTCCTGTGCTGGGGACTCCAAAACTGCACATAGTACTCCAAATGAGGTCTGACAAGAGTAGAGTAAAGGGGGAAAATCCCCTCCCTTGCCCTGCTGGCCACATTGCTCTTGATGCAGCCTAGCACATGCTTGCTATCCAGGCTATGCTCACACTGCCAGTTCATGTTGAGCTTTTCATCAACCCAGACCTCCAGGTCCTTGTCTTCAGGGCTGCTCTCAGCCATTCGCACCCAGACTGTATTTGTGCTTGGGATTGTGCCTACCCAGGTGCAGGACCTTACACTTGGCCTTATTGAATTTCATGAGGTTGGCCTGGGCCCACCTCTCCAGCCTGTCCAGGTCCCTCTGGATGGCATCCCTGCCCTCTAGCAAGTCGACTGTGCCACACAGCTTGGTGTCATCTGCAAACTTGCTGAGGGTGCACTCCATTCCTCTGTCCATGTCACTGACAAAGATGTTAAACAGCACTGGTGCCAGCACTGACCCCTGAGGGACACCACTTGTCACTGGTCTCCAGGTGGACATTGTGCCCTTGATCACCACTCTCTGGGTGCGACCATCCAGCCAATTCCTTATCCAGCAGTGCTCCACCTGTCAAGTCTATGTTTTTCCAGTTTGGTGACCAGGATGTCATGTGGGATGGAGTCAAATGCCTTACTCAGGTCCAGGTAGATGACATCAGCTGCCCTTCCCTTGTCCACTGTCGCTATGACTTCATCATAAAAAGCCACTAAATTTGTCAGGCAAGATCTGCCCTTGGTGAAGCCATTGCTGGTTACTACCAATCACCTCTGCTTTGTGTTCCATTTGCCTTAGCAGAGCCTTCAGCAAGATGTGTTCCATGATCTTGCCAGGCGCAGAGGTGACACTGACTGGTCTGTAGTTCCCAGGGTCATCCTTTTTTCCCTTCTTGAAGATGTGTGTTATGTTTGCCCTCCTCCAGTCCATCTCTAATTACCTGCGAGAAGAGACCAGCAGCAGTCTCTCTACAACATCCTTTCAGGTAATTATAGACAGCCATGAGGTCTTCCCTCAGCCTCCTCTTCCTCAAACTAACCATCTCCAGCTCCCTCAGTCCCTCCTCCGGAGATAAGATTTATTCTCCAGGCCCTTCCCCAGCTTCCTTGCCCTCCTTTGCACTCTCTCCAGCACCTTCACATCCCTCTTGTACCAAGGTACCCAAAACTGAACACAGTACTATTAGGTTATTGATGTGAGGACTTTTACAAGAATGCTTCTTTACTGCACCATTGTAATCATCATAAAGGCATTTGGGCATCCTTTCCCTGCGTAATGTGTCAAACCCATGACAGCAGGACTTTTATTCAAAGAGTTTTGATGCACCCACAAACTGCAGTAGTCATTATTTACTTAGACTACTGAGAGTAGAACACAGTAAAGGAATTTTTCATCTCACAGGTGTGCTCTGGGAACCTGAGTAGATGTATTTTTAACTTAATTATCTGGGTTTTTTCCTTCATGTAGAAATCTAAACTAATCATACGCTCTTCTGTCACAGATGTTTTGTAAAGTTCAATTAGCTTTTGTGAATCCCACTAGGCTGGTAATAAAGGGCATCAGTATGCCCAGGAAGAAATTACTATTTCTATTTTCAGAACAAAGTCTGAATTCCCTTTCAGTAAAAAATGCTTGCACCAAACACAGCATCAGGAGAATAAAATTGAATAAAATTAAAAACTGAGCAACTACTCATTGAGTATTGCTCACTGTTATACCAAATAAAGCAAACATCTTTAAAGCATGCTGTCTGGTCATGGGATTAAAAGTAGTGCTGCAGTGCATGAACACCAAAGAAATTAATGACTTTTTGGCCTGAATTATGTTCCTTTGACACATCCATGGTGCGTGTAAAGAGTGTTGCAGTATCTCTTAAAAGGACTGTATCAGCCTAATGAAGTGAAGAAGAGAGGTGGAGTGGTCAAGAAAAAGCAGCATTTTTATTTGACTGGTAGGTATTTCAGTGAGCTAAGAAGAGGCATGTGAGCAAGTGATGCTGGCACTCTGTATCTTACGTGGGAAAGAACACGGTGTTTAGCACTTTCAGACATGCCCTTTTTCTTTGCTTTGGTCACAGCACTGTAGCAGCAGCATTTCTGAAAAGCTGTAAAATGCTAAGAGGGAAAGGAGTGATAATTCACAGCTCCTCACACATGAGATTTTTGGAAAGAAATGCAAAGTTTCATGGCATCAGCTGTTCCATCTACCCTACAACTGACTGACATGACTTATGTTTCCTTCCTCACTCTATAACTGCCTTTTTTATGTGTGTTTTGAAACACTTATTTCAAGTTTTTTAGGAGTTAGGTATTTTTGCTATAGATTATTGCTCCAGTTCTAAACCTCCCCAGCTGGTGTTTAGAAATTTAGAAGAGGGGAGTACAGTACCAGACAGAGCTGAAAATCATTAACTGTCCATGTGGTATCCAGAAAGTCTGTGAAATGAACCCTGTTGTGTGATTCATATTTTACATTTTAGATGTTTTGGGTTTTGTGAAGAGTTTCCAGTCCCACCATTGCTGACAGCTCGCACTTCATGTTTGCCTTTGCTGGTACAGCTCTTCAGTGTTGCTGGATTCCAAGATCATTAAACACTTGGAGCTGGAGGAATTTGCAGATAATTTTTTGTATAATGCATACAGATATTTCTTATCTGCCTATAGGAGAACAATGAAAAATGCAATTTATTGTAATTGCTGAAGTTGTAGATTGACTGACAGTCATAGAGGTGTCCAAATGAAGGGTGGTAAAATAAATTTGCAGACTGAAAATCTTAGAGAGATTTTGCCAGATCTAAAGGAGCACAGAACAATGGATTATATCCTAAAGGAATCAACCATTTCACTACTGGATCTTGGCCCAAGCTGAAGCAATCATGTATTCAGGGTGGAGATAACTCTGCCTCATCCTATTAGCAACGCTGATGTGCAGAATGTGTTCATTTGAAATGGGATTAGCACCATGCAGAGCCACTGCAGTCAGATCTCCTCCAAATGTTAGCTCTTGTGTAGCATCATCTCTCCCCATGTTCTATCTCTAAAAGTTTTCACTGCCAAGCAGGAATCCCAGCAAGTGAAGAGCACTCTCTGCAGGCTCTGAAGCCGTTAAGTACTGTAGCGTTGGCTAAGCAACCACTGTTCTCAGCATCCTCTTTCAGGTTTTAAGTGTTTTCAGCTATGCCAGTATCTCATAAACCAGGAGGTGCTAACAAGGTCTACTGCCACTCTGCATTGTTTCTAGCTGTGGCGTGCACATTGCAGCCTGGATGAGGTTCACCTAAAGCTGAGAGTAGGTCTGAGGCTCTTCGCTTGGTTGGGATGGGGAGTCATGTGGGGAGTTTAGTTGGCTTGAGCTTTCTCTGAAGTTCTTGTGTCTGAATCCAGATATTTCTCTAGCTCTTGACTCATTGGACAAAGGTCATAGTGTGTCTTTACATTCGCCCTAGACATCTTGGTTATATGCATCATACCTGTGAGTATTTAGTACATATTTACTAGGAAAAAATAATAATCTATGGACTCTATTAAAAAATTACAACTCCTTTATATGCACATTTGTGAACAATTTTTCCTTCTCAGATTTATGAGAGAAACCTCAGGCCACAGTGCTTATTATATTACACAGCAAAGTTCTCTGCTGTTGTAAGTGCAGAATAAGTGAGAAAAGACATTGTTTACTAGACTGGCACTACCACTCATTCACATCCAGTTGAAATGCTGACCTTTACAATGGGAAATGGTGCATTTTCCTTGCAAACTTTTCTTTTCTGATTTAGTATTGCAAGTTGAAAAGAGCACCTGCATAATCAGGGAGTTAAATATCTCGCTTGATTATGAAGTACTGTCATGCAGTTCAAACACTAGAGTTGCACCAACATGTACAAACTGAATAACTGATTCTGAAGGGGTCCTGGCTTTGTTAAACTACCCTTTTTTTTCAGTTTCTGCACTCATTTCTGCTACATCTTTGTCATTGTAGCATGTAAGCCAGACGGAGACTGGTTTGTGCAGTCAGCAGCTTGCCTACCTTATGTCTTTCATAATGTTTTTCTTAATTGTTCGACAGGCAGTGCTTTCTGCTAGTGAAAACTGCATTTAAGTTTATTCCTTTGTGCTTTTGGTGCTGGTGGCATTTCACATTGATAGGAGTTTTGAACATGAAGAGGCTTCAGTGCTTAGGCATGAGATGTAAAGGCAGCAATGCTGGATTCTTCTGGGCAAGAGCTGGATTTCAGTGACTTCTGAATGCATCTTTGTAGTGTTTGCTTGGGTTATTTATTTTTTCTTAGAAACCTTGATTCACTTTGAAAACTTGAATCCACTGTGCTGATCTCTGCATGTAGCTTTGTGCCTCAGCCTCCTTTGCAGGAGCAGATAATTTTTAACAGTGTCCTGCATGTGCATATGATTTGTTGCCCCAATCCCCACCAGTTGCTGAGTCCCCACTCAGCATTCTACTTTCTCACATGCTCTGACTTTCATGACTTTTCTCACCAGTTCTTTACTCATCCACACAGGTACCCTGCCTGCTCTACTTGATTTTTTACTCAAAAAAAAAAAAAGCACCTATCTTGAGCCTGGAGGAAGTTGTGTTTGAATAGTAACCATATCTCTGGGGCCTCCTCACCTTCTAGCATTTTGGCCCATGGGATTTCTCCTAGCAGGAATGCCAGAGCAACCTACACATACCTTTAACTTGCATCTTGGGCCAGAATTTTGCAGGTTCATGTTCTGACTTCAGGCATTTCTTTCTTGTGCCTGGACCAACTCTGTGTGTTAGCCATGAGTCCAGATTCCAAATCTGCATGCAATCATTACTTCATCACACAGGGTGTCACTCAAACTGGCTGCACTTTATATGAATTATGAATATGTGGTTTAACTCTACTTCTGATTAGGCCTACCAAGCCAAACCCTATATGAAATCTAACCTTTATATATGCATCCAAGATATTTCTGTAGCACTTTTTAACTTGTTATCCTGGCAGGTTAATTCAAACTGTCAGAGGTTCTCATATTCCAGGAGTCCACTGTGACAGTAGCAGTTAGAGAGAAAGTTAAAAAGTGAAGGTTGTTTTTGAGTGATAATTACAACATTTCATCTCCCTTCATAAAATGTTCAGGAGAGTCCAACAGAGATTTAAATTATAATGTATTTGCAAGCATTTTAGTGGCAACCATATGGGACCTGTCTGTGTCACAAATGTAATGCTGTCTCAGTGGGGATTATACCCTGGGGCCACTCTAGTGATTATCTTCTGCACCTTGTTCTGAAGATGTTTCCAGTGTTGTTCAGGTGGACATAGACTCCCTTATTCAAGACTTGTGCAGATACAATTTATAAGGAGTAACACCTTGTGCAATTGAGGCAACAGGTCAGCATTGGGCATGAGGAGACAGTGTGAGTTTGCAGCCCAGAAATCTGATGCCATCCTGGGCTGCATCAAAAGATGCAAGGCCGGCAGATTGGGTGAGGTAATTCTGACGCTTTACTCTGTGCTGGTGAGACCTCATCTGGAGTATTGCATCCAGGTCTGGAGCCCTCAATAAAGGATGGACATGGACCAGATAAAGTGGGTCCGGAGGAGGGCCATGAAAATGATGGGGGGGTTGGATCGCCTCTGCTACAAAGGCAGGCTGAGGGAGCTGAGGTTGTTCAGCCTGGAAGACACTCCAGGGAGACCTAATAGCAACCTTCCAGTACCTGAAGGGGGCCTACAAGAAGAATGGAGAGAGGCTGTTCACAAAGGCCTCTAGTGATAGGATGAGGGGCAATGGCTTCAAACTAGAGAAGAGCAGATTTAGATTGGATATTACAAACAAGTTCTTTACCATGAGGGTAGTGGAACACTGGAACAGGTTGCCTGGGGAGGTGACTGGGGCCCCATGCCTGGAGATATTCAAAGTGAGACTCAACAGGCGCTGGGCAACCTGATCTAGTTGGGGATGTCCCTGCTGACTGCAGAGGGGGTTGGACTAGATGACCTTCAGAAGTCCCTTCCAACCCAGACCATTCTATGATTCTATGTTTGCTGCCCATTCCTTGCTTCTGCTGGTGCAGCTGCTGCTCTGCCTGGTTTCCCCATGCTTTGGTAACATCGTTGTCTCCACAAGTGTGTGCTGACAGGTAAGCAAAGATGGGCATTAAATGGTACCCAGAACACTGCAATTCTGACACTTCCATGAATTCCTAAAACCTATTGTACAAACTGATGGAAGGTAGTTTTAAAGAAATTCATGCTTTGAAATACACTTTTGGTAAGCTCTTCAGAGAAATGGGCAGAACAAATGTACTTTTTTTCTGAACAGCAGGAATAAAAAATAGGTAAAGTGCAACCTGCTTTGGAATTTACGTGGCTCTTCTCATAAGAATACATAGTTGCTTCCATTCCTTCCACATCTGAATCTACATGAATTAAGAAAAAGAAATTCCTGTTCTACAGATGGGAAACATGGTTGGTTCATTGTAAATTCCCTACAGCAAATGACTTCTAAATCATGCAGTAGCAGCTGTTATCTTCACTAACACCTTTATTACAGCTTATTTTTCAGCTCAGTGTACAAAAGAGCTACCAGGAAAAGAAGATAATGTGTGTGCAGATACAGCATTCATATTTCCATTTAACTTTGCCTGTGTGCTTTAGGAGAGGCAGAAGAAGAGACAGTTCATACTGAGGTGGCCACGAAAATGCCAGGGAGTATTTGTTGGCATTTTCTGATGTCAGGGCATCTTCAATGCCATAATTTCATACTTCTGGTTGGTTTTGTTGGTTTGTGTTTAGGCTGATGTTGCAAACCTAGAAAGGAAGCCAGTGTTCCCATCTGTCTGTAGTTTGTTTCCTGGATAAAGTACATATCTTTGCCTTACTTGCTGGAAAGATAAAACAAATGAGGATCATTTGGGATTTATTGTTTCAAGCTGCTTTTATATCTATCAGAGGCTTTCTTGATGGCAGGATATTGATTCGTGTGACATGAAGTGGTAGCCTGCTTCAAAGGAACAGAACCATTCTTTCATTCCAAAGGGTGATTTAATATTGATCTTTCACTTATAAAATGCAAGTATAATTCTTTTAGCTAAAACACCTTGCATCAGAGCTCCTATGGCTTTTTGAATTCAATATAAATTTCTAAGCACTAAAGAAATCTCATTATTGAGAAGCAAAATAGCAGCTCCCTCAGCAAAAAGGTCACAGAAGTGTGAAATAGCCTTTGTACTGCATTCAGCAGCAGTTCTTGAATATCTGCATTACTCATCCACGAGACTCATGATGTTTAAATGCCACCTACAACAGTGCTCCTTCTCTAACAGTCATTTAACTTTTTTTCCCTTTTTTGCCTTTAATAAAGAAAAGATTAAATGGTTTACAAGAGCTATTACTTTAAAAGTCACATTTTCTCCATATGTCACATGCAATTACACAGGGAATATGTCTTCTGTTAGAATATTTAACTCAGTAGGTTTGGATGTTTAGGTTTCAGTAAGCCCAAAAATGCTTAAACACACCTCTGAACTTATTTTTTTTCTCCTTGATACTATGGCAGTCACTTTAGCTTTCCATCCATCCCAACCTCCCTTTCAACCTAACTCATTAATTTTTACTTTCTCTAGTCCTGTAATTTCTTTCTGTCAGTTTCTCCTGATTTGCCTTTTGAACTCTCACCTCATACTGCAATCAGATCTTTCCTTTTTTTTGCTCACTCCAGCAACACAGAATCATAGAATGGTTTAGGTCATAAGTGACCTCAAAGATCCTCTAGTTACAACCTCCTGCCATAGGCAGGGACACCTTCCACTAGAACAGGTCACTCAAGGCTTCATCCAGCCTGGCCTTGAACACCTCCAGGGAGGAAGCATCCACAGTCAGACTGATAATTAAAATCAGAGGAGTTTAAAGATCTTCTTTGATTTCTGTAAGTTTGCTTTGGTTTAGGCTTTTTTTAAAATAAGGATTTGTAGAGGGGTTATAAATGTTGTTAAATGAGCTTCTAACAAGGCTTTTAGGGTTGCCTTTTTCTCCTCAGAAAAAGGAAAAAAAAAGAGTATTATATAATCAGTCTAGCATAAAGTGATAAGAAAGTAAATGTATGGGGAATTCTGGAAGAAGCAAAATAAAGGTACTTAATAGGAGGTTACTTCAAAGGGAGTCTGGGGGGAAAAGAGAAAAAAAGGGTATTTATATACATAAAGATGCATATCTCACAACATTTATGCTTACATGCCTGCAGTTCCATACAAAACAGATTTCATAACTGAAGTATGTACTCAGAGAGACACACTAGCCAGACTTTATTTAGAGGCTTTTGTTGGGGAAGAGGAAGGAGCTTGTTATTCAGATGCATCACTATTTGTGCACTATCCAAAAATTTAAAATATTGGAGGATATCTGTTGTATTGGAGGTATGACTCAGTAAGGGAGATGACATAAGTAAAACGGAAAGAAGCTGTGTAAGTAATGACGTGGAGTTCACAGACAGTAAATGTGGCAAATGGAGGAGGTCAGAAATTGTGATAAGAATTTTTTTAAATGGAAATATTTTATAGATGAAGGAGTTGTGTGAAAATCCTTGACCTTCAGAATATGGTAGCCTTGTGTTCCTATTCACACTACTTAAATGTGAGGGCAGAAAAGCACTGAGAAAGAACATGTAATGAATAAGAGAAATCTGTATTAAACCTGTATTAGCACCCACAGTGCACCGCTGTGCAGAGTGATACTGCAAGCTAAAGCTCTTTAACTAGACAAGTAGTATTTATTATAGTGAGAGAGCACAAAGGTTCTTTCTTTGGCTTCTGGCTCCCAGAAGTTTGCTTTTATTTTCTGTGTTGGTCTGACCTGCCTTTTTAAGCCATGCATCCTTCACCTGGTGAAAATAGTCCCATACAGCTGTGTCACAGAATCATAAAATGTTAGTGGTTGGAAGGGAACTCTGGGGATCATCTCATCCAACATCCCTGCTAAAGCAGGTTCTGCTTGATCAAGTTGCACAGGAACTTGTAGAATCATAGAATCAACCAGGTTGGAAGAGACCTCCAAGATCATCCAGTCCAACCTATAACCCAGCCCTACCCAGTCAACTAGACCGTGGCACTAAGTGCCTCATCCAGTCTTTTCTTGAACACCCCTCATTCTGTTGCTGGTTGCCTGGGAGAAGAGACCAACCCCCAGGTGGCTACAACCTCCGTTCCAGTAGTTGTAGAGAGCAATGAGGTCACCCCTGATCCTCCTCCAAGCTAAACACTCCCAGCTCCCTCAGCTTCTCCTTATAGGGCTGTGCTCCAGTCTGTGCTCCAGCTGATCACCAGCTTCATCACCTTTCTCTGGACATGTTCCAGTACCTCAACATCTCTCTTGAATTGAGGGACCCAAAACAGGACACAGTACTCAAGGTGTGGCCTGACTAGTGCCGAGTGCAGGGGAAGAGTAACCTCTCTTGTCCTGCTACCCACACTGATACAGGCCAGGATTCCATTGTCCAGGTGGGTTTTAGAAAGTCTCCAGAGAAGGACTTCACAACCTGTCTGGGCAGCCTGTTCCAGTGTTCCTGCACTCTCAAAGTAAAGAAATTTTTGTCATATTTAGGTGCAACTTCCTGCATTCTATTTTGCACCCATTGCCCTTTGTCCTGTCTCTGGAGACCACTGAAAAGAGGCTGGCCTCATTCTCTTAATACCTGCCATAATTCCATAGCAGTCACTTATGCCTGTGGCAATCCAGGGTTTAGAACAGGTTGGAGCAGCATCTGCCTTTAAGTAGCACACACAGATAGTCCTTCTGTTGCATGTGTCTTGCTCTTTGATGCTATGGAAATACATTATTTTATGCTTTGCAGATACATCCCGGATGATGATGGCTGTATTTTTAGGCAAACAAAATTAAGGGGGAAGGATATTTGATCTTGGAGGATACTGTAGTTTGGCAGTTGACAAGTGGAATAAGAAATTACTTTGTGCTCTGAGCAGTTACAAGCTTAAAAGCTACAGTGATATTCATACAATGGGAGCTTTATTCAGACCCTGCACACTTCATTCAGGTTCTGAATGTTCACACACATACATTTAGTTGCTTTCCTCTCTCTCTTCCAGGTCTTTGAAGACCTGTGCTTGTCTGTGGTGGACAGAGCCATCACACAGAAATGAAATAAACCAAATCTGATACTTGTAAACACATTCAATATGTTGTCTTACAGGTTTTGCCTTCTGCTGCTCACCTCATTTTACGGGTGTGCACGAGCACTTACCCTTTAAGAGGTGTATTTCTCCTAAGGATGCAGGCATGTTCAGGGGGAAATGTTCAGTTGTTAGTGATTTGTTATTGAAGTTTCCCCCCTTTACAAAGGTATTTTTTGGTCAGGATATAATGCAATGATACCCCTGTCTGTACATATACACCTTCCTGAAAAGTCTGTGCAGAGACTTTGTGTTCAGGGAAAGTGTTGGCATGTTTTGAAGTCATAAACGAGGTCATAGCAATTTTCCTCATGTATCAGTGAAGTTGAACCAGAGAGCAATATGCTTTGTAAGAAGAGAAGAAAAAATGGCCTTGAGGATGACACTTGAATCTAACTCTCCAAACAGGGTCAAGGAAATGGTTTATCTGCCCTGATACAACAACAACAAAAAAATCATTTATGCCAAAAGGCTTTCTAGTGCTGGGTAAAAGTTTCTTTCATGCTTTGTTTTGCTTTTAGAATTTATAGTGTCAGGCAAGGCTTTTTGTGATCTCCTATTGATGGAGAGGTGAAGCAGTTGATCTTAATAAATTTTATTTTGGGTCTTTTCAGTTTCTGTTACGAATACCACATTTAGGATTTTACAGCAAAAGTACTTATTTGCAGATAGAAAAAAACCTTTATAGAATCATAGAATAATTTGAAGTGGAAGGGACCTCTAAAGGTCTCCTAGTCCAACCCCCACACTTTGTCTGTGTTCAGTTTTCTTATTTTTGCATGGATGAAATCTCAGTTTTTGTCTTAAGGGACAAAAAGGTAATTTATTAGGTAGCAATAGTGAAGTTTCTGTGTGATACTAGTCTTTTAGTATGAAAAAGATACAAACATATTTGGTCCTTTACAGGAGCTAGTAGGGAATTTACATGTCAAAAGCACTGTACATTCTATGTTGTGCATTTTTTGCCATGATGTTTAAATCTGATCTGACACATTCCATTTTCTTATTCAGTGGCAGTATCTGACAAGTTTCACAAGCTGGACAGTGACAAAAAGGGGAAAAAAGCCTGATGATTTCTCCCATAATTGCCACCTGCAATCTCAGAGAGCAGAGGAGGAAAGAAGCCATAAATAGCAAGAAAGATATGTCAGGCTGTGCAAGATGAGAGCACTGATTCAGCTTTGATTGGACTCCCTACCGCTGTCCTTCCGTTATTTATGTCACGTTAACCTCTTGCTTTCAGCAATGGCATCTGTTCCCCATCTACTCATTTCAGGGAGCATACTGTGATTTCCATTTTGTCAGCTGCTTTTCCTTCTTTTGATTGCTTTGGAGCGAAGCTGCTGGGCTGAATTTTATTTAAATAACACCTAAATCAAAATGAATATGCTTGCTTTGAGATAGGGCATGTGATAAGATGGGGTACATTCCATAAAACCTACTGACAAGGTTCAAGGTGAAATGGAAACTACATGGATCTAACAGAGAGGTTTACATGAGGCAAGGGCAGAAGAGAGAACAGGCCAAACACAGGAGTGGAAAATCCCAGACCTGCATGCAGGCCTGTTTCATATGAAGAACATACAGCCATCAAATATCCATGGTTGTGCAATATGCACAGTGAAGTGTCACCAAAGGGAGGTCTTACCTCAGGTGTGTGAGCAGATGCTTACATCCAGGGAGCTGAAGCACCTCTGCTATGAGGACAGGCTATGAGAGTTGGGGCTCTTCAGCCTGGAGAAGAGAAGGCTTCGAGGAGACCTTGTAGTAGCCTTCCAGTATCTGAAGGGGGCCTACAGGAAGACCCTACAGGGTTATTTACAAGGTGTTGTAATGAGTGACAGGACGAGGAGTAATGGATTTAAACTGGCAGAGGGGAGATTTAAACTAGACATTAGGAAGAAATTCTTTCCAGTGAGGATGGTGAAACACTGGCACAGGTTGCCGAGGGAGGTTGTGGATGCTCCCTCCCTGGAGGTGTTCAAGGCCAGGTTGGATGAGACCTTGAGTGACCTGTTCTAGTGGGAGGTGTCCCTGCCTGTGGCAGGGGGTTGGAATTGGATGATGTTTGAGGTCCCTTCTGACCTAAAACATTCTATGATTCTGTGATTTGTTGCTAGAAGTCTACTTTTGTTCATTAGTTAGTCCACTAAAGTCTGATAACTTTGTTTCTGGATTTTGATTGGGTCTGATAACTTTATTTCTGGGTTTTGATTGGATTTTTGTTTGTTTGTTTGTTTTTTATTTTCAATTTGCATAGGCTCTGTTTTCAAAGGAAGCCTTTGTAAGACAGTTTTGTGATTTTTCTTCTCTCCCTTGGATACTTTTTGTGTAGTGCTTCAATTCTGCTTTTACAGAGGAACACTTGCACAAAACCCCCCAGATTTCTTGAGCAATACTGGCAGGGAAGGAACCTTCCTGTGCTCAAAGAAAAGCATTATATATCTGCTACTAGAGATGTTTCTTAGCTTACCTCTCTGCTTCTTTACTAAATGAACTGCTCTGCTGGAACAGCAGAAAGGCATATTCTTGACTCAGATGCCTTTTTTTGGCCTCTTTTGTCTCTGTTCCTTTCTGTGTTCCTAAATTGTAATGACAGACTAGAGCTTCATGCAGAAGTAATGAGCTTGATACAAGAGTCATTTTGTGAAAATCAGTGGTTATGAATTATGCAGGAACCTAGCTGATATCATATTCTACATGTCTTGTAAAATTTCATATTTTTATACAGGGTTACTGGTTTAAAAAAGAAAAGAAAAAATGAATAGGTAGTATTTTAGACACCTTTTTGACATATGATGCTTACAGTGCTGTGATATTAATTCTAGTGCTGATTTTGGCTAAGGTCACTTTGCCTTTTTATTCTGGCATCCCCCAGGGCAGGTATTCCATTGCACCTTGTTCATGATTTATACAGTCTATGTCTTCAAATTCTTAGCCACATAGGACAGGATGTCTTATCTCATGCTAGATCCCACCAGCAGCTCCTGTTCCAGCAAGAGCCAGAGAGAGACTGACTTATCTGTTGTTTTGGTTAGTATTCCCAAACAATTCTCCAGCAAGCGTATGAGTGAAGTAGACATCATGATGTTTTCCTTTCACAGCCTATAGTGTAATTTTCTCTATTAAAATATTCCAATTAGCCTCAAACCAGCACACATGCCAAGTATATTGCTAGTACTTAAAGAACAATGATAATGATTCTATCTTGGAGGAGGAAAAAGTCCTATGAGCAAGGTAAGAGATGTAGTAATCAAGAAATATCTCTGAACAAATATGAAGCTGCTTCCTTGCCCAGAGAGATCTATAAGAAGCAAGAAAATCTAAAGTAGGTTATTGTATGATCTCTATATAGACTGTTTTAGCAAACGACCCTGTGTCATTCCACACACTCCCCACACCCCGCCCCAGTTTCTTCCCTGGCAGTGTTTTACTAGACTTTTTACCTTTAGTAACCATTGCTGCTTAGGGAGATTAGCATTACAAAAGCAAAGACTAACAAACTTTCTCTAACTCTTACATTGAGACAGGAAGATAATAGAAGCCATTGCTGCTATGTCATTATATACGTTGTAAAATCAACCGAGCTGCATGACACTCTCAGACTGAAAGCTTTTAAAACAATCCCTACAATTTCATGTGGAAGTTTGTATTGAAAACAGTCAGACTCTAACTTATCCACACAACTTCCATCACAGAAGAGCTTTAGCTTTCTTTCAAAGACAGGGAAGCTATGGTCCAGGGAAGCAGTTTACTGAAGGTCAAAGAAAAGAGCGAGAGTCAAAGCTATGCCCCTGAAAGGCAGTGCTGTTTTCTGCAGTGACTGGGACACTTTTGCCAGTGGTTGATCTTAACATGGGCAAGGGATTTAGGAATGCTTCTCTATCCCTTATTTCTCAGATTCTGTGTTATTCTGAGTATGCTGAATCTTCAGCTTGGTCCCAGGTGCCAACTCGTTTCACTATTGTTTTTGTAGTGTTTTCCAAAATTAAACAAGACACAGAGGTCTTACAGGGTTTCGATTCCCTTCCCCACCAATTAAACAATCTACTTAATGTGTACAATACAGACGAAAGAATCCTTCCCCTTTCCAGTTGAAGGACATTCTGTGTTGGTTAACTGTGTTTAGTGACTGCCACTAGATCTACCATAATCACTTTCTAGTATTTCTTTAACGTATTTGATAAAGCATTAAGCATCATTGAATCATAGAATTGTGAGGGCTGGAAGGGACCTCAAGGATCATCTAACTCCAATGCCCCTACCATGGGCAGGGACACCCCACACTAGATGAGGTTGCTCAGAGCCCCATCCAGCCTGACCTTAAAAGTTTTCAGGGATGGGGATTCTACCACCTCCCTGAGCAACCTGTTGGATACATGTTAAGGAAAATAGGCTTGGGCATAATTACAGAAAACATCTTCCACGAAGGTTTCATGTCGATGGCAAGGGTGTGTATGTGTGCACACGTTTGTGCTCGTGTGCGTGCATGTATGCCTGTTTGAAAGGGCGCAGTGGGACGATATGCTTATACCAAATGTTAAAGACCATTGTTTTAGATTACCAGACCTATTTTTCCTTTTTTTTTTTTTTTTCAATCTGGTTGCTTGAGTTTCTCATACACTCAGCTGGTCCTAATGATTTTTCCAGTGAAACAACTGTGTTTATAGGGCTCTTTCAGACAATGTTGCTGGCATTGCACATTCACAAGTAGACAGTCTCCCCTTGACTAACTCCAAGATAATGTCCAGACATCTGTTTTGTCCCTGTAATGGATTAAAGCAAACCGACTTGTTAACCTGTCTGACTCAGCCAAGATGGAAGTGAGGGAAAAACAACACACAAAAAAACCTCTGGATTGAGACAAAAAGAGCGAGATAAGAGTTTACTGAGCAAATCAGATCATCATAATACAAATGCACAATTACCTTAGCCATTTGGCAGAAAAAGCAGAGCAGAAAGCAGCAACAATCAGAAGCAAGTGAGCTAAAAACCCAAGCCAGGGAGCTAATCCCCCATCCATCCCTGTCCTGCTGCCATCTCGTTGGAGGAGAACCAACACCCAAACTTGGAATCCAGAAGCAGCAACCAGAACAGGAACATTATTTACAAGGTCCTGCAATGACAGGACAAGGGGCAATGGGTTTAAACTGGCAGAGGGGAGATTTAGACTGAATGTTAGGAGGAAGTTCTTTACAGTGAGGGTGGTGAGGCACTGGAACAGGTTGCCCAGGGAGGTCGTGGATGCTTCCTCCCTGGAGGTGTTCAAGGCCAGATTGGATGAGACCTTGAGTAATCTGTACTAGTGGGAGGTGTCCCTGCCTATGGGAGGGGGTTGGAACTAGATGATCCTTGAGGTCCCTTCCAACCTTATCATTCTATGATTCTGTGATTCTAAGTCTCACATGTTACAGTCTGAACTTCAAGCCCCATAACAGTTTGCTCCAGCCAGCATTTCCATTTTGAAGCTGGCATGAGGCACGGTGGTTTTGAAGAGCAGCAGCAGGTTAAAGCTCAACCTTTGGCTGTCCCATTTAGATCTTCAGATACATTTTGAGATAAATGGGTGACTAAGCATCAAAATAGAAAATGAGACTATTTTACCTAGTTTCAGATGAAAGAAGTGGAGACAAACTTCAACTGAGAATTAAAACATTTTCTATTTTCGTGACATTGACAGTACTTACAGTGTAAGAAAAATCTTGACTATACTGGCACAAATGTGGGATAAATGATTGTCAAACCAATGTTTGTGCATTATTGATTGTCTTTAGGAATGCCATGGATACTGTAGTATCCCAAATGTCTTGGATCTTCAGCTTTGTCCCAGATGCCCCCTACTTTCACTACTGGTATTGCAGTTTTAAATGTCAAAGAAAGTGAGACACACAGATCTTGCAAAAATTTTCTTCCCCTCTGCAGTTATAAAAAATTAAACCAACTAATGCTGTTAGATCGATGCTAGTGCTACTATAACCCAAATTAGCTTCAACCCTGTGCAGTACACCAATTAGCAAAGACAAAAAGGGAAGCAATAACTAGGTATGCCATTATTCTGCCAATCTTTGCAATCTCTTTTATGTGGAATTCTACTTCAAAGCACCTTTTGTGTTTATTACAAGATCACTTACATAAGCAACTAGCAGACATGTCTAAAAATAAGTTGTTTTGTTATTCCTTCATGTCTGTGTCCTCAGCTACTGAAAATGTCCTTTTTTCTATTGTCCCTGGCAGTTCTTCAGACTGACACTGTACAACTGTCTTTCCTATGTACACTTTTAGCTTCTTATTTTTATTCATGTATTGGTTACATTTTTTTCTCTTCTTTTGCACCATGTATTTTCCATTCACTTCCATCACCATTTTTAATGAGTAGGATGGGACAGGTAGGAAGACCACAAAGTTGGATTTCTACCACTTCTTTTATTCCTGCTGTTGCCAATTGTAAAGCAAATTAGGTTTACTTTAGAGTAACTGAGACCTAGCTGCTCAATCTACAGAGTTTGCTCTTGCAACCTGAGAATTTCGTGCTGTAAAACTATCCCTCTGGGTAAGATGCCTCCTACATCATCAAGGGACTGGGATTCTAGCTTCCTACTCCTACACAGAGAATTTGATTTTTCTTTGATTTGCACAGATCCCCTGATGTAAACAGTACACTATGTACACTACTGTATACACTGATGCTAGAAGAGAATAGTCTGGTAATTCTCCCCTTATGAGACCTTGTTTTCCTAAAGTATTAGCTGAATCTGGGATTAATTACAGCATTAAAATCAACAAAAAGCATGGATTCTTCTGAACCAGATGTTTAGACTGCTGCCAATGGAGGACCTGTGAAAAGACAAACTTTACA
This sequence comes from Eubucco bourcierii, assembly GCA_013396675.1. NCBI lineage: Eukaryota > Metazoa > Chordata > Aves > Piciformes > Ramphastidae > Eubucco > Eubucco bourcierii. Next base: position 195,660 of record VWZE01024839.1, read on the forward strand.
CATGTAATATGTCTATACACACATTTTCGAGTGTCATCTTGTCTTTAAGTGCAATACTTTGATATCTTTGTCCTGGAATCCCAACACTGAGAAACAAACCTAATAGAAAAAGCAATTGCTAGCAGGATGAACTCCTTCAAGTACTCAACCTTAATGTGAAATCTTTTACAGTAGTCAGGTTATCTGGAAATACTGCACAGCTTAACATAATTGTCTACAAGTGCCTCCTCTGTAAATATGTGCCAGGCATCGTAAAGAACTCCCAAGGATTAGTCATGTCAGAGGTGTGAAATTCAATATTCATTGGTGCACTTGCAGGAGGCCACCACAAGAACAGTTACACCTACTTAGAGCTGTCATTTATTGACATCATTGGAAGAATAAGCAAGCTTGAGGAAAAGCAGCCCTATGTAAGAAGAAATTACAATGGACTCATAGCATCATAGAATGATAAGGTTGGAAGGGACTTCAAAGATCATCCAATTCCAACCCCCTGCCATAGGCAGGAACACCTCCTGCTAGAACAGGTCACTCAAGGTCTCATCCAGCCTGGCCTTGGACACCTCCAGGGAGGGAGCAGCCACAACCTCCCTGGGCAACCTGTTCCAGTGCCTCACCACCCTCACTGGAAAGAACTTCCTCCTAACATCCAGTCTAAATCTCCCCTCTTCCAGTTTAACCCCATTTTCCCTAGTCCTATCATTGCAAGACCTTGTAAATAATCCCTCCCCAACCTTCCTGTAGTCCCCCTTCAGATACTGGAAGACTACTATAAGGTCTCCTCGAAGCCTTCTCTTCTTCAGGCTGAAGAGCCCCAACTCTCTCAGCCTGTCCTCATAGCAAAGCTGCTCCAGGCCTCTGATCATCTTCATGGCCCTCCTCTGGACCCACTCCAACAGTTCAACAGTTCAAAGTCCTTCCTAAACTGATGTTACAAATAACTTTGCAGGACTCTGACCCAACAGGTCATTCATCTTCTATGGATGAAACTAAAAAAAAAACCAGAAACATCAAAGTCTTTCTCTAGGGAATTAGCACTATTCCAGTTTTCAACTGCATGGCTAGCTTCCCTTGGTCTGTTGCAGTGCTGTGTCTTTGGCTAGTGCCATGTTTAAAAGGTCTCAATTGAATGCTAATGACCATTACTTGAATAAACAGGCAGACCAAACAAGGTTAACTTTGATAGTTCTTCCTACTGCATTTTAAAAGATGGGTTCAGAAAGAATGTGTAGGTGATAAACAAAGACCATAAGGCAAAAAATCACATGACCAAACTCATCAATTTCTTTTGTGAAGCCTAGTATCCCAAATGTAGTCTAAGGTCTTGTTGGGCTAGGTGCTCTACAGGAAAGAAAAGCCTGTCTCTGACCCGAAAAACAGTTAAGCTAAAGAGAAAAAAAAAACAAACTGTGGAGAGGAAGAAAGGAAAAAGATTAAGCAATTAAACCAGTGCAGTTACTAAAAGAACCACAGCATAATTTCAGTCTAAATTTCTTGACCAAGTTTGCAAACTTCTAAAAACCTACTTGTAGTAGTTCCTAAGATACATCAGACACTTTTTAAATTGAAGCTTTCATTTACTGGGATTATTCTCCCAAATTATTCCAGATGAAGTCTTTCAAATGAATCTGAAATAGGTGAGAAAATTTCCCAAGAGACTGGCAGAGACGTTAAGGTGTTCATTCAGATAATGTGTGAAAGCTAATCTAAAACAAACTCTGCTTCATGCTTTGTTTGCAAAGTATTACTTTAGCACTGTGTTTATGCCTAGGAACTCTGGAATGTTTGGTGACTATGAACTTTCCAAGCATATACATTTCACAGTTCCTCTTGTCTTCAAAACTATGCATTTATTAATAGAATGAATAAGGTTGGAAGCAAATGAAAATAACTACTGATGTCAAGGCTAGGCAACTTAGCAGATCTATGTGAGAAATAAGTGGGAGTTCCCCTTACGTTAATGATATTTCCTTCAGAATGAATGTTTTCCACCTCTGCTCCAAAGTGCTTGATGCTCTGAGGTTCAGAAGTTTTATTCTTTAGCTTGTCCATGATATGTGCAGTGACCATGGTCAAATAGTCTCATTTTTCTTTATATATACATACATATATATATATAAATAGTTTGCCTTTAGTGACAAAGGTGCTATTTGCAAACAGGTATTACTACTGTTAGCTAATTCCACTTCACTAGATCAGATATAACTAAGCAGAAAAATTCAGCACATCCAGAATCACAGAATCTTAGATGTGTTCAGGTTGGAAAAGGTTCTGAGGTTTACCAAGTCCAACCAATAACTCTCCTCTACAAGTTCACCCCTAAACCATATCCCAAATGACCACATCTAAATGACCTTTAAATACATCCAGGGTTGGTGACTCCACCACCTCCCCGGGTAGCCCATTCCAATGTCTGACCACTCTGTCTGTGAAATCATTTTTCCTAATGTCCAGTCTAAACCTCCCTTGCTGCAGCCTGAGGCTGTTCCCTCTTGTCCTATCACTAATTACCTGTGAGAAGAGACCAGCACCAACCTCTCCACAACATCCTTTCAGGTAGCTGTAGACAGCAATGAGGTCTCCCCTCAGCCTCCTCTGTTTCAAACTAACCATCCCCAACTCCCTCAGTCGCTTTTCATAAGATTTATTTTCCAGCCCTTTCCCAGATTCGTTGCCCTCCTCTGCACTTGCTCCAGCACCTCCACATCCTTCAATTCCCAAAACTGAACACAACACTCAAGGTATGGCCTCAGCAGAGCCAAATACAAGGGGACAATCACCTCCCTACTCCTGCTGGACACAGCATTTGTAATCCAAGCCAGGATACCATTGGCTTTCTTTACCAGTTGGGCACACTGCTTGCTCATATTCAACCACTTGTTAATTAGAACCCCCAGGTCCCTTTCTGCTAGACAGCTTTCCAGCCACACTTGCCCAGGTCTGTAGCATTGCTTGGGGTTGTTGTGACCCATCTGTATCTGCTAAGAATAATTCATCAAAATTCTTTCTGTAATGTAACTCAGTAACAGATCTAGGATGCACTTTAGTATGAATAACTGTCAAACCACCAGTTTGTAGTTGTTTATGGTGGGGTAACAGATCTCAACAAAGGGAAAAAATGGTCAGTGTAAACTTTGGAGGTGTATTAAGAGAAAATTAGGAAAATTATACCCCCTCCTCAGAAATTTAATAAGTATTTATCATAAATTTACTTCAAATATTAGCATAATTTCCTGGGAACATCAACTAATTACATTGCAGATCATTACCAGCTACTCAGATTCCATGTAGATCAATTCTGTAAGCTCATAAAAGTATAAATACTGGATTTTAGCCTAATGCTAGAGAAGTATATGGGTCATTAACTGTAATTCAGGCCTTGAAGGCTCTTTGCTGACGTTCCTGAATAAAACTAAAAGCATTATTCTCTCTCAAGAAGAACTGATGTATTTTGCTTTGCAGTTTGGGAGGTGGGCAGCAGTCAGTCTTTATTAAATGATAATATGTGTATAGAAGAGGGGAAAAATCGAAGAAATTCACCCATAGAAATTGGACCTTCCCTTGCTTAGTACACTTTTCAAAAAAGAAATTGGCAATAGAGCAAATTATTTATTATTTATTGACTGGGTGAACAATTTCATGCATGGGATTTGCCATGTACCCCTCTAACCCTACTAGGAAAAATATGCTTGGGCTATTTTTTTTTTTTCCCCTTCATGACTTTCTTAAAGTTCTGTCAGCCAGGTTCCCCAGGACTCTAGGAAATTTGGTAGATCTCTGTAAAATCTCTTCTAGTAATAAACAGTTCTAGAGATTACTTTAAAAGAGGAATATCTCTGTGTTTTATGATATTAGGAAATTTTTTTTTTCCCCAGGGAATGCCAGGAAACAAGAGCTGTCCTGTGGCTCAGGAAGTTGCATTTCTCGTTTTTATTTCCTGAGCAATCTCCCTACTTCCACTGCCTCTTAAAATATTGGCAGACCTTGAGTTTGAGCCACCCTAATTTTTAAGAGCATTATGCTCCCAAGGCATGAATAACTTATGAAAATGGCAAATGTATTTCCAAATTACTTAAGAGAAGGAAACTGTGAACAGTTTGCTGCTGCTGTAGTGTCCATGCAGAGAACCTCAAGGTACTTTGTTGCTGATGGTTTATCACAATGCCTATTTTACTGCAACATCTTTCCTGATGGTCTGAAGGAGGCAAGCAATGGACACCCTGTGAGCAGGGTGTGGGGCTGAGTCTCTACCCTGCTGCCAGCTTAGCCGTACACTCATAGGATCGTAGAATCATAGAATGGTTTAGATTGGCATGGTGTGTTAAGATCATCTAGTTCCAATCTCCTGCATTTGTCAGAGCTTTACCCTTCTTTCCCTTGTGAGGTTGGGGGAACTGATGTGCTACAGCTGAGAAGTTTGGGGAAATGTGGTAGCTGCATTTTTAATTTTCTTCCATCTTTTTGAGCCTCGCTAGATACATAGAATGAGAACTGAATGGAAGAAAGAGACACAGCAGGTTTAGGTGCTCAGGTCTTCAACATTTCTGAACACCTGCAGGAGAAATTTCTCCTACTAATCAATGCCACCACTAGTCCAGAGGCTGCCATGAAGCTCATTAATATGTGGTAGAAACTTTGACTATATGTTTAGACTTTGTCCTGTTAAAAATTAATACCATGCTCCAAATAACAACTGTGCACCACGCACTGAGGGAATGAAGTGCTGAATGATGTCTTTCCCAGTTATTGTTAATTACATTTAAGAGAAAACCAAACTTTTTTTTTTTTTTTTGTGACTAATGTTACATCAACCAAGTAAGCAAGTCCGTACTTGAGTAATACCATCTTTCCAGATTCATTTATTGGTATTACTATTATTTATAAGGGCACTCACACATGCTTGGAAAATTATTTGAGTCAAATGAAAATTTAATGTCAGTCAACCTGCTTTCCAAATTACGGAAGTCATAATAAAAGCAATCTGAAGCAGAGGATTTGCTGACAGTTTTGTTGTGAGCGATGTGGTGCCATAACTACTGTTTTATACTTCATTAACATGCAGTTTATAACGCATGGTAGACATAGTGTCTCCTGTTGGAGTTAACTGTGGAATGAAGTGTTTCCTTTCATTTAGTTTGCCAGCTTTTGTGAAAGCGTAATGGATTAGGACTCTTTCAAATTCTGGTGCTCATACCTCTGAAGCACCTTAGATCTCAGGTTTCATGGTACATGGAAACACCATCCTCGATAGGTTTCTCTTTCAATGCTTGTGTTTGCTGTTTTGAAGGACAAAACCAGATTTTTGTTCTCTTAACTCCTGGGCTCAACCTTTTAAAACCAAAGGGCAGAAAGATCTGCCAGTGTGTGTCCCAGGCAGCAGTATTAATGCCAGGGATTCTAGATGCCATAATGAATAGCATTGCAGCTGAACATGGAGAACACACCAGAAAAATTGAGGAGACTTTATCTATTTGTGCAACAGAAATCAACATATGAGGAAATTGCATTATTATAATTGGCTTGTATTAGAAACATGGTGGCCATCAGGAACAGAGCGATGATCATCCACCTCTACTCAGCACTGGTGAGGCCACACCTTGAGTATTGTGTTCAGTTCTGGGCTCCTCACTACCGAGGTTCTGGAGAATGTCCAGAGGCGGAAAAAGAGGCTGGTAAGGGCCTGGAGCACATGGGCTACAAGGAATGTCTGAGGGAGCTGGGGGTGTTCAATCTGGAGAAGAAGAGACTGAGGGAGACCTCATCGCTCTCTACAGCTACCTGAAGGGAGGTTGAAGCAAGGAGAAGGCAGCCTCTTCTCCTTGGTGGCAAGTGACAGAACCAGAGGAACAGGATTCAAGCTGTACCAGGGGAGGTTCAGGCTGGATACTAGGAAGTATTTCTTCATAGAGAGGGTTCTCAGGCACTGGAATGTTCTGCTGAGGGCAGTGATGGAGTCACCATCCCTGGAGGTGTCCAAGCAGCATGTGGACCTGGTATTTAAGAACATGGTTTAGTGCTGACCCTTCAATGCTGAGTCAAAGGTTGGATTGGGTGATCTTTGATGCTTCTTCCTGTTGGATGTTTTCCATGATTCTGTGAAATAAGTAGCTGCTACTGACTTTATGCACCAGTATACAAGGTATGGATTAAAGAATATAAACATTTATACTTACATTTAACATGCCTAAGGTTTGCAGACATTGTGATCACAGGTGTGCTCTTAATGTCAAGACAGATAATTGCATAGTGTTCAATAGATAGTAGGAAGGTTATATACACAAAATCATGGGATTCTAAGGAAAAAATATTATTGTGTCTTTATTAGTGGCATGCCCCACAACTATTTCATTCATCCAGAGTGTGGGAATGAAACTGATTGCTGCAGCAGCAGAGAGTGTTCTTTTCATTAACCCAGTGCACGTCTAACTTCAGTAAGACTAAAACATTCCATGTTACCAGGAGGACACAGAAGTCAAGAGAAAATAGCTGAGTAGTTGCTCCGTCACTTTTCCTCTTTAAATTCTGGAATTGCATATATGTCATGTACTTAAAGAGAATATAGTGCATATGTTGTGCATTTATAAAAAGAAACTTAAAGAGAAAAAAAATCTATTAAGTACAAAAGCTTATTCTGATGCCAGAGCATATCTAAAATGTTTTTGATCCAGGTGGGACTGACAATCTCATATTAAGATGATTTGTGCCATTAACATTGTTTCCAGTTGCCTGAAAACTTAGAACATTTTTACTATCTGTACTCAAATTGACAGCCTGGATTAAATTTATATGTAGGTGAGGGGAAGGGTGAGGAGATTGAAAGTTTCAACCAAAATGACATCTTTCCAAGGAGAACACTGTCATTACAGGCAAAGAATTGAGGGATCTCTTCTAGTCCTTCCAGGCTTTGAACTTAGCATGTACAGTTTTTCTGTGACAGATGGCTTGCAAGCACTGTTCAGGCTGACCATATAATAATCCTTAAGAACCGTACTTTGGGTGTGCTTGGTAAGGAACTTTCTTAATATTAGGGGCTCCACTTCTGAAAACCCAAATTTTCTGTCTAGTGCAGGCTAATTAGAATATTTTAATAGAGAAAATTACACTCTAGGCTGTGAAAGGAAAACATCATGATGTCTACTTCACTCATACGCTTACTGAGATTGTTTTGGGCAAAATAACCAAAACATAGATAAGGCTTTCTCAGTCTGAGTCTGCCTCTCTCTGGGGGAACAGCGTGTCGGGTGGTCTAGCAGCTTCTGGCTCTGACTCCTCTTTTTTTCCGATTAATCTTCACAAACCACTTTTCTTCTAACCCACTCTGGCCGATCCTCCTAATTCACCTTGCGCGTAAGGCAAACCTTGGGGTAAGGTACAGGGGTGGGGAGAAGGTGGAAGGATGGTTGGGAGCCCCTCCTGGGGTCTCTGATTTCTGGGAGGGGAGTTGTGTTTCTGTATTCCCTTTAACTTGTCTATTTCTGTAACTATTCCTGTATATAGTGTATATCTCTGCTTGTGCATTGTGCTGAACTGTAAATAGAGCCTCATCTTTTAACTTCCAGCCGGCTGAGTTCTAGTTTGGGTCATTTTACAAAGTGTGGGGGGCGGGGAACTCCCAAACCATCACAATTCAAGACCTGAGTGAACTCTGCTTTACATGCACCATCCTCACAGAGTGCAAGGTAGCAGCGACAGATACCTAAACACAGGAAGGATCTCTTGGTCTAATGGGTCTTCTGAAGCACCTCCTTGGAGTCAGGGGCAGAGCTGTGGGCTGCTAGAAGCAGGAAACTTAACTTGTTCAGTACATTTTGCCTCATGTCTTCTATTTGTCAGATCTCTTTGACTATTTGCTGCTTTAATAAGCCTGTATTTCAGTGATTTAAATTCCAGCAAAATCAACTTTTGTTGACTTCATATTAAAGTGCCTTGCAGACAACATGAATTAAACCAAAATGTAGAGAGCAAGAATGTTAATTTGATTCTCAGCTAACAGGAAAGTGATTTTAATGTCTAGGTCCATTTGTTCCAACTGGTAGCACACAGCATATCATAACCTTTCAAAATACTATTTAACTTCCAACTTTACAATGTATATTCAAACAGAAGAAACCTTAAACTCAGTATTAGTTTTTCTTAGAAAAGTACATAATTTGAAAATCGTTTATCCAAACTACCATAATAGAAAATGAGTTAAGGTTCTTTCAGGTATAGTGTCCAAGAAAACTTTATTATGGATAGTGTCAGGAATATTGTCATTAAGTTATCCTCTGTGTTAATTGGAATATTTTTCTGAAGTTATTATATTCTAACTAGAGTTTGAAAGGATTTTCTTGCAAACTATTTGTGTCCTGTCTAAATTTGCAACTACGTGATTGTGACAATTGTCCTTTTGGGAAAGATATCCTTTTGGGAAAGCAAGAACCTGAACAAAGCTACATCAATGCACTGACTCATTAACTGAATTATTTCAAAATATTGAAATAAACTTTTGTAAAGGTTTGAGAGTTCCCTGCCCCCCTCCCCCC